>JBBBDQ010000809.1:3690000-3705000 GCA_037127315.1 Ascarosepion bandense
TTATGCGAATTCCTCGCAAATATGTATGTATTTTTGAGGATATTAATGAATATCTTTATACATGTTATAATGTATACACTTACATTCATAGACATAAATAAAATTATACACACATATAAGCATTATATATATATGCTCTTACTTATATGATTATATGTATGTATCTATAAGAATGCTAGCAGTATAGCCCGGCGTTGCTTGGGTGTAATGAAATCTTTAAAACTAATCCATGGTCCTGAAGCTCTGACTCTTTGTACGTTGGCACGAAAGACTAAAAAGCAATAGTTGTTTCCAGTTAAAGCGAAATGGTAGACTGAAAGAAAAATGAATGGATGCAAGTTAAATTTTGATTTCCTGGTATCGATATCAAGTAAGTTTTTTTCGTTTTGAAGGCGAAATAAGTCCTCTGAGTAAATGGTATCATGGCTGAGACTAAGAACTACAATTATACCTACTTAGAGCCAAACCCGAAGCAAAAACTAAAATAAAAGGGCTGAAAAAATACAGACATACAGGCAGATAAACAGACACGCACACAAACATCTTGCCCTTTATATATATATATATATATATATATATATATATATATATATATATATATATATTATTGATTTTCTGCACTATTGTAAGAACTGAAACCGTGAAACTTCTGAATATCGTTTCTTATGTCTTTGTCTATGAGTGTATCAAATTTGATTAAAATCGGACCACTCCTTCTATAACTCCATTTTTTCGATTATCGATTTTCGACATTTATTTGGGGTACCTCGACACAAAACCTAAGTAAGAACACTCGCAGACGTTTATTGTAAAACTGTGTAAATTTTCAAGAAAATTGGTTTAGCCGTTTCGGCGTCTATAGGTAACGGATACACACACACAGACACAGACACAGTTCCATTTATAAATAAGTTTAGATATGTGTGTGTGTGTGTGTGTGTGTGTGTGTGTGTGTGTGTGTGGTTTTCATATATACGGAAGTGTTTGTGTATAATGCTAAAACTATATTGAAGAAAATTAATAAATATATGTATATTAGGCAATTTGTACAATTTACAAATATATTTATTTAACGCATCTGTAAACTAGAGAACTTAACAAATATTTCTAGGATCTGAAAACGCATTAATTATTTATTCTATAATAAATTAATTCCACTATACTTTCGGAAATTCTGAATAAAACTGGCCATGGACTAAATCTGAAAAATAAAATAAAAATAGTTACTTCATTTTATTGAACATCACGTCATATACAAATATGCTGACTCATACCCATTAATACGATGTTTGCTGACAGATAAAGGGCATTAACAGCTAATTCTGTGAATCTACTGTGTTCTTCCGATTCAAAACCATTTAATTCATTTTGATGTGACTAATTATGAAAAATAAATTTATGACACGAACAACAATACATTTCACTGACTGCAATCAAAGTGATCTCTCGCACATTTTACAAGATGCACATTAGTTAATAGATGAAATTCCGTGTGGCGGCAATGAGATATATTACTTGCCATTAAAGAAGGATATTTTGAATAATTAAACTAAAGTTTTTTGAAAAGTTTGGTGACGACACAATGGAAACGGTGGATAACTTTCTAAATGTAGAGATTGGTAAAACTTTTATTAGTACACACACACACACACACACACACACACACACACAGAGACACACACACACACACACACACGCACACACACACACATATATATATATATATACACCACATACAATTTTTTCAAATGATCCTTCAAAGCGACAGATTTTTTCTAAACTTCTTTTCTGTCAGACGAGTGAAAAAAATGAGAAATTGAATGGTGTTTACTTTCTTTAATAAGATTTCTTTCTCTTCACGATCTTTTATGTTTTCAAGTGCCTCATGGTATTCTGAAAATGAATACATGAATGTATAATACGTCACTGTGTGAGCGTGTATGAATTAGCATGCGTTTGTTGACATTGAGAACAATAGCAATGGGTAAGACAATAAGTTAGAGTTTAAGGGGCTTTACAGTCCAAGATGGATAGATTGATGGATGACGTTATTATAAAGAATTGCTATGAGCTCCTATTGGCTTTTAAAGAAGGTGAACAAGAAAGTAGTGAAGATAATGGGAGACTGTCAGAAAGAAAGTAAAAGACAAAATGATAAAGGAAAGAAGAAGGATTGAAGAAAATAAGACGGCTAAAAAAAAGAATAAAAATGAAGAGAGACATTGTTTTCAATCTATTTCAGTAGCATTTAGCTATAAACTTTAAGAAGAATAAAATAAAGAAATATCGACTCTACTAGAGAAAGAAGGCAAGAGTAAAATTGTACGGATGACATGAAGCAGGAAAAAATTAATAGTAAAAGAAAGAAGAAGCGTAAAAAAGCTAGAATAAAGGGACGAATGTAAAAGGTGGAGGAGATAAAACCGAAAAAGTTTATTAGAATTAAATTAAAGAAAATAATGATTGGTAGCTAAATGCAAATATACGAAATAAACTGAGCGTGTTTCTGTGAGTGCATATTTTAACAAGAGCCGGGTGAAAAATATACAAATTAAAAAATAAGAATATTAAAAAGAGGAAAGTGAGGTAATGATATTGATTGAAAAGAATACGAAAAAAGAAAAAAGAAAATGGAGAGAAAGAAAGAAGGAAATTCGATAGAGTGAGGTGGAAATAGATGAACTATAAGGAAAAGTAGGCATAGAGGATAAGGAGTAGGAAGAGAGAAATTAAGAGAAATGCATAAGGAAGAAATAGAAAAGGTTATATAAGGGTAACAAAGATAAAAAGAGAAGCAGAGATGGAGAGGTGATGCGTATGCACATAACCAGGTGTTTACACATTAAAAGAAAGTGAAAATGAGAACCAGTGAACTTTATTGCATTTCTTACTATTATTTCTTTTATCTTAATTTCACGTATTGTATTATTAGTAGTAATACTTTTTGCTTGTTAAAGGCAGATGAAGCATTGTTAAATATACATCTAATAGTTATATTGCGAAATTTAAAAACTTTGTCTGGATTCTATATTCTAATTTAAAAATACATATTGTCGGAAAACGCATGAATGTACCAAAAACAAGCCTGTTACTTTCAACCCCATTCTGAAGGATCATATTAGGAATTGCCTTAGAATTATTTCATCATAGTCTAAATGATTTTTTTGCTTAACATACTTTTTACCTTTAATTAGATGCAAAACAGCTCGGAAAATACAGTAACAACTTTCCACTTGGACTAAGAATTTAAAAAAAATACAGAATAAATAGTTATTAACGACTTTTAAAATTATTGTTCAAATAATGGTGAAAGGTTATTCTATAAACTGATCCCTAGCCTCAAAGGTGACTTCGATTCGGGAGCAAATTCATATCCGAATAGGTTGGTTCTAGTTCATATTGGCCATCATGTATTCAGTGGTTACATTCAAACTCTTTTATTTATTAAGCATTTGCTGTTTTAGTCGAATGTTTTCAAATCAAGAGAGCTAAAGGCTACGCGATGTGCATAACATGATCAGGCAAATTCCCAGTTAGCCAATATTTGCCTATGTGGGCCATGTAGGAAGTAGGAGAAGTATTTTATCCAACCTGACTCTGCTACATTCCGGCAGTGTCAGTGATCACAAGCCCCTACGGAGTGATATGACATAATCATCCTTGCTCAAACCCTAAAAACAACACAGGAAACATAATACTTTCATCATTATCATCTATGGGGTCCTCACAGAGTCACTTGGTATTCCTTCTGCTTAACTATTGACCCAGTGATACTGGAGTTTGTTCGAATTTTCTTGTTCTGCTGAGCTTTTTGGTGTATAAACTGATTTCTACTAATCATACTGAGTATTTTTTTTTCAATTACAGCCCTCTAAAGCTTTATTCTCAAATATCTGTCGCACACACACACACACACACACACACACACACACAAACACACACACACACACACACACATATATATATATATATATATATATATATATAAACCCGTCTTCTTCTACTGGACGCTCCTGGCCTAGGGGTAGAATCGCCGACTGACGCCAATTCGGTCGGGTTTCAATCCTGGGTTAGGAAGCGACCGGAGTCTAAGCCGTACTGATGAGCTGTAATACAGACAAACAGATCTGTCTGCGGATAACTATATATATATATATATATATATATATATATATATATATATATATATGCAGTACTAGTGTAGGATCGAAAAACGTCACATCAATCTTCTAATATATATATAATATTGAAAAGAAAATTTAACACATATTTAAACGGTTATAAATCATGATTCATTTCGACAATGTACATTTACTTACATTGTCTCATTCAGATCGTTGAAAAATAAATGAATTCACTCAAAATATTTTTTTTAATTTTTAACAGAGAAAAAAACGTTCTTTTTAGTGAATATCTTTATTTGAATACACACTTAGCTTATGTTTTAGAGAGAATTTTTATTTCGTTTATCTTCCTGAACATTCGAGAGATCTTATTAAAGAAAATACTTCTTACGCGTTAGTAAAATTCATTGAATGCTTAAGCCGGTAAATGAAATAAAAACACTTTTTAAATAATAAATGTAGCGCCTATTCAAATACAAGATTAAAGTACTCAATATCAGAGACAGAGCGTATGTAAATAGAAAATAGAAAAACTACGCACAAATTAAAAAGAAAAATCAAATCAAACCAAACATGGAAAATAATAAAAGCAGTATCAACCAATAACAATAAATTTATAAACTATAAACCCTGTCACAAACCAACACAAATTACTAAATAAATAATCAGAACTCATCTAAAAATGTAGACACAAAAACTAATATTAATTACGTTAATAGGTAATGTAAAAGTAAAAACGATTAAGAAACTAAATACATTAATAACTGGAACAAAATAACTGAGACAAAATAAATAAAAATTCTAAACATTTTTAAGACTAATATATTGCTTATTCGACTTTTATGTGATATCGAACGCCCACCAGATTTACTGGTAATAAATACGTAACTTCCTGAATTACCAAACCAATGACACTCTACATTTGGATACAGATGAATGCATTGCCCCTTTGAATATACTCTAAAGTTGATCTGCGAATGGCCTATTGTGAACCATTTCATTTTTTTCTACCAAATAAGTGACTGCTAATAAATATACTCTAAGCTTGTCGAATCGGGGAAATATAAGGGGTGCTGACGGATGAGTCTCTCAACACTAAGATCTCATTTTATGATCTGCTCCACTCCTAATTCCGTTCAGTGATTTGCAAGCTTAGAAACGAATTCACAAATCATTCAACAAATAACACTATAAGGTCAACTTAAACAAACCAACAGCTAAATATCTTACATTTCTCTTGATTCTTTCACACATTTTTTTGTCGGTGTTAAGTTTTTGTTTCTTTCTTCGTATATCCGAATGAAGTTAAGAATATATCGATATATCTATAAAGCCAACAAAAGTGATTATATCTGCATGCGAAATTTGTCAAAGGTCAGTTAAATTGTTATTAAAATGTTACAAAAATAATCATTTTGTTTCTATTACGATGTTTGTGGTTGTTATTGAGACATCATTATCTATATATAGAAAGAATGAAAATAACTCCGAAAAACACATTTATAGTCAATCGATGTTCAATTAAGAACACGAAAACCACGTAGATTTTCCATAATTCTGGAACTAAACAATATCACTCAAGTATGAAATAATGGTTCCAAAATATGTTAAGGAAATGGGAAGCAAACCATAATTAATGCATAAAAAGCAATTTAAATATACTCAATAATAATCACGAAAAATAAGTTGAACTATATGACTATATCATTGCTCGACCGTACATGCATACTAAGAAAAATGGCAGAAATTAAAGTATTAAGTCATTTAATTATCAGCAATAACCACCAGAAAAATAAATTCATAAAATAATAATAATAATAATAATAATAATAATAATAATAATAATAATAATAATAATAATAATAATAAAGCTAGGGATGTTAGGGAGATATAAAAAAACATGAAATGAAGTCATAACACACCACTACCTGCCTTAGATCTTTCTGCAGACTTGGTAGGTAGTGCGACCATGGCAGAAATCGAATTATAATGGAAAATGACATCACCATAATAATACAATCAGTTAATAATAGCAGCACAATGAATGATTAAAATTAATACTGATATACACATTTTAAAAAATTCCAGAAAACTCATTACAATCTTTTCAAGCAAAACACTCTTTTACATCAGATCTCAGGGAAATAAACTTTGTAAAAAATTGTACCAAACAGTATATCAGGAACAATGAACATCACCGCCACTGCCACCAACAATAATAACAATAATAATAATAATGTAGAAGATATTAATGAATTTATAGCCATATCCCACAGTCTTTAACCTTCATTGTTTAATCAATTATACGTCCTGATGAAGATTTCAGTCCAGAAACTTTAATGAGTCCATCTTTTTAACCCATGATTTTTTTTTTCTTTTGTAATTTTTTACTATTTCTAATTATTTCCAGTTCAAACTCTGTGGGAGGACATTGGAATAAACACCGTTTTCTAATTTATGAAAAATATATATCATTATTTTAGACGCACATTTGTGATTATACGTAGGCGTGCATGCACGTGCTTGGATGTGCTCGATTTAGATCAGTTGAAATTTCATGGTTGTAAATATTTCTAACTTAACTCAAATTACGTAATGAACTCTGATGCAAAACTTCCTGTCAATGTATCAGTCGTATGAAACATTATCTTTTATGTTTAAGACTGTGTTATATATATGCGTGTGTGTGTGTGTGTCTTTGTGTGTATGTGTTTATTTTAAAAGAACCATTATAACAACGTAAGTATTTTAAATAAATAAATAATACGGGTTTTAAAAAAGACGCATGCGCATTGACATGTGTCTATTTTCTGAGCCACAAGAAATAAACCGAATTCTTTCGACTCGTTTTTTGGTCTCTTAAGAATTGGTTTTAAAAAACACAACAAAACTTAACTGGCCTTGAAAATTACAAACTAAAGCAGCTAGACGAACTCTGGATACTTTGTAGTTAGTGACTCAACTTTGTAATTTTCTGCAATCCTTTTTAAAACAGTGTTTTATGAGAGATGTCTAATATGAATATTAATGGTGTTTAAAAGGTTTCACACTTCTGTCTAATAGGGAGAACTTAAAAACATCATTCAATCTCCATAGGTGGTGAGCAAGGAGAGAAGCAAAAGACGAAATTGCTTAGCAAAAAGAGCAAAGCAAAAGAAGTAGAAAAAAATAGGACAGAGTAGATTAGGTTTAAAGTAACGAACTTTGCAAAAAGCTTGAAGATTTATCATTTTAAAAAAAAGTTACCGAATTTAGTTAAAGTACAAAGAGAAGATTGTTAGAAGGCTTTCTAGCGTAAGAAATGAAAAACAAAGAAGCAAACAAACAAAATTATGTAGTTTAAGACACAATAATTTGCATACTTAGTTTCTGAGAGCATAGCCTATGTAATGAGTATGGATAGCAGGACATAGTTTATGAAGAAATAATAAGCAAACTATTGCATATGGTTACAAAGATAGGAAGCTAAGGAGGGTCATGATTAACTACATCTTGAAGGAAACAACACATAAAAGGATACTTGTATTTTCCTATCGACACAAGTAAGTCATTACTCATTGTTCAGGTAAAAATAAGAATTTTCCAAGAAAGTTCACACCACATTAGTTGACGCAACACAATCTTCCATTTAAGTTTGTGATAGATTAAAACAAGCTTTGTTAAAGAAAGGTGTTTTTATTGAATTAGGTACTTGTGTATCACTCACACATTCAGATATTGTTCGACTTTAAGTAGAAGCTAGAATTTCGAATGCCGATTTTCAAGAAGATTGACACTCTATTTGGAGGAATACTACCTGTCTACACCTGTTACAATGACAATTATAACACTACTAAGCTATGGTTAGTAAATATGTTCATCAAATAAAAAGATATTAATAAAATTTAGAAAGAAAGAAATGTATTTAGGAGGAATATGTACATTCAATAACAAATTAAATAAATTAATAAATGTTATGAAAAAATAATAAATAATCTAGAAAGAAAATATACATTCAAGCATGTAAAAATGCATGCATGTTCAAGCTGTATTTGCTACACAAAAATCTAGGAAGAAATGAGAGACAAAATGTAAAACAAACAAAACCTCTCTAAAGCAAAATACATTAAGGAAACGTCTGAAGGAGAAAAGAAAAAAGAAAAAATATGAAAGAAAAAACTTTTTAAAAGGGGCAAAAATAAAAAAAGTAACAAAAATAAAGAAGGTATACAACGAACCATTTCTCTTGCTTGCTATTCATTTTAAATATTTTTTAATATTTTTGTTTTACAAACTTGTAATGGCTTCAGTGTGCGTAGAAAAGGATCATTTCAAGCAATCTGAACACTTCATTTTATTTATTTTGTTAGTTTTCTCTCTCTTCTGAAATATTCTTTACATATACGAAATATATTCGTATATATATATACATGGACATTTAGTAGATTTATCAGGGTATATTATATAATATTTTACCAGAACACCCAAAGACGACAAAGCACAAAATGAATTCTTCAGAAACGTTCTAACCAGTTATCTACGGTAGGAACTCTTAAAAATTTTACCCCGAATTCTTAGTTTGTTACGCTCTACCAACAAATTACTGTGAAAAACTTACAAAGACCAATTTGATTACATTACTAAATGGGCGGAAAATTTACGCTCTTGTCATCATACCAGATTTATATATATATATATATATATATATATATATATATATATATATATATATATATATGACTTTTTTTCTTTTCAATTAGAGTAGATAGACTAAACTATCGCCCAGTTCACACTCCACCCAGGTTTATTGAACAGGTGAAGAGGCTCATCCCTTGTTTCCTGTTTAGGATGCGATTTCCGGTTTTCTCTTTTCCAATCTTCTCACTCCTATATAGCCCCTGTACCTCAGTGGCGTTACCCCCTTGCTCGGAGTGATATGATTAAAAAAGAAATATATATATATATATATATATATATATATATATATATATATATATATAACGTAAAATTGTTAAAATAGCCATTTTGTTTCGACACTATCTGTGTTTTGTCAAGGGATGAAGTTTATTTCTAGTTGGAGAGTTTCAAAACACACACACACACACACACACACACACACACACACACACACACACACACATATATATATATATATATATATATAAAGAGAAAGAAGGAAAGAAATTTGGTATCAGTAAGAGGTTTTCTCTTAGCTGTTTGATGTTACCTTCATCATGCCGACTCCAGAGTTTCGTAGTCTGATTTTTCATCCACTCTTCAGGAGCTTAAACTTTGAATTTGAAGGTCCCGAAAAGAGGACGGAAAATCTGCCTATGAAATTCTGATGTCAAGATGATGAAAATAACACTAATTAGCTAAGAGTTAACCTTTTATTCATATTAATTCTTTTACGGCACTATCTTTGATATCGAGCACTTAATTAAAAAGTTTGCTTACCTTAAATGCCTACCAGTATTCCACTGTTAGCAATTTTGGATTCAAGCAGTATTCCAAATCGCTACTCTATTTCTCTCTCTCTCTCTCTCTTTCTGCATATATATATATATATATATATATGTGTGTGTGTGTGTGTGTGTGTGTGTGTGTGGTTTTATAAATTCATCAAAGTGGCTGTTCTTTATTAAGGAAGATAACTCATTTACATATATTGAGTTTAAAATTTTAAAAAATAACAGCTTTCTTATTCATTTCCGAGTTCATCATTTGCGATCTTCATAAATAAGAATATCCTTTCTTGAAAGATTCTATAATTAAATTGCTCATTTTTCTAAATACCGTAATTATATTTATTTAATACATAATTATGTATATGTACCTCTAACTTAGATTCTGAAAAAGAACTCTTATGTATAGTAAGCGCTGAATTTTTACCATTTGCACCACCTAAATTTAACATTTGTTCAACGTTTTATCTGGTTCGTATCGACTAAAAATAAGAAGTTTCTATAGTTTTCGAAACAGAAATTTTGAGAAAAAAGGATAAGTGAGGACAATGATAACATTGAACAAAAGACATATATTCACTTTATTGGCAACAAACATGAAACTGTCTTGACATCGATTTTTCACATAACAGTGAAACAGGCTAAAATGAATATTTTTAAAAACATGCGCTGATTGCTTAGTTAATAAACATTTTGTTACACATTAATTAATTTAGCTATATATATAATTTGCTTTCTGTCAAATCGTCCCAAATATGTGCAATGTCTGTAGCCGGAAACTTTCAATACTTATTTCTTGTGTATCATATGCACCCCTAAATAAAAAAGAAAATCTAGAAAAAACAAGTTCGTATTTTACATAGATAATTAAAGTAAATCCATTTTGTCATTGAAACTAAAGGGAAGTAAGTAATGTATGAAAAGAATTACATAATGTTGATAATTTTATGATATTTCTTTAAATTCTAACAAATGTAAATTATAATATTCGAAATAAACAACTATCACAATTTTAAAAGCCGTCAAATTGTTTAAATGAGACAATTTCATTAATAGCGTATTCAAATTTCTTTATGCCAGGATAAGCTAACCTTAACTAAAAATGTATCTTTGCAAAACAGTGGATTTTTCAATGAAACATCTTTTATATTGTACATACAGATTATCTAAGTAATGCAGTGTTGTATTACTTTATGAAGTTTAAACAGACCTGTGCCCGTTACGAGAAATCTACAGTTTATTTCTATTCAATGTTACTATCCATTCTAGGATCTAAGACATTTTCAATTAAAATAACGTGAAACACACACACACACACACACACACACACACACACACACACACACACACACACACACACACCGCATATATATATATAAACTCTGGTGACCTTTTGAACAAACTAAAAAACAGACAAAAAAACCAACACATGGCAAGTCTAGACATAAAATCCTTGTACACAAATGTTCCTATAGATAAATGCGTAAACCAATTAAAAACACAGTTAACAAAAACAAAAATAAAATTATCTCTACCTACACAGAACATCATAAAACTACGCCATCTAATTACTAAGCAATGTTTCTTCACTTGCAATGACCATTTCTATAGACAAAAATTTGGTTTATCTATGGGATCGCCTCTCAGCGGCGTTCTCGCTAGTTTAATTTTAGAATTTCTGGAAAGCGACCGTTTCAGAAACATTTTACCACCAAACTCGTCTTACTTTAGATATATAGACGACTCACTTCTAGTCTATCCAGACACTACTAACATAGCAGGTCTTGTCAACAAACACAATAACATTGAACCTACTACTGACTTTACCTTCGAAACTGAATCTAATCATAATCTTCCTTTCCTAGATATCATATTACACAAAGATAACAACGAACTCAATTTAGACGTCTATAGAAATGCTTCCAACAAAAACGATCTGATTCATTTCTATTTTAACCACTCCTCCAAAATCAAATCTGGTATTATTATAGATTTTTTAAGGACACTAAGAATCTGCAGCCCCCAATATTTAACAAAAGAAGAAAAATACATAGAAAACACATTCAGAAACTTACAGTATCACTTTATTCATAATGCAAAAAGAAAGGCACATAATATATACAACATCAACAAAAGAAACACTGTTAACAATAATAATCTAAACAATAACAGATACGTTATACTACTCACCAACTCCATTGCATTTAATATCCAAAACAATCTATCCCATCCAAAAAACACACCCATAGTAACAACTACATCGAAAATTATTATGGACATTGTCAGATCTAAAAAAAAACGAAATCCTAATAATGAACAAGCAGGTATATACAAAATAAATGGCCAAAATTATTCCTCCGTGTACATCGGAGAAACAAGTAGAAATCTAAAATATATGAACACAAGAGAGACATCACTAATAATAATCTAACGAATGTATTAGTGATTCACAGAAATAAATTCGACCACAATTTCGATTTAAAAAATGCCACGCTAATAAAAAGAGTAAGCAATTTGTTCAGAAGGAAAGTTCTTGAGAGCGCCTCCATCCAGTACTACCAAAATATCAGTTTGCGCCCCCTTTTTTTCCCAATCTCCCCTTTTCTTATAGAAATGATACTGAAACAGACTAACATACATAATAAAACAATCCAAGGAAAACGGTTGAATTCCCTTCATTTTAACATCTCGTGACATTGCACTAAACATGAAGGAGTTCTAAAACTAAAATATTTTGTTAATCTTTTTGAATGATTTATGAGCATTTTTATAGTTGCCAACACTGTTTGTAGATACTTAATTTGGAATAGGGCTCATTTTGTCTTTTTGCTTTGATAAAGTCCATCACAGAACTCGCGAAGGCGAGTTAAATACAATTTTCCTCTTGTCTTCTTTTTATTTAACCACACACACACACACACACACACACACACACACACACACACACATATATATATATATATATACGTTGTTTGAATTTTCCTAAATCTTTGGAGTTCGAGTGATCAGTCTCTGGGATAGAGCGTTTGTAGATATAAGCAGTAAGTCAGTTAATGTGTCATATGTGATAAACTCTTGGCCGATCAGGTCTCGAAAGACACATGACTAACTGGGCATGATTTTTCTTTCATTAGGCTGCCATTACATTTTGCGCTAGACTGGTTGCCAACCAAGTATATAGAACCCGATCTGGCTTGCTATTGAACACAGAGCGGAAGTAAAAAGAGACAAATTAATACCTTGGGTATTAATCTGTAAGTGAATGCAATGAGTTGCACTGGAATTCAAATTTTGCCCTTTGATTCCTCGTTCCGAACTGATATTCACTGCACCACAACGCACATCCAGATGTAAACAGTATAGTCATAAAATCAACACTGCTTAAAGCATGAAAATGATAATCATCATACAGTGCTGATTTCGGTGTTCCCATTGTTTATATCTACCAAAGTTTTTGATATTACATATAATTTATATGCCGTGTCTCTTCAGAACGTAGGTGATTATGGCCTTTCACATATCCCTCTTGTAGTTTTATCTTGTTATTTCTCCCTGTTCTGTCATCCATTTGCTCAAGCCCACCCAGTATCTCACTTGTTGCGTCCCCTGTCCATCTTTCCCACTATCCCTCCTGTGAGTATCAGATTCCACAAGCCTTCACTCCTCATTACATGCCCCAGAAATTTCAACTGTATTTTATTGATATTAATTATAAGTTTCCTTTTTGTTTCCATTTTTAAAACTTCGTCATTTCTCACATAGTTTCTCAGCATCCTCTGTAGAACTACACTCCTGTCGCTTCGAGTTTAGTGTTTCTTTTGAGGAGATTGTGCAACATTCGCTGTCATACAGGAGGAGAGATATCATGTAACAGTTTTATTTTCTTTGTTTCGAACGAAATTTTCATATCTCTTAATACTCTGCTTACCTTTTGGAATGAGTTTTAAGCTATCCCAATACTCCCTCGGATCTCATTGTCACATTCTCCGTCGTCTGTTAGAACACTTCCAGGTACTTAAATTTCTGTACCTACTTGATTTTGTATCCCCATTCTGCAATTGATATTTTGGGATCCTCTTTTTGCTGATGACCATGCATTCAGTTTTCTTGTCTTTAGCCCTTTCTTCTCGATGTCCTTCAATACATTCTGTAAGAGGTTTTGCAGTCCCCTTTCCGTGTCCGGTATGGGCACTGTGTCCTCTGCTTATCTTATATTGTTAAGATTATGATCGCAAATTATGAATCCTGGCAGGCTTTCTAGTTCACTTAGAATTACCTCGCTGTCAAGGTTGAATAAATCCGGTGAGAAGACACATCCTTGTTTTACATTCCTTACTACGTTTTTATAAATCCTTATATATATATATATATATATATATATATATATATATATATAATAATGATAATAATAGTTATTTATAATGATATTTTATTCATATTAAGAACCACTTTTATATAACACGCACACAAAATTTGCAAAGAATATTGAGGAAAAATAAAAGCAAATAAAACGTTATAAAAGTATATATTTAATTCTGGGCCATACATAATAGGCTAATAGTCCAAAAATGTGTTAACGTTTCTATAATATATATATATATATATATATATACGTGGGAGAGATATAAAATTTCATAGATTAAATTAATTAATTATATCTGACATATAAAGCGCACTTACTTGTCGAATAATCTCCGCCGTAAATCTCAATATGTTTTATAGAAACGTTAACACATTTTTGGACTATTAGCCTATTATGTATGACCCAGAATTAAATATATGCTTTTATAACGTCTTAGTTGCTTTTATTTTTCCTCAATATTCTTTGCAAATTTTGTGTGCGTGTTATATAAAAGTGGGTCTTAATATGAATAAAATATCATTATAAATAACTATTATTATTATTATTATTATTATTATTATTATTATTATTATGTCATTTTTCATCATATTTCGATTTCTGCTTTGGTCTCACTAACAACCAAGTCTGCGGGGAGACCTAAGGCAGGTAGTGGCGTGTTGTTATGGCTCCATTTCATGTTTTTCTATCTTCCCTATCATCTCCAGCATTACATAGATAAAGTTTTCCTTAGTGTGTGGGCTGTACTTAATAAGACAATTTTTTGTATATCTCTTAAGCTGGGGTTTCCAGGGATTCTTTCAATGTGTTGTTTTGTTCCATTTTTTATCATTCCAAGTGCACCTACTATCACTGGCACAACTCTTGTTTTCAATTTCCACATTTTTTCTATTTCAATTTCCAGGTCTTTATATTTTGACAGTTTTTCAAATTCCTTGATTGCTATGTTACAATCCGCTGGACAAGCCATATCAATTAATAGACAAGTTTTCTCCTTCTGGTTTTTAACAATAATGTCTGGCCTGTTTGCTTCAATTTTTCTGTCTGTGTAGATGGTGTAATCCCATAGAAT
>JBBBDQ010000809.1:4310000-4627500 GCA_037127315.1 Ascarosepion bandense
CTCTTAATCAGGCTCGGGATATCAGTTGGCTGCTTTTCAAAGTGATTATTCACATTTTCTTTTGCCTATTTGTTTATGAATGCATATTTAGCATATATCAGGCTTATGTGAGAATTAAAATACATCTCTTTTTAGCGAGACTGAAGTAACACGAAGGATACCCAAACTCATCTAAGTTGGGTGTTCGATTATTACAACTCAAGTATAATAAGTAATTAGGGTGTATAGCATCGCACGATGTTTAGCAAACCCGTTTCGCAAACCAATTCGACAGAATATCTTTCTGTCTATATGCCTCTCTCTTTTTAGGCAAAAAAGTTCATGTCATTTTACCTTTTCGTATTTATCAAGATTAGCAATATCTCTTTCATTCTGTTTTTGTCTGTTCACCTAGAGTTTTTGTAACTTATAAAAATTTGGTAAGTAAAAAGTACGACCTTGTTTTTACAATACTTCTGTATGTATTTATATCATCCTTACAGCATAAAATCAATATAGAAAGGAAAATGTAAATATTAAAAACAAACTTGTTGCATAACAAGCAATTAAGTCTTTTGTATTTTGTTGATATTTCTATGTTTATTGTCATCATCTTTCCAACATTATCTACATATTGAAATGGTAGAAGCATGCATATATATATATATTGAAAGAGAGAAAGAATAAAAAAAGAAACAGACAGGGAGATAGAAAAGTGAGATTTGGGCAACAAGATTTATTTTAAACAAGTTTTGTTAAATTCAACAGATAAGGTATGAGTATCTAATATTTCATATTGTATTTCTGCAATTTTTGTTATTATGCCAAAACATCCACATTAAATATTTTTCAGCACACGTGATTTAGTTTAAAGTATGTATGAACTATTTCATACGCGTATAAAATAATAATATTAAGTATAAAATATTTTATGCATTCTTTATTCTTTTCTGGTTTTGAAAAGGAAACATGATGTCACGTGCACAACACATGTATATTAAAACTGAATTAGCCTTTGTTAGGTCGTAGCTAATATAATATTATCTCCTGTACTAACAATTTTTAATAATCACTAAAACGATTTAAAGTAGATGAACAAAAAATAATCGCCAATTTATTCACATTTTTTATTTGGATACAAAACAACTTATCCGAAAATTATAAAATACCGTAACAAATTAAGCATTATCGGTTGAATTTAATACGATTGTTAATATATTGTCGGTTGAATTCAATAAGATTGTTAATATATATATATATATATATATATATATATATAGAGAGAGAGAGAGAGAGAAAGAGAGAGAGAGAAAGAGAGAGAGAAAGAGAGAGCGAAGACTTTTAATTTCATCGATAAGGCTTGAAGATTACGTTTAAACACACACACACACACACACACACACATAAATATAATAACTTTTGTTAATCAGTTTTTGGTCATAATTAAATTATACCAGTACACAGTTATTTTTAAAAGAGCTCTATACAAATATATTGTAGAGCTTTTAAATGTTTTTCATTTGAAAACCATTTATTTCTGCAACCTTAGTTTCAACTTTTCAGTATCTTCAGGCGATTTATAATAACTTATAAATCACCTGACTTATAATCGTTATTATAAATTCGCCTGAAGATACCGAAAGAGTAAACGTAACGTTGCGAAAATAAATGGTTTCACAGTTTATATATATATATATATATATATATATATATCAAACTCGTTGCATTTGCCTGAATGTTCCACTCCTGTTTTGAAATATTTTACGAGCCTTCTGTTCTCTCGTTGAATATGAAATAAGCAGTGCATTGATGAAACCCAAAAGTATTTTCTATGTCCCCATCCTTATCACAAAAAATATTGAGAGCCACATATGCAAAATTGATAATTGTTTCGGAGTTGATTTTGTTGTCCTGGTGAGAACAGAAATGTATGATGTCATTTTTATTTGTTGATACTTTGTTTTATGTCATGAACAGTACGGTTTTAATATAGTATCTAGGAAATGTAATCCATTGTTTGTTTCTGTTTCGTCAATAAATTGTATCGTACGTTCGACTTTGTTTAGCTACAAAATGAGGTAATGTAGCTCTACAGGGATATATTTAGGGAGCATCATCAATATGTCAGAAATATTTTGTTTGTTTAGGTAAAATACTCCGGAAAGTACCAGACTGAAAAAAAGAAGAAAAATCAGCATAAAACTCCAGTAAGAGGCTGTAATCTTAATTTTTTTTATAAAATTAAAGTTACAGGTGAAAGAGCATTGTTTGGTGTTAAGTCGACAGATCTTAAGTTATTGGCAGAGAGTGGTTTAATTTTTATTGTTTTAGTTTTTAATTGCATATTCGTTACTAAGAACGTTAGGTTAAAAGATTTAACATCTAAACTATCTATGAGTTTATCTGTTGTATTTATTCCCCTTAGGTTTTCGACCAGATTGCCAAACTTTTTAATATGGTACGGGTTGAAAGTTCTAAGGAAAGGTGTTAAAATTTTTGTTATGGCATTCGTCAGTTTGTGTGGAGCGCTACCAATACTGGCTACAATTGAGCACATCGGAATGTTTGCTTTGTTGGTTTTAGGTAGACCGTAAAATCTACGTATTCTACTTCCCCTTCCATTCCTACATATATGTATTTCTATCAATAAAAACTTTACTTTAATTAGATGATGTCCTAAGGACGAAAACGTGTTACACATTTTTCCCATAATGATATATACATTTATATATATGTGTGTGTGTGTGTGTGTGTGTGTGTGTGTGTGTGTGTGTGTGTGTGTGTGTGCCTCTTTGTCTGTGTATGTGTTCATACGTATTTGTAAAGTATAAAAGTTAATTTGAACAAAAAACAATTTAACTATTATTCGGTAAAAACTCAATTCATCTATTTAGCTCATCTTTCCAGTTTTAATGCTATTATCCTTACATTTTCATGTATAACAAGGATTAAAGCAACTTTTAAAAACGACCTCGTAGTTATCTGAGTATCTGTTATAGCGTCCTCCCTCTAAAGAGTCTATGTTGGACTATTCCGCTTACTATATGATTAGTAGGAGAGGAGGCCTTGGGAGAACAGTCGAATTAATTGAACACTTGATAACCGACATACGCACTAGTGTAATACTCCTCTGTTGTATTTACTGTTAAATATATAATATTTCTATAGCACATGTTTGTTATTTCTTAAACCTTCTATTTGGTCACAACATTGTCTAATATTTCTATATTTATTGACATCATCTTCAGGTCGTCTACATATGCAGTAGATTAAAGTAAATCTGAAAAGAACTTCTTAAAGCTAAAGTATATTTGCTAAACTATCAAGGGAACTTCATTTTGTTGGGATTCCCATGTTTATCAACAGCACTCTCTCAAAAGCGCGCATGCGTGCGCGCGTGTGTGTGTGTGCGCGCGGGCGAGTAAAAGATGACAGCAATATTCTTGTAGACTATCACTCTTTGATTAATAATACTAGTTTACAAAAATATTTTTTCTCTGAGGCGAGCATGTGATGCTTTACTAATTTTCATGTAACGAATTTAAATTTTTGAACAGGTTTCAGCTCTGGTGTTTTTTATTTTCACGTATCACATTTTTATTACACTGTATATACATTCAAAATGTAATATGCTTATCTTATTTATTACAAAAACATGTTACAAAACAACAGCAGCATTTATACAGAGCATTGACGGAATTTAATTACTTGGATAATACGATACACGTGATAGTGTAGCTAACAGTCAGAAGTGTTTTGTTTTTTGGTTTTGGGCTTTGTTTTTTGTTTTTTTGTTTTTTTGGGTTTTTTTTTTTTCAAGATCTCGTATACTTTGCATCCGGTATGTCACGCACGATTATCCAGTAGAAGTCTCCCATCATAAATGTTCGGCGTCGTGCAACTAGCATGAATTCCCCACATACGTAACAGAATGAATTTGCTTTGTTGGTGGATCATCATTGTTTTAAAGTGACTGAAATGTTTGTAGAAATAAGCATTAGCTCAGAAAAATATGAAAAACGACATAAACATTGATCATATATATGGTTACGCCCATGCTTACCGGGCATTCGAATTTGAAAAGAATTTCATTCCGCTGCAATGAACTTTAACTCAGATAGACCGCCATTATGTCAGGGACTTTTAAAGAATACAATTCTTAACATTTAAAATTATTAAAACAATAGAACAGTATATCGTAAATAGGGCACATCTGGCAGCCTTGGATGCATTTCCATGTATACATTTTACGCATATTTATCAAAATTTAAGCGATGAGTGAAAACGGATTTCTTATCCGAAATCAAGACCTCAACATTAAGTTAGAACACCTATTTTTATACTTGCCTAATTTCTTTGTAAACCAGTGTAATCAATCAAATTTATATGATTTTGGTATATGTACTCCCATATTCCCAGGCAAAAACTACAAGAAATTGGACATCAAGTAGAGATATATTCTTGCTTATTTTTCAATTGCTCACCATGCAAAAAAGGAACAGTGCAAGAATGCATATGATATGTTTTGCTAAGAAGAGGGAAATTCGAAAAATTAAAGGAATCTCAATAAATGAGGTTATAAACAAAGGTTGATTCTATGTATAGAATATGTACTGTATCAGTACCAGCAAGGAGACTATTGAGGGTTAATATTTTTAATTTTAATGTAAAAACTGACAGGAATTTTATTCTAACAGTAGCATTATTGTTGATGCTTGTGGCGATTTTGTCATAGCCGTTATATTAGCGAGAGAACTTCATATAAATGTTAATGTCTACATTCATACGGATAATAATAATTCTGTTAACATTGTAATCTGGTAACATTGTAAGTGCTAATATTGGTCATTAATATTGAAATTAATAAGGAGGATTAATAGAAGTAAGAAGGAAGTAAAACGAAAGAAGAATGAAAATGAAACGGGAGATTAAGAGATTATATGTGCGTAATTAAAATGAAAATAGATACGAGGGTCAAGCTAACAAGATGACGACGATGAAGAAACACAGGAATTAAAAACTCTTCGGAAACAATTTCGAAAAGCCAGTGAAGAGGAACGTCAGGCACTAGCGGAGCTTCGCGACATCGTGAGAAATAAACTTAAATCCACCAGAAAAGCAGAGTGGCTCAGGAAACGGAGAAAAGAGAGAGCCAGAAAAAGAACAGCTTTCATAGCAAACCCATTCGAATTTGCTAGAAAGGCTACTTGGTGACAAACGAACAGGGCAACTGAAATGTTCTACAAGCACTGTTAATTCTTTCCTACATGATACATTAAGTGACCCTGACAGAGAGAATGATCTGGGCGGAAATGACTCAGTGATCACACCCGAACTTCCAACGGTAAATTTCGACATGAGAGAACCGAGCTTAAACGAGATCCAAGATGTCGTACGAGCAGCAAGATCGGCTTCAGCCCCAGGGCCAAGCGGTGTGACTTATGCCGGGTACAAGCGCTGCCCAAGACTTCTCAGGAGACTACGGGTTATAATCAAAACAATATGGCGGCGAGGAAAAATAGCCAAACAGTGGAGATTTGCGGACGGCGTTTGGATTCCTAAGGAGGAAAATTCAAAAGATATAGAACAATTCCGAAGTATCTCTTTATTATGTACTGAAGCCAAGATATTTTTCAGAATTTTGTCCTGGCGGCTGGAGAACTACTTGTAAAAGAACAAATATATTAACACTTCAGTGCAAAAGGGCGGGATTGCTGGAATACCAGGCTGCCTCGAACACAACGGAATTGTGACACAACTGCTAAGAGAAGCAGAAGAAAGCAAAGGTGACCTGGCCGTTTTGTAGTTGGGCATGGCTAATGCTTAAAGGTTCATTCCACACAAACTGGTGGAGCTTACTCTTGAAAAATATCACGTTCCAGGTAAAATTACAACGCTTATCCTGGATTACTATAAAAAATTTCAAATAAGGATCTCGTCGGGACCAGTGAGATCAAACTGGCATAGACTAGAAAAGGGAATTATCACTGGCTGCACAATATCTGCTTCGCTTTTCACCCTTGCATTAAATATGATCGTCAAATCTGCTGAAAACGAATGCCGTGGTCCCATTACCAAAACTGGAATAAGGCAACCCCCAATAAGAGCTTATATGGACGATTTAACAGTCACAACGGTCTCTGTCACTGGATGTAGGTGGTTAGCACGTGGCTTTGAGAAGCTTATTGCATGGGCCAGAATGAAATTGAAACCGGCAAAATCAAGATCAGACGTTATAAAAAAAGGAAAAGTGGTCAATAAATTCCGTTTCCGAATCGCAGACCAACACATCCCCACACTGACAGAGAAACCAGTAAAAAACTTAGGAAAAGTATTCCACCACACGTTAAAAGATACGACCTCCATTAATGAGACAATCAATAACCTAACAATATGGATTAAAAAAGTTGATAAGTCTGGGCTCCCAGGTCGATTCAAAAGTTGGCTATACCAACGCGCGATTTTACCCAGGATTTTATGGCCATTAACGATTTATAGCGTGCCAATATCGGCGGTCGAGTCCGTAGAAAGAAAGATTAGTAGTTCTATTTGGAAATGGCTAGGCCTACCACGGGAAGACAAACCCGATACAACTAACCGTCAGAGGGTTAGTCGAAGAATTTAAGGCCTCTCGCACAAGAGAGGCTCTGATGTAACAAAATTCTAAAGACCCTAAAGTCGCTGACGCCGGGATATTAATACATACTGGCAAGAAATGGGATGCAGGAAGAGAATTACGGTTGGCTGAAGAGAAGTTAAAAATGAATTATAGGAACTGTTGCAGAAGGGACAACGGGACTAGGCTACAATCAGCGGAAACCTATAGACAAGACAAATAAGAAAGATTATCAAAAACTTCTCCAAAATGGAGTAAGAGCTAGTGTGGAGGAGGATCGAATTACAAAAATGGTGGGATTAAGCCATTAAGTAGCATGGACAAGATGGGAGAACATAACAAAACGGAAAATTACCTGGTCTGATATATTATGGAATGAATTCACACATACAAAATTCCAGATCCAGGCAGAATATGATATACTACCCAGCCATGTGAACTTCCATATTTGGGGAAAAAAGAAACTCCTTCGTGCAAGTTATGTTCAGGGAGAGCATCACTACAATATATACTTAGTGGTTGTCTCAAGGCATTAAGTGCTGGGAGATATCGCTGGCGCCATGATAAAGTCTTAAAGAAACTAACCGAAATATTCAATACAGCCATCCAGAGTTCAAAATTTAACCCAAAGAAAGAGAAAATTCAATTTGTAATGGCGGGCAAAAAAAACAGCATGTAAGAGACCCACTAGATGTGTACTTTCCTCAGGTTCAGATTGGCAACTCATGGTAGACCTAGGATGCCGACTGAGGTTAGCAGAACACATTCTAAGTACTTCCTTACGACCAGATATGGTCTTGTTTCCGAATTTAACAAAACAGATTATTCTGTGGGAACTAACAGTCTCATGGGAAGAAAACATGGAAGTTGCACACCAACATAAAATGAACAAATACCAAGAACTGGTGGATCTTTATTTATTTATTTTTAATCCCAAATATTTCATTAATATCATTCGGTGTTTTTCTTTTCTTCTCATTTACATATCTACCGTATTCAGTACGATTTTTGATTTCGTTAACATCCCAATGGAATAGGATCTTCCACATCGTGTTCATTTATGTATTTATTTTAGTATATTTAATGATTATTTTTCTCTATCTGGTCATTAACCTATTTTAACCATTCATCTTCACATTAATATCACGAAAAATCAATTTATTTTTTCCGGATATTTACTAGAACTATTTACACATTATAATCACTGGGCATTTGTGGACGACCTTATTGTAGAAATTTTTCCTCTTCTCCTGTGCAACCAAAAACATCTTGCATTCCAATAACGTAGCAAGCAGAGATTAGGACACAGGCCGGGGTCTGATCAACCTTGGCTGGGTGAACATGGGGAGAAGGTATGATGTTTTTAAAGGACCGGAACCGTCAATGAACCAGGGTAACATCACTGAATGATGTATTTAAAAAAAATTGTAAATGATTTATAACAAAGAGAAGGAAGATTGAAGTAGTGTTGTTGAATGAATAGACAAATATCATATAAGCATGACATATAAAAAAGGAATTTTTACTAATAGCAGTAAGTTGTTTAGATTAAGTTAAAGCTAAACATACTTCTGTTCCTTTTTTAAACGGGAGTAAAGTTTATCCTTTGTTTCCTGTTTAGAAATAAGTTTTCGGTTCCTTCTAAAGTATGCTTCTACACTATACTTCTGGTCATTGTTCTTTTCTACGATAATATAACTCCCCAGAGTTATTCTTTATCTTGATTGACTCTTGGGTCTTGTATTGGGTGAATATTAGTAAGAAAAAATATAGATAGGCAGGTCATGACTATACGGAGATAAACAAAAGTTCTATAGGATCAAACAATTCTGTTCAAAATAGACTGGACTAAGAAGTGTCAATATCTATGATGCAGAAAAAAAGGTAAATTCTTTAATATCAGCTATATTATGACTGTCATACAGAATATCTAAAACGGAAAGAGGTCTAATAATAAAGAGATTGAATTATACATTCTGACTAAAAGAGTCTGTAACGGCAAGATAAATGCCGATTATTCAGATATATACAACCAATTATATAATGCCCCAAAAGAAAGAACACAGCAGAGGAATCAATGTCAGCTAAGGAGATATAAAATATCCCTGAAATTGAAACCAATAATATTAAAGTGAAGAAAGATAGGATACAAAAAAAATTAAATCATAAGTAGGTATAAAGAACATTTCTGTTAGAATCAGTCATATTAAGATTAAGTTAAAAAGGTCCCTACAGAAAATCAAATATAGTTTATGGGCAATAAAGATCAGTTCTGTAAGAATTAAGTATATTAATACTATTAAAATGAAATCAATTAACATCAAAATAAAGAACACCACAAGAGGTTAATCACTAAATATATAGAAATCTACAACGAATTACAGTGGCAAGCAGAAAAAATATACCCACGAGCCAAGTTATTTTGCTTAATTTTAGAAATTTTAATTCGACAATGATTTTTTCAATAGTATTATATGTGGGGATTCAAGACTGTAATTCAAGTTTTCATATATAGGGGACCAGAGTACTATGAGTACTATTTTGTGGGTTGATGTGTTCACAAGCGTAAATACATCAATACACAAAATAAGCTATGAATGGGCTATAAGCCACGAAAGTAAGCACAAAATTAACTGATTTGTTTATGGAAGAAAGTGTCAAATTGCATAACATTGATTTCTTTATATATTTACAGACGTTAAAATTCGTAATAAGTATTTAATATGACTCCGTTTAGCAACTTGACATGGGATAGATGAGTACAACTCTAAAACTATTTCATCAGGAATCTACCGCCATTATTGACAATAAACTCGTAGCATTTGGATTTTTGTTATACACAAGAGTACTGAACTCTCTCCACATACGTTTGATTATGTTAAGGTCAAGGATATAAGTAAACTAAAGTTGTAATACTGCAATGTTTTCATTAGGGAAACCCTTTTTTGTGATTCATCATATTGGAATATTTAATCTTCTGCTATATCAGATGATAGGTGCGACTTTAGCAAAGTAATATATCGTCACTATTCAATGTTCGTCAATTAGTGCTTGTGGTTTAGTCAGAATTTATTAACCACTCTCACCAAATTTAAGTGTTTTGTAGTATATTTTGCCTTTATTTTACAATTTTTCTTCGGAAAAACTCACTCGTTTTAGAAGTTTTCTTTCGTCACTGTGTATCACCTTTGCCTTGGCTGTATTTAAGTTTTGGTTTATGATTTTTTTTTGTTTTTTGCTATAATGCATTCATTTAGAATCCTTTACTATTTTGACGTAGTAATATTTGGACTGTATGAATTGACACAACTGTTGTAATGATATTTTCATCCATGACTTGACGAACTGTTAATTTTAGATTAGATACTAATAGCCTACTATTTTTCTTTGATCATTTTTCTCTAATTTTGAAACATTATTTCATATCCAAAACACTCCAAAAACCATCATGCTTTTTTATGGGTGGCTTGGAAAGTATGCCTTGTTATTTCAAGTTCCTTAGAGCTTTCACGCTGAATCATTCATTGTAACATTTCGGTAATTTTCATTTATATACACTCACTCTTTCCACTTAGAATCTAATCTACACTAAAAACACAATTGAAAGGCTACACACTTTCTGTAATTTATGCTTGATCACTTAGTATAAAAGATCTGGGATCATGTTAATCTTAAACTGCGTCACGTGACTCATAATTTTACGCTTTGTTTTCATTATTCGAGTTTGTATCACTCCTCGTACTACCTTTTACCTGTATAGAATCCCTGATTGTCGAATCATTAGAGATTCTTAGTAAAATTAAGCAACATATTTTTTATCCAGGTGGCATATTTCATTAAAAAATCAATAGAATAGAAACCACTTTTGTCAAGGCCCAAGTTATCAGGGTACAACAGAAAAGCCGATGCTGACTATGGCAAAATAAATAATAATTATATCAGAAGCATTTAAAGCTATAAGCGGACACTACAGAAGTCTCTTCCTTGGCACTACTATCTTTAAATAAACAAAAAACGGTGATATTGCATTTAAATACATGCAATATTATTCGCCATCTGAATATTGTTGTTTTATTGTCTTTTCATTCCCCTAAGGTATTATAATTATCATTAACTCTGAGTAACTCGTTTCGTATTAGTGGCATTATCACCTTGCTTTGGGTGAAATAATGCAATATCACCGTTTTTGTTTATTTAAAGATAGTAATGCCAAGGAAGAGACTTCCGCGGGCGAGGAAATAAACTATAAGAATAGAACTTACAGCTATGTCTTGCAATTCAACAGAAAAATGTTGAAAAATAATTGTCAGTCTAATAATACACTGAAATCCAAGAGGTTGAGGTACCAAGGTAGAGGGTCCATTATATCAATTTCGATAAAGTTATTTATAGAAATAACAGATATAAACCATGTTGGTAATGTAAGTGAAGTTGTAGAGCTTGAAGAGATCAACAGCCACTTCAGTGACACGTTTCCTTTAGATAAATGCTGAATACAATCAAGTCTGCATGTTTTGTGGGGTTCTAGTTTAGAGATAATAGCAGAAATCATGGAGGGAATTATCTAAATATTACTTTTTATTATTCCGTTTTAAGGGGAAATCAAGCAAGTCGAACGAGGAGATGAAAAAGAATGTACGACTAAAGCATTCTGCTTTATCAATAGTAGATTACAATATTTCAAAATCATTGAAAAGGGAATATATTCTTGTTCAACATACATAGCGACCAATAATCATGAGAACCAAGCTTGTGAGAGGCGACACGATACCTCATCCTATCAGCGAACAGGCTTAAACTCGTTGAGGATACGTTTACACTCATTATGAGCGTATACAAAGAGGCGTCTGTTATTGGAACTGTCACATTGTTATAGCCAGAAAAATTTATTCCTGTGGCTGAACAGATAGGAATAAACAATGAGAAAATGACGATTTCTCTTGGTAATTCCGTGCAGGCACGGAAGTTTCTTTCCAGCACTGGCTTTCGCCCACGAAGAAATTTCGGTGGCACAATTTTCAACCGAAAAACTCAAAATTCATTCCAAATTTCATCTCAAAGAAAATCACAAAATAAACATCAATCAATGAGTTGGTAACAAGAAATTTATCCCGTAACAGGGTGGTCTTGTCTAATAAACTAGCGGAACGGGATATCTCTAGACACTAACGTGTGGCCAGAGTTGCCAACACTGTTTTTCTATGTTAAATATTTCAACAGCTGAAATTACGTCTTTTTTATTATTTCTTTCTCTTCTTTCTTTAAAATTTTTCATAATCATAAAAATTCTCTACTTTCTACGAGTTTGACACAAAAATATTATTTTTAAATATGTGATTAAAATCTGTTATTCTAATATAATAATATTAAAACTTAAATAAAAAATTGAAATTCATCTAAAATGTAATTGAAATTCTGTTTAAAATGTGATAAATAAAAATTTCATGTTAAAAAGTATAAGTTATGAAATTTTTAAATATTAAATATGGTTTGAAAATGTGTTTAGTAAGAGCAGTTTGTTAACAAATCGTGGAATTAAAATTTGAGAAATGACTAAATCGATGACAGATTTAAACTTTGAATATCTGGCTCATTAAAATAAATATAAAAAATAAAAAAATGTTAAATTTATTTTTAATTATTTAAATGAATATGATGCATCAATTTTTTTGATAAAAAAGTAATAAATATACAACGTATGGAAATAATTAAACAAAGGTATAAAGTAAACTAAAAACTCTGAATCTTATTTCAAAGAATTGTTCTAGCAATGCTGGCATGTTTCTTGCCAGAAATAAAATTGTTCGATCAGTATTATGCTGCTATGTTTCTTGCCTACTTGACGCCAGATATGAGATTTGAATCAGAGAAAGGATCACTTAATTCTATATAAGCGCTTGCTTTGGGAATACGACAAATCAAGCATAAAAGTGACTGATATCTATATAAATATAAAGAGCGAGGGATAGAAAGAAAGAGAGAGAGAGAGAGAGAGCGAAATAAATTACACAAAGAGTATTCATGCAATCAGCACAGACATAGGGAGAACGAGAGAAAGAAATACAAGGAGATAATTAAGCACAACCTCAGTTTTGTTTGCTTTGAGAATCGCCTTGCATTCCAATGGAAAAAATGATGTAAGGATACGAGTTAAAAAGGGACAGATGCTACTTTTGCAGTCCTACAGCAGCAGCCAAAAACGAGGAATAGGCGTGTGTCTTAGGGAGAGGAAATAAAAACGAAGCTAAATGTCACTTGGGTCTTGGGTTTCGGCAACTTCAAGTAATGTTTAGTGCCAGCCCTCCATTTCGGTAATTGTCTGTGAATTATGGCTTTCATATCATAGACATTCGTCAAAAGCACTAGCCGAAATGGCCACTAACATATTTTGACTAGTTTTACCTCATTCCAACTCATTCATGTCGTGCTCTTTGTCAATAATGATGCTGGTTTGCTTGGATGTCGACAAAAAGTCTCTACTCAGCGGCAACCTCCCCACTACAAAGAAAAGATAACAGTTTATATCCAACATGGCCGAAAGGGGCTAAAACCATTTTTCTTCTTTTACTTACATCAAACAGACACACGCACACGTGCGTACACACACATAGATAGATAGATAGATAGATAGATAGATAGATAGATAGATAGATAGATAGATAGATAGATAGATAGATATCAGTATGTTGAAGATTGAAAATCTTACAAATGTATGGATATTAGATCGTTAGATTATTAGTAATATATATATATTATTAGTAGTATGTTATTATGTTATTAGTAATATATGTTTATATAATATCAGGGGTACATGGAATATTAAAACGTTTTATTGGGATCTGTTTTATTAAATTTTTAAAGAAAGAACGTCACTATTTCAACACAAATTTAGATTGCGCAATATGTAAGTAATAACCCGTCCATATATTTGTCATTTTCTTATAAATTAACGATTAATTTATTTAATTTCGTACTTATATTATTTTCCTCAATCAGAAACCAGTATACTTTCGAGGAACTATCATCAATCAACCTTTACTTAATGACATTGTGTGGCCATATTGTGACAGAAAGATGTCTAGTAATCAGAACTTCAAAATTAAGAATATGGCACGTAGAAAAGAGTCAATGGGTAGACATTTAATAAACGTAGATAATTATAACACACGGCAATGGAATTAGTGCATACAAGATTGATCAAACTCAAGAACAATGATCGTAGGAATTAGTTTACTAATCATCATTTTCAATGGGGCCCTTATATTGATATTTAATGTTTGGTTAGTATATGGTTATAAAGCTTATATTCAGTGAGGATAAAATTCACTTTTCTATTCTGAGTAAATGATTGAGCAAGTAATGTTATCGATGCAAAAAAGGAGATGAGAAGTTCAAAAATGAAAAGCTAAAACAAGTATTTTTGTTTAATTTTAAAGACTTTTACAGATATATAGAACCTATATATAAATTCCAACAGGTAAATTTTTACTCCATTGATTTTGCGCATGTCAAATTCGTATTGACTTCGTAAAATCATGAATCTATTTTTTCTATCCGCACTCCAACTATGGGTTTAATAACAGAGTAAAGTCTAGTTTTGGAAAACAACCAATATAGGAGAATGGCTACTTTGAACACCAAACAGCGCAGAAAGTAGCTGACAAAACCACTCACCTACGTCTCCAAAGAATTCATGGCAATAATAAGGAAAATAACAATGATTGCCTTCTTCTCTAATGGAACACAGTATTAAAACTTATGAGAGAATAGGTCGATAACTATTGCTCTTAGAGCAGACATTTATGTTTTGTAGAACAGGTATGAGGATCGAAATCATGACTTCAGCAAAATTCTTGAATCAAAACAGATTGCTAATTAAAGATACCAAACCTATTGAAGAAGACAGTAAATAAGTATCATTGAAAAAGATTAATAAGAAATAAGAAATATGAGTGAGTGAATGAAAGAAAAATTTACAAAGGAATGGGCGATTGAATAAGCTAGTGATTGAGACAGTTTTCCTTGCAAATAGCGTGACCATCATTACAATAAGCGCTTTTTTTTCTTTTCTTTTTTTTTTTTGAGCAACGTCTTAGGCGCCAACCAGATGGTCTTCAAGAAACGCTACTGCAAAAAGTAAATCAAAGAAAAAGAAGCAACATGCCATTTTTTTCAGTGTCGACATATGCGATCGACTATCAAGTAACTTACTTCTCTCTTTCACCTTGTTTCTTATCCTGCTGCCAATCCTGTCCAAAAGCAACAACAACAACGGTTTTAAAAGGCTCTTTGTACATCTACAAAAGGAAAAGTGCACAAAATCTAGCGATCGATCAAACAGTGACAGATCCCACACTTTGGAAAGGATTCAACAGTCAATAGTTTTAGCTTGTAGCCTTAATCCAACGAAGAAAGCAACGCGTTATTACATTATCATAGATTGACTCGCTATTTGGTTGTGACGTGAAGATCAGGCGGAAATTTTTTTCCGACATTACATTTCGCGAACGCTGGTGGGAAAGGTATTCACTGAGATAAACACGCATTCAGGCATGTGTACCTGCAAACGCACACAAAAACACATACACAGGCATACGCTTGGAATAATGCGCGCTCGGAAGCCTTTTCATCAGCAAAATAGGTGTACAACAGAAACAGATATATGAAAGCCTAAATCTATACAAGTCTAAACTGAAATAGAAATGCTCATATACTTCAGTATACGCACACGTTGAAATATAAAACGAGGAATGTGCTATAATTATTTTGATAGATAGATAGATAGATAGATAGATAGATAGATAGATAGATAGATAGATAGACTGCAACAGTATACGAGGTTTTCGCCGTGAAATAACTATTAGCAAGTTAATATCATAGACAATCGCCTTGAATACAATCGCTCCGTTTGTCTCTTATATACGAAATAGTAACCGACTGGGCCAAGATTTTTAAATACCTAAATACTACTGCGCATCTATCATTTCAATTCCATATATATCTCAATATCTATTTCAGATTTTGACATTTTCTTATTATGTTCATATATATATATATATATATATATATATATATATATATATATATATATTCAGTAATGAATTAGAAAACTCTTACCTACTGGTGTATGTTTACATGCTATATGATACGCTAAAAGTTTGCCTTCTTCTACCGAGCGCCCATAGCTGAGAGGTAGAATCGTCAACTGATGTCAGTTCGGTCGGGTTTAAATCCTGGCTAAAAGAAATCGGTTGTCCAACCGTACCGATGAGCTGTGATACAGCAAAACAGATCTATCTGCGAATGACTTTATATATATATATATATATATATATATATATATATATATATATATATATATATATATAGGAAAAACTACTAAAAAGTTATAAGTTTAAAAATGTATTTTTTTGACAGTATTTATTTATTTCTACTATTATATATATATATATATATATATATATATATATATATATTTGATATTTCAGACCGGCCTCGGCCTTTCATCAGAAACAAATGATTTTAAAATTTAAACTAGAAGCGTTCGCCGCGAGAGCGTTCGTCGAGAGATGTTTACATCACGTGACGTAGAAAGCGATAGAGTTTTTTAATATTTGTAAGCGTAAACCTATCTCTAATAATACTTTTAAATGTTGTTTTAAAGAGCATTTTTTTAAGTGTATGTAAAAAATGTTTAACTATTGAAATATTTATAAAGATTAAAACAATAAGATTTAACCCTAGCCTATATGTATTTAATTTTAAAATACAGTATTTTTTTTTCTTTCTGCGTGAGTATGAAGAATAAAATCGGAATCTAACAATAACATTTGCAGTTTTCTAATGTGTGTCCTGGTTGATTGAAGTGTTCAGCTATGGGTGAACACATATTAATATATATATATATATATATATATATATATATATATATATATATATATATATATATAGGAAAGAAAAGAATATTAATAAAAAGTTTTACATTTAAAAATGTACTTTTTTGGGACAGTATTTGTTTATTTTTATTATTGTATTTTATATTTCAGACCGCCCTCGGTCCTTCATCAGAAACGAGTGATTTTTAAATTTGAATTAGAAACGTATTTCACGATAGCATCCGAATATTTTTTTTGTTTACATCACGTGGTGTGTTTGTTCACAACATGCGGCACGTCCGTAGAGAAAGTCTGTTTGTTTTAGATCAAAATTTCTTGGAATATCTGAAAAAAAATTTTTAACTATTGAAATATTTGTAAAGATTCAACAGACTTAAGTCCCTTTTTTAACCCTAGCTTGTGTGTATTTAATTTTAAAATCCAGTATTTTTCTTTCTTTCTGCGTGTGTATGTAAAACTACAATTGGAGTCTATTAGTAAACATTTGTAATTTTCTAAAGTATGATCAGGTTGATTAAAATGGGCTGCAATTGGTGAGTATACATTTTTTGTCGTATATTTAGTTTTTGATTATTGAAGCGAAATCTAAAGCTATTACCAGATTCGCCGATATATCCACTGTTGGGGCAAATTGAGCAGAAGAGAAAGTATATGATGTTTTTACTGTCACAAATGAGGTTTGGTGGGTGTAATTTTATTTTGGTGTTGGGTACAGAGAATGTTTTGTCTGTTATTAAATGTTTACAAATTAAACAGCGAGGCTTCCCACATTTTAAATTCCCTGATAGGTTTGTATTATTTAAATATTTGTTAGAAGTGAGGATAGTTGATAGGTTGGGTGTTTGTTTCTTTGCATTTATGGGTGGTTTATCGAAAATGTCTTTGATGTTTTTGTTTGATTGGAGGTTCCTATAATCATTTTTTAAAATTTTTGATAAGTGTGTAGGAATATTGATTATGGTTAAAAACCATGGGAATTCGGTTGTTATAGTTCTTTGTGTCTAAGATGGTTATAGCTCCACCCTTACCGGCTGGTACGATAATTTTGTTTCGGTTGTTCTTAAGTGTATAGATGGCTTGGTGTTCTACTTTAGATAGGTTGCGTATTTTTGTTTGGTGTCCTTTATTTTTTAAGAAGTTATCCATATTGGAGTCTATTAGTAAACATTTGCAATTTTCAAAAGTATGATGTTTGCTGTTTTGAGGTTCTCAAGAATAAGAAATTTTATTTTATTTTTTATGTTGTGATTCAGGTTATGAATGAGAAGTGATAATTCTTTGTTTGATTGGAGGTTCCTGTAATCATTTTTTAAAATTTTTGATAAGTGTGTAGGAATATTGATTATGGTTAAAAACCATGGGAATTCGGTTGTTATCTTTTCGTTTTTTGTATGTGAGAAGTGTGCTACGATCTATGTGGATGGTTTTATGTAGTGCTTACTTTATTATTTTTATTGGATATTTACATTTTAGAAACTGTTTTGTTAGGTTGTTAATGTTGTTTAGAAAATCTGCATGGTCTGAGCATATGCGTTTTATTCTAATAAATGAGCTGTATACGATAGATTTTTTTAATTTATAGATTTCTTCATTATTTGCTTGTTTAGTATGATGTGGGTTGGATGAAGAGGTGTTAAGGTGTTTTTCTGAAATGATTTTGGGGAGTTTATGTAGTTTTATATATATGTTTTATATATCTGTAAAAGTCTTTAAAATTAAACAAAAATACTTGTTTTAGCTTTTCATTTTTGAACTTCTCATCGCCTTTTTCGCATCGATAACATTACTTGCTCAATCATTTACTCAGAATAAAAAGTGAATTTTATCCTCACTGAATATAAGCTTTATAACCATATACTAACCAAACATTAAATATCAATATAAGGGCCCCATTGAATGTTGCTGTTTTGAGGTTCTCAGGAAAAAGAGATTTTATTTTATTTTTTATGTTGTGATTCAGGTTATGAATGAGAAGTGATAATTCTGTTTTGTAAGTGCTAGTCGGATCTAGAGGTAGGGGTACATAGAACTTGTTATTTTGAAGTTGTGATTCTGCTTCTTTAATATAGTTATTAGTGTCTAAGAAGGTTATAGCTCCGCCCTTATCGGCTGGTACGATAATTATGTTTCGGTTGTTCTTAAGTGTATAGATGGCTTGGTGTTCTACTTTAGATAAGTTGCGTATTTTTGTTTGGTGTCCTTTATTTTTTAAGAAGTTATTCATATTGGAGTCTATTAGTAAACATTTGCAATTTTCAAAAATATGATCAGGTTGATTAAAATGGGCTGCAATTGGGGAGTATACATTTTTTTGTCGTATATTTAATTTGCGATTATTAAAGCGAAATCTAAAGCTATTACCGGATTCGCCGATATATCCACTGTTGGGGCAAATTGTGCAGAAGAGAAAGTATATGTTGTGGGTTGGATGAAGAGGTGTTAAGGTGTTTTTCTGAAATGATTTGGGGGAGTTTATGTAACCAACCCACATCATACTAAACAAGCAAATAATGAAGAAATCTATAAAATTTCAAAGGAACTTAAAATCACACCACCTGGCAGACCCATAATATCAGGCATTGGTACCCTCACAGAACTTATATCTGGATACATAGACAATACCCTAAAACCTTTATTACCTGACATACCTAGTTATATTAGAGACACTACTGACTTTCTCAACAAATTACAAAACATTAATTTAGTCCGAGGTTATAATATCCTAGTAACGATGAATGTTACTTCTCTGTACACGAACATTCCACATGTTGAAGGAGTATCAGCTTGCCATGAGTTCCTTAAAAGCAAACTACCTAACAACCAAATTACAGATTTATGCCAATTAATAAATTTCATCTTAACACACAATAATTTTAATTTCAACAACAAACACTATTTACAGATTAGTGGCACAGCAATGGGCACGAAAATGTCACCTAGTTATGCCAATATCTTTATGTATATTTTAGAAAAAAGATACTAGACAGTTCACAGTACAAACCATCACATTATTTTAGATACATTGATGATATTTTCTTAATATGGACTCATGGATTAGAAAAATTAAAAAAACTTCTTTACTTTCTGCAACAAGTTCCACAATACGATCAAATTTACCATGGAACTCTCATACACATCCGTCCCTTTCTTAGACGTCATGGTAAAATTAAATAAACATACACTTTCCACCAGTCTATACAACAAACCCACAAACCAACATAAATTCCTACACTTTAACAGCTGTCATCCCCTCAAATTAAAAAAATCTATCGTATACAGCTCATTTATTAGAATAAAACGCATATGCTCAGACCATGCAGATTTTCTAAACAACATTAACAACCTAACAAAACAGTTTCTAAAATGTAAATATCCAATAAAAATAATAAAGTAAGCACTACATAAAACCATCCACATAGATCGTAGCACACTTCTCACATACAAAAAACGAAAAGATAACAACCGAATTCCCATGGTTTTTAACCATAATCAATATTCCTACACACTTATCAAAAATTTTAAAAAATGATTACAGGAACCTCCAATCAAACAAAAACATCAAAGACATTTTCGATAAACCACCCATAAATGCAAAGAAACAAACACCCAACCTATCAACTATCCTCACTTCTAACAAATATTTAAATAATACAAACCTATCAGGGAATTTAAAATGTGGGAAGCCTCGCTGTTTAATTTGTAAACATTTAATAACAGACAAAACATTCTCTGTACCCAACACCAAAATAAAATTACACCCACCAAACCTCATTTGTGACAGCAAAAACATCATATACTTTCTCTTCTGCTCAATTTGCCCCAACAGTGGATATATCGGCGAATCTGGTAATAGCTTTAGATTTCGCTTCAATAATCAAAAACTAAATATACGACAAAAAATGTATACTCACCAATTGCAGCCCATTTTAATCAACCTGATCATACTTTAGAAAATTACAAATGTTTACTAATAGACTCCAATTGTAGTTTTACATACACACGCAGAAAGAAAGAAAAATACTGGATTTTAAAATTAAATACACACAAGCTAGGGTTAAATAGGGGCTTAGGTCTGTTGAATCTTTACAAATATTTCAATAGCTAAAAATTTTTTTTCAGATATTCCAAGAAATTTTGATCTAAAACAAACAGACTTTCTCTACGGACGTGCCGCTTGTTGTGAACAAACAAACCACGTGATGTAAACAAAAAAATATTCGGACGCTATCATGAAATACGTTTCTAATTCAAATTTAAAAATCACTCGTTTCTGATGAAGGACCGAGGGCGGTCTGAAATATAAAATACAATAATAAAAATAAACAAATACTGTCCCAAAAAAGTACATTTTTAAATTTAAAACTTTTTATTAATATTCTTTTCTTTCCTATACATAGTAAGACAGTACACGTGGATCATAACTATATATATATATATATATATATATATATATATATATATATATATATATCCTATCTATTAATTAGCCAGTTTTTGTCAGTCGCTTCGCATTTGTCTATCTTCTATAGACTATTCTTATCATTCAATCGATCTTATTGATGACTTATTTATCTCTCAATCAATTTAATTTTCTCTTACATGTACGCATACCAGCTGATTTAGTTTTATTGACTTAGATACAACGCGGTTAAAAAGATGGAAGAAGATTTATTTGCTTGTTGGTTATCTGAGTTCACCCTCTAATCGTAAGTACGTCATCTGCATTTGCAAAATTTCAAATTATGAACAAGTATTTATTGTAGAAAAATAATCCACTTTAATGAAAACAAAATAAGGTGAACAGAAATTACCGTGTTAGAGTTAATCATCCTTTTTTCGTGAAAATACATCCTCTAAAATTTGTATTACGAAAACACTTAAAACGGCCTACTGGATATTTACTAGTTATTGATGCCGAAAGTGTCCTTTAAAATCCAGCGATTGAAAATTCAGCTCATAGTAAATTACACACAAAAAACACAACCAGGCATTTAAATGATGTATTTACTATCAAGTTTACATTAATTCAATGTTAGTGCAATCAAGATTATGAAATGCATGAATATAAAATATAATCTAATTATATAACACTTCAAAAAGACTCAAATTAAAATGTCTACTAAAATCTATATACTTATTTTGAAATATTTCTAGTGTGAAATATACCTGAACTCAATGTTCTCTGAGTAGAGTTCATTATGAATTTTGATTGAATCCACAGTAAATGCACCATTGCACGAACTTATAGTGGGAAGGGGATGTCAATTTATAACCCAGAAAGAATAATTTTCTAATTGTTTTTTTACTTTTAATATAAAAATATAATACAATATAAAATTATTAGCATAAAATTATAAAAATTATAATAAAAATGAATGCGTGAATATATAGCAGAAAAAGTATAATTCAACATGATGGACGGTCAAAACTTGCTTACAGAAACAAATGACTAGATATTGTGAAGAATCATGATTGCATACATCTTAAATACCTTTTCTTAGACATATAAAACCGAAAAGACCTTTCCCTAGACATATAAAATATACATTTACTTTTTACACAATAAAAGAAAGGTTTGTTACTTATGAAGACATTATATCGGAGGCTGTTAAATTAATTCTTTTTTTATAGAACTTCTTAATATGCCGTGTTTCTTCAGGAAGTAGACAATCATGGATTTCCACTTGGCCCTGTCTCTTGTCGCTCTCAGTATATTTCCTCTTAGTAGCCCTCCTAAACCCACTTCCGCCATCCATTTGCTCAAACCTATCAAATATGTCTCGCACTGCTTTCTTTCTGTCTGTCCTGTGAGCATTAAATACTCCAGGTCCTCTTTCCTCATTATGTGTCCCAGGGACCTCAGCTGTCTCTTCTCTTCTTTAAGTATAAGTTTTCTCCTTTGCATCCTCTCCGACATCTCATCGTTTCTCACGTGCTCAGTCCATAGTATCCTCAGCATCCTTCTGCCGCCTCGAGCCTCTCCTTCATCCTTGAGATCATCCAACATTCAATGCCACACAGGACAGATATTATATAGCAATCTAGCACCCTTTTCTTTGTTTCCAATGAGATTTTCTTACCTCTCAGTATTCTGGTTAGCTTTTGAAATGCGTCCTTGGCCATGTCAATGCGTCTTTGAGTCTAAATATCCTCTGTCAGAGCGCTTCCCAGGTATTTACATTTCTTTACTTGTTTTACTTTAGTTTCTCCGACTTGAAGTTGGTATAATGGGCTCCTCTTTTTTGCTGATGACCATACATTCAGTTTTCTTCAAGTTTATGCTCAGTCCTTTCTTCTCACTTTCTTTTGCTACCTTCAGTAGGAGGTCCTGCATTTTCCTTTCTGTGTTTGTTATCAGCACCGTGTCATCCACACATCTTACATTGTTGAGATTTATTTTTAAAACTATTTACTATGAATTAATGTCAGAGACTACGAATTTTAAATTCTGATTTTAAAAATATTAAGAGACGGGAAAAGTCTGTTAGAAACAAAGAAAAGTGTGCTTAACTGTTATATGATATCAATCCTCCTGTATGATAGTAAATGTTGAACAATTTCTTCACAGATGAAGACTTGAAGCAACAGATGTTCCTATAGAAGAATGTTGAGAATACTATGGGTGGAGCATGAGAGAAATAAGAAGGCTTTTAAAGAAAAGGAAACAAAAAGGATGTTTATACTTTGAACGTGTATCCGTGGTGCAGTGGATAGTGACTCGGAATGAGACGTCGGGGAGTCGAGTTTCGATTCCACTTGAATTTTTTGCATTTACTTGCACACGGGTGCCCTTTGGGAAAGTTATTAATCCATTTCTTCTTCCCACGGTTGTGGGTTGAATGGAGCAGATTGGGTTCTATAGCCTTAGTTGAGTCTATTCCAGAAAGAAATGGTAACCTACTGCAAGAAAATCTGCCGAACCTGGCAATTTTATTGAATGAATTTATTCTTTAGTATTTGAAGATATCTTTGTGCAATCTTGGTAAATATATCTGTTAAAATGAGATGTCGGTGTAATTTTCACTTTTAGAAGACAATTCATCCATTGCATCCTGCATAATGCTAACAGTTGTGTTTTAGGTTTTTTCATCACAAAATGTGGAGCCAATTTTTGACTTATTGTAGAACTCAAATGGATTCTAGATAGACTAAACTATCGCCCTGTTCACACTCCACCCACGTCTATTGAACAGGCGTAGAGGCTCATCCCTTGTTCCCTGTTTAGGATGTGGTTTCCGGCTTTCTCTTTTCCAATCTTTTCACTCTTACGTAGCCCCCTGCACATCAGTGATGTTACCGCCTTACTCGGGGTGATATGATTAAAAAAAACAAAAAAAAAAAACCAAAGTAAAGTTATTCAAATATGAAACGGGGTAAAAGAGATAGAAACACAGATACAAATATATAGACACCCACATATGGACAAACAGACAAGTATATACACACATACATACATATACTAGTATATATATATATATATATATATATATATATATATATATATATATATGTGTGTGTGTGTGTGTGTGTGTGTGTGTGTGTGTGTGTGTGTGTGTGAGCATGCACATAAACGCATATATATATATATATATATATATATATATATATATATATATATATATATATACGCAATTTTTTCCCTTGCTTCTAGTTACGTGTCGATTTATCCGTTAGATTTAGATCCAGGTTAGGAAAACGTCTGTAAACGCTACATAATGGATACTTGTAAGACCGAATTTGTAAGATGGCGTGGGCCAAAGAAGTTTAAATAAGATTAAGACAAACAGTCATATTCCAGTGCATAAACAAATAAATATATCTAAGTATATACGCACGCAAATTCACATGCAACAAAACAAAATATGTACGCGACTTAAAAATTCACAAAGCATTATATACAGAATAAAACCCCATATATGGATCTACTTATAGACGACTATAGGCATAAATACACACTATATCATATTTTGTTAAACTTAGAACTCGATGTCTCTAGCATTAATTCGTAAAAAATATGTTTTTTAAATAAATTATAATTTTTTGTAAAGTAAAACTAATAGTCGTTTAGTAATACTGAACTCTATTTTAATCAAATAGTAACGTTAATGCCCCAATAAACTGCTTTTAAAGTCTGTTCTTAGGTTCCTAAAATTAAAAATACTTGTATTTCGATTGGCCACCACAGACTATGTAACAATGTCTCTGTTATGGTTTATAAAATGGCGAGTGTTCTAAAAATAAAAAAGATAGACACACTGACACCTAGAATTCAAAATTGGGCGGCAAAATAATGAACCGTTTCTTTTGGTAGGAGTAGGAGTAAGAGTAGGAGTAAGAAGTAGGAGTTAAGGACAGAAGTTTTGGTAGGAGATTTGAAAAGAGGAAGACGCTAGTCAGTTAACCACTAGAGTCCAGAAGGGATAGGCTCATTTACTATTAGCATCCCACAGTGAAGAGAATTTAGCTAGCCTGCTCCTGTATCCACACAAAATTTAAAGGTTGGAACTTGAGGTGAAAACCTAAAGTTTTATACCAAAAATAAACATCATTAATTCAAGTTTGTGTTATCTTCTAATTATGCCAAAACGAAGCAACACAACATCTTCCTAATTGAAGGGGTTTGGCTAGTTTTGAACCATTTAAAACTCTTCAACTCGAAAATCAGCACCATCCCTTGATAAGACATAAGTAGTGTTGAAATAAAATAGATACTTCTGTAGTGATATTATAAAATATTTATATTATGAATTCTTTCTGAGGGTTAATATTAGAATTAGCCCGTTATTCTTTAACCTTAGGATCTTTAAGAATAACAAAAACTAAATGATAAGGCCCTCCAGTAGTGGGCATAAAGATAAATTAACTTATTTAACACCCACTAGTAATCTTGAATCGCAAAAGCTAAAGATAAACATAGGAAAAGGAAAATTATATGGTTTAACACCCTGTTCTGTAGACTATCAACTATTAACATTGGTAAGATCTTTCTTAAATTAATAAGTAAACATTTTCATAAAGATAACCCCCTGATAAAAATACTCAATAGGAAAACGATCAAGATTAGTTATTCGTGTACTAATAAAATGTATAACATTATTAGTTCCCTCAATAACCAAATCTTGAAATGTAGTGAATCTAATATAGAAAATAGGATTATATAACTATCCGGTTGAGAGTAAATGTAGATCTGCAAATATGATCTACCAGACCAACATCTACGCTAAGGAAAATAAGGATAAATACAGTGTTTATATCGGAATTTCGGCGGTAATTTGGAAGCAACGGTTTTATACGTACATTTTCATTAATTCAACAAATACCGATTCCAGAAAAATTGGAGTAGAAAATAAAGAAGATCACTACATATTTCTATTGTCTCTGTCAAGGGGACACAAGTGAACAGAGAACAGATATCACAGGAACACATGAAACACCTACTAGAGGGAGAAAAGTTTTGTATTGATTCAATAAAAGTAAAAGAATCTTTAATACAAAACTTGCTAGAGTGTAACAACACAGGTTGCAACACTGTAGCGAGTCAACTAGTGACCTGATGCTGAGAAGATCCAATCATTGATAAAATTGATCTTAATGGAATACCATCTTTATGTACTTTTGGTAATGAAATTCGCCACCTCGTCGGTTGAATTTAGTTTCAATGATATTATGTACAGACAAGTAGACGGGGTTCTTTAAAGATTTGTTCCAGTACTTTCCTAACTGCAGAGAAGGACTTCCTTAAGATGACTCTTATTAAGAATGGGTATCATTTGAATAATTTGGAGCCCACTATGTCTTTAGTCATCAATAATTTTTATAGGGATAAGTCGTTGGATATTCAGAAATGTCCTGTTTATTTGCAACTAACATTTATTGGCACAGACGGTGAGGTGATAGCTAGGCGAATTTCTTTTTCGATTACCAAATGTTATTTTGCTGCAAATGTTCGTGTCATTTTTTCTACGCGTACAGTTTTTCTTCCATGCGTAAATATGTTTTGCCTCTTCATCAAATTAATTCAGTTGTTTACAACTTTAAGTGTAGTTGCGGATGCGGTTACATAAGCAGAACATCGCAGCGCTTAGATCAGAGAATTAAGCAGCACTTACCTCGGAAAAGTATGAACTCTTCCGCAAATACAAACCACTTGGTGAATACATCCGGGTCGTCAATAAGTGAACACATTATTAATAGCAGGAAGTTCATCTCAGAGAACGAACTTTTATCGGTTCCCGAAGAACTTCAAGCAATTGAACCGATCATTATCTCCCTGCTGACCAAGGACCCTAAAACCCACAAGTTTATTGGGGTCAGCAGGGAGGTCGTGAAGGAGGCCATAAAATGCCTCCAAGTCAAAGCTAAGATGGTGGCACGTAGAAGTCAGGCTATGTGGGACATTCCGCTTAGCGGCAGTTATAAACAAAGCGGGTTTTGCCACTGGCGATGTCACCCTGCGGTCTCCAGGAAGGAATTTTGAGAAATCCCCAATATCCTCACCTGCAGAGGCAGACAGATATTCATCGTGATGGAAAGGAGAAGACCGTTTTGCTGGGTCTGTGGGGTATCAGACCATGTTGCAAAGGGATGTCCAACAAAGAATCCAGTGCCTAAAACCCAGCAAACCCAGCAATCCCAAGCACCAGCAACGAAGGAAGTAGAGGTGCCAAAGGAGGTCTCGTCCAAGAAAGAAGGCGACTCGCAGGTAGCTGGAAAGAAAACCTCTAAAAAAAAATCCCTTTTGCCTCAGGAGAAAGCACCTCCGTCACCTCCGTCGCCAGAAAAGAAGGCGCCTCCCAAGCAGGATGTCCCGCATGGAAAAGGGAAGAAATCCCCGAAAAAGGCGACTGAGAAGCGTCTCGATGGTGAACAGCGCACAGATTCAACCCAGGAGGAAATGGAGGTGGACATGCCGCCACCAAGATCCTCTTCACTCAAAAGAGGAAGAGAAGACGAAGAGGAGGATTGTAACAACCCAAAAGTGCTACGAAGAAGCAGATCGGAGAGGGATCAAGAGCGCGTCACAGCAGCTTCACTATCTGTGTCTCCGGAAAGACCAAAATTATCCTATGCAACTAAAGCAAAGAGCCTCCCTTCATCCCCACAAAAGGCCCCATCGGCCCCATTGTTTGAATTTATCCCACTCACCCTAAACGATTCTCCTGCTTCTTCTCCCACTCCTTCTTCCACTTTCACCCGTTCCAAGAAAAAGAAGTCCCTCCCCAAAGGGATTCACTTTGTCATATAGACAAAAAAGACATTACTCAGGAATGGTCAGCTCAGAGGAAGAGTTTGTTAAAACCGCTACTTAAACTAATGTCTGTGGATGAAAAATCCACAGATGATCCGAACAACTTTCCGAAGGTCATAGGGGTTCTCACCCTCATTAGAAATACTGGGAGAAAACTTCGGGTCTGGGACCATCTGACTGCGGCCAAAGAGTATTATGATAAGATTGTAATTTCCAGAACTGAAACTCCAGAACTTCGAAAAATGGCAAAAAATCTGTGCAGAGAGGTTTCCTATTTTGCTCCACCCGTGTATATATTGGGTCTTAAAACTAAATTATTTACTGTCGTCGGCGGAATTGTCCTAGACGGACGGATTACGTCCGATGTAGGAACTGGTTTCCTGGGACAATCTGTCGGGGTCCCTATTGCCAGAGATTTTCCCCCGTATGCGATTAGAAGTAATTTTCTCCTCTTTTAATTTCAGATCTAACGGATGTCAATCAAGTTAGCGAGTTTGAATGCGAAGGGCTTGAGGGATCGGAGTAAGGCAGCCCGCCTGCTTTGTGACCTCTTGTCTTTCGGAGTGGATGTGGCCGCAATCCAAGAGACTTACTTTGTTTGCAACGTCGATGCCTGTGTGCTGTCTAGCGACTTCGTAGTTTATTCAGCATATAGAAACGGATTGGCCAGAGGAGTTTCTTTGCTGGTCAAGCGTACCCTGGACGCGAAGGTGGACCTTGTTCATGTTCGTGCCGCGGGCCGGTTGATCGTGGCCGATATTGCAGTGAAAAGCAACTCGTTTCGTATGATTGCGGTTTATGCGCCCAATGATCGGGAGGAGAGTGTCTCGTTTTTTCGGCTTTTGGAGCCCTTCCTAGTTGATTCTTCATGACTAGTCCTAATGGGGGACTGGAATGCCATACTGAACCCCAGATGGGATAGACGAAGGGGCGTTAGCGGGTGGCGTAGAGATCATAGCCTGGTTGATCTGATTAACAAATTTGATCTCGTTGATAGATACCGGGTCAATCCTCCGGGTGGGAAAATGTGGACGTGGACTCATAGTTGGCCTTCTACCCGGGCATCTAGTTACCTGGGTAGAATATTAGCGAGAGAAGCCGACATAGATTTCCTAGATTGTCCGACGTTCCACTGGTTAGGTTACTCGGACCACAAACTTGTTTGTGCCCGTGTAGCGTTAGACTTCAGGCCTAGAATGGCTGGTTACTGGAAGTTCAATCAGTCCTTACTGAACAGGCGGAACTTTTGGTGCCAGCTAATTAACGTAGTGCAGCGGGTGTTAACTGGGGAAGTCATTGGGAACAAGTGGTGAGAGAATCTTAAGAATATGACTAGGTCTTTCACCACTGAATGTAACCAACGGCTCAAACTAGATAAGGCTAACAAGGTGAAGAGGCTTAAAGCTAATTTCTTCCGGGCGGAAGCTGGTAGGGAACCCCTAGAGATAGGCTCAGTTAAGGAGGCTCTAGAGCGTTCGACTAACAAGCGTTACATGGGTCAGGTAATTAGACATAGGATAAGCAAGATGTCTTCCAAAGCTGTGAACATGGGCGCAGAACGGTGCAAGGAAGAAATTCGTCGATGCGGCGACAGATACATTCGAGAAGTGCGCGAATCGGAGGGACATACTCTTCGGTCGACCGACGACATGTGCCAGGTGCTTCGGCGGCATTTCCAGAACCGGTTTACCAAGGAGCCTGGTATCCGTGATGAGGTGTTTCGCAGCTATTTGGCTGACTTTCCCCGGATTTTGCCGGCTGATGCAGCTAGCTGCGAGGGAGAAAATACGGAGGACGAAGTCTATGCGACTTTGAAGAAAGTCGGCAGTGACAAGTCGCCAGGTTTGGATGGTTTGCCCTATGAATTGTACTTGAAGCTGTCGCACATTTTTGTTCCGATCTTGACAGTCTTGTTCAACAACTGGTTCCGGCAGGGGTCCATCCCCAACCTGTTCACCGAGGGTGTAGTCACGCTGTTGAGAAAAGGCAAGAATGTTGGGAGGGAACTAGATGGTTACAGGCCCATCATGCTGTTAAACACAGAGTTGAAGATTTTGGCCAAGATCCTGACGAATCGTTTGCAGCTAGTTACCGAGTCTCTGTTGGAACCTGAAGAAACTTGTGCTGTGAGGGGACGAACAATTCAAAGCAACCTGCATTTGATCCGCACAATTCTAGACGGTGTAAAAGACGACGATGAAGCCGCGCTGATCAATTTAGATTAGTCCAAGACATTTGATAGGGTTGACCATGGATACCTGGCGGCTGTCCTGCAGGCCACCGGATTCACACCCGACTTTTGCAGCTGAATTAGTCTCCTGTATCAATCCCCACGGCTGTGGCACAGGTGAACGGAAAGTTGTCGAGCGCTTTTGCGCTGTCTAGGTTGGTCCGACAGGGTTGTCCACTGTCGTCCTTACTTTATGTTTTGGCGTTGGAACCCCTCCTTCGCCGACTAAGGGGCAGGACGTGCAGTCCGGCTCTACGTGGAATTGCTGTCCCTGGTGGAGCTCGAGCCAGAATTTCTACGTACGCCGATGACGTCACTACTTTCTTGTCCTCCCGGAGTGACATTGAGCTGGTACAGAAAGCGCTTGAACGGTACGAACAGGTGACATAGCTTGGGCCGGACCTCTAGATGGAGAAAAATTGGTCTGAAGTACAGGCAAAGGTCGGCTCGTCGGTTGAGATTTGGCGTTGAAGGAATTTGTCCTTAAAGGGTTTGGTTGAGGCGTGTGTTACATACGTCTTTCCCATTATCCTTTACCGGCTGTCTATACTTCCACTTTATGAACGGCGTGAGAAGGCGATCGGGAGTTTACTATTCTCTGTGGAGGGGACGCAAACATCACGTCGACAAACGTGTCTGTTACCAACGTCCGTTTTATGGGGATCTGGGAATACCGCACTTGGCGAGTCACAAGCTCTCTTCAAGGGTGATTTTTCTCTGACGTGCATTATTAGAAGACTCGTTGCTAACGAGAATAGTGAGGGACATGTTTCCTATCCTTACTATCACTCCCCCGGTCTTGAGGTGGTGCCGTAAACCTCGAGGCGATCGAGTTTTCTCCTCGAATGTCTGACGGCCTTGAGGGCCATTCCTCGGTTCAGTGACCTTTCTCGGCCTAGGAAAGTCTTCTATCAGGGATTAGTGGCGGGCGTCGCGAAGGATACACTACGCGAAGTGCATGGCATGTCGGAGGAGGAATATCGCTCTTATTGGTCTTGGGCTTTCACTTACCTGGCGATTAGCTCGGAATCAGTTGTATCACAATGACGCGGCTTGGCGACTTTGCCAAATTGTGAACTCTGTGACTTTAGTTTAAAGAAGACTACGCACCCCTTCTACCATTGTTCTCGGGTTCGCCCTCTATGGGACCTTGTCGGCGAATTGACTGCTCGTATCGCGCCGCGTGAGCTCGTGCTCATTGATCATGCATACGTCTGTGACAATGTGTCGTCCCCGTTTTCGGGAGTGAAGCGAATGGTGTTTCTGTCACTGCTGGCCACGGCTCGAATGGCGATATGGACACTGCTATTGTAGGAAGTCTTGCGAGATGGCCGACTTTCACATCAGGATCTGATCCGATATTTTGAGCATCAGCTCAAAATTAAGATTAATTCTTATTTGAAACAGGCTTTAGCGAAAGGTGAGTAAATGTGGCGAGCCTGATTCTCGTGAACGGGACTAGCCTTGAATTTCTCTTTTAGATCTACTAGTCCCATCGGGATGGATTTCTTTGGAACCCTCCCCTGGTTAAGGTAGTTCCTTTTTGTGTACCTAGTTAATGGCAATGAATGTGATTCCTAGCCTGTCCCCGGCATTATCTTTTGTTATGATCCAGATTCTCAATTTCCCCAGTTTTTATTTTGTCCCCTTTTATGTCGTCTGGGTCAGGATTATATTCTCTCCATCCATTTTATTTTCTCCTCACCATCCCCAGTAGAAAGAGTTCATGCAACCATGGATGAAACGTCATAATTTGTTTGAATTTAAACAATGCGCGTTCATAAATTCTCTACCACGTGAACGTTAAAATAAAACACCGTTACAGAAGCGTTCTTGTAGAAACCTGGGTAGAGAAATAACTCGTTTAAAAATAGAAAATATGTATAAGTACTAGCCAAATAGCGGCTGGTCGGACCAGCATACAGTAGTTCTAAAAAGTGCTCAATGTACACCCAACACAAATGAACTGAATATGCAGAGCTAAGGATATGTTAAAAAACAGAACACACACGACTTACTTACTACCCTGGTTTCGACCACTCAGGTCTCATCCAGAAAGCAGAACTTCTTGTCTGATGAATAATATTTTTATTATAAGTGTTTATAATAAAAACATTTGACTGCAAAACAAGAGTTGTTGTGGTTCAGTATCTACTTACTAGCACCTCATCAAGCAGTGAAATATTTTTTCTCTTAGGATACATTATATACAGAAAATTAAAAACAACACAATTGTTACCATATCCAGAGAATTAAGGAGGGTTTGTTTCAATTAACCAATAGCAAACCAGGTCATGATGCACAGGAGGAATTAAATTATAAAAGTAGCGGAATTAAAATGACCATGAAACCCAGATCATTTTCGGTGTTAGTAATGAAACATTTGAATGTATACATATGCATCTTTGAATGTCTGCAAAGGTGTAGTGTATTGGTGAAACGGTTACAGGATTTTTCTTTATGTTGCTATCACTTGAATGGATAAAAAAAAAAGTTATAAAAACGGGAAAGTGATAAAAATATAGTGTACGTCAAACACCTGTAGTCGACATAGTAAGTGATCAATCGGTTAACCGAAACAAATTAATTATCAGAAGATGAGGGAATCTATGTATTTATGCTATGGGGTAGATTATAGATTAAGGGATGTAGTTATTATAGTATATTAAAAATAAATGAAATATACATTAGGATATATATTAGACGATAATGACAGATGGAAGTTACGTTTGTTTAACAGGATTCATTTTGGGGATTTAAGAATTTGCAACTTTTTCCTATATTGTAGATACCTTCACTAAAACGTTAAAAAAGCATAGTATGAAGAAAAAATATCCCGAACTTAATAAAAACGAACTTTTTCTATCACGATTTTTATGTTATTATTAAGAGAAAAGGTCAAAGTACTTTTTAAATTATTCCTTAAAGATTTTGAGTCTTTTTTAACACGTTCGAAATTTTGGCAAGAAATTTTGTTTGAATTTTCGTTTACGAGTAACCAAATCGTTTGGAGAATTAAAAATGGAAAACGTAATATTAAATAACTCAGTTTTTTCTGGTGAAAAACAACACATTAATTTGGAAATTCTTGCAAATAATTGTTGAATTTTAATGAAACTTTCAGGCCTTATTCAAAAATGAATTAATTATTTTAAAAATATTTTGTAGAAATATTTTTTACATTCGTTACCCCTTTCCACCTAAATTCATGAAATTTCAAGAAATTAAATTTTGTAGAGAAAACTTCGTTACTTAACGCAGGACTCATTGGGGAATGTAAATCATCTATTATTTTAAAAGATATTTGGCCGTTTCTCCGAAAACCTTCTCCGAATAGTAAAAATAGAAAATGCAATAAAACTATGACATTATTTAATTAGATAAACCTTTAATTACTTTAATAAATAATATATATTAAGGAAATGATAGTCTGAAGAAAAATTTCGATTAATAATGAATTTTAAAAAATCTTTTGATCCCTTTTTAATAATTTATAAAGTTTCAAAAATGCTTTTAAATTCTTCAAAGACTTTTAGACTTTAGGCTATTAATTTATTAAATGAAGACTGTATTTACGAGTCGAAAATTAAAAGTTTTAATACAAATCGTCAAGTCATTGTATTTTGAAGATAATTTTTAATTTTTTGTGTATTAATTTTTTTAATGATTATTTCCTTGTGTACGTTAAAAGGTTATAGTATTCACGGTTTCTTCCCCTTACAAGAAAAAATTTGGACAATTATGTCAATTCTAATCACCATAGACGCTTATTTATCTAGCTGTCAACACATATCAAATCATATGAGAAAGGTCAGAAAGATCAACGCTCCGGGATTAAGAAATGATTTTAGTCTAACTTTCATGCTATAAATAATACTTGCGCAAATCAGATTAATCTAACTAAATTTACTAACTTAAAAAATAACCTGTCACAGATCTATATTTTGTTTTTGTAATCTTATAAAACTGAGAAGTAACTTTTGTTTACAAATGTGTCCATTGCTCACAAATGATCGAAAAAATTTAAATTTTTCAAAATTTTAAAATTTTAGATTCCAAACAAATATAATTTTTGTTTAAAATACTCCAGAGTATTTTGCTTACAGTAAATTTAATTATTCAGCTTTCAATTAAACCTAAAATATGTTTCAAAAAAACTTTTTTGTTTTAAAAAATTCAATTTAAAAGTTATAAAAGTTATTAAAAATAAGTGAAGATACTTACTGCAAGCATAAAAACATTTAGTATTTCTGTTGTTTTTTTTTAAATATTTTCTATTTTACAGTAGGGGTTTAATTGGCTTCTTTAATTGCCAGGAATATGTGGAAAGTGATGTGCTATTGCAGTAAGCCTTATTAGTGAAAGATATGATGTGCTGATGATAGTGGATTTTAAATGGGTTTTTGGCACAACCAATATACAAGTTTTTTACTGTAAGATTTTCTATGGTAGAAATAGTTAGACTATGGAGTCAGTTAGTTATTTCTTTTGTAATGAGTACTCAATCACATTATTAGTACTAAGTTAGGGCAGAAATTCCTGAAATTAGTTGAGGAACATTACCCTCAAAATAACCCCCTTAGCAAAGTTTTTTAACATAAATACTCGCAAATTAAGTTATAGCTATATGGAAAACATTGAGAAGATCATCATAAAATATTATAATAACCTAAGCAATCAACAACAACCTAAAAAGTTAATGATAATAATAACAATAACAATGCCTGCAAAACCGATTTCCCAAATGAAAACAAACGTAGAAATAAAAATGAGTGGATTAAAAATGAGATTTTCGACACGATTCAAAAAAGACAAAAAACAATGCCAAGTCCTGGAACGGAATACAATAAACTACACGAGGAAATAATGAGTGAAAGCAGACAGACTAAAGAGGAATGACTAAAAGATGAATGTAGAAAAATAGAGAGATTGAGCACTCCTAATAAAGAAGACATCCATAAACAAATAAGAGAACCAACAGAACAAAAGATCTGCTCCTCAACACGATGTATAAAATCCAAGGATGGAACGCTGATATTAAAGAAAGAGGAAATACTTCAGTGGTGGGAAGAATATATAAAATATCTCTTCCATGACAAGAGAGAGAAACCAACAATCCACCGAAACATCGATGGGTTAGTAACATTAAAATCCGAAGTGGAAGCTGTAATGGACAAACTGAATAGAAACAAAGCAGCAGGACCAAACGACATTGTAAGAGAGGTGCTTAGACGATTTCGGCGTAGACAAAATGTCATAAATAATAAATTACATCTACAACAGCGGCAATATCTCGAAAGATCTAAGCAGATCGATTTTCATAGCGCTGCCTAAGAAACCAGGTACAAATGAATGCAAATCTACCGAACAATTAGCTTAATGAGTCACCAAACATTTGCACTGAACAAGGAACTCGATATTTATACTTAGAATGTTATCAGAAAGGGTGATACAAATGCAGAAAGACGTGTACTTGTGTTTCACAGACTGACAAAGACATTCGACAAAGTACGCCACAAAGATATGATGGAGACGCTCGGCAAACTTTATATATTCGTGAAAGACATTGGAATAATCAAGACCTTGTATTGGAAACAAACTGTCTGCATATGTATATGAAACGAGTTCAGCAGATATACAAGGATAGAAAAAGATGTAAGACAATAATGTACTTTCTCAACAGATTCTGTAACCTATAGAGCAAGACAATTCTGAGAGTGTCAGATGTTCTGCTAGGATTCGTTATTGGTGGCCAAAATCTGTACAATATAAGATACGCATATAATACAGTGCTGATAACAGACACGAAAAGTAAATTACAAGACATTCTACAGGAAGTAGTTACAGAAAGTGAAAAGAAAACTACATGAAAACTGCATGCATGGCATTCACTAAAAAGAGTATTCGGAAATGCCAAATCCAAGCAGAGAAGACTAAAATCAAGGAGGTACAGAAATTTAAATATACGAGAAGTGTTCTAACAGAGAACAGAAAGTGCGACACTGAAATCCGAAGACGTATTGGAATGACCAAGGATGCATTCCAAAACCTGAGTAGAGTATTTAGAGACGGAAAGATTTCGCTGGAAACAAGGAATAGAGTGCTGAACTGTTATGTGATGTCTGTCGTTCAATATGGCAGCGAATGCTGGACAATCTCATAAAAAATGTGGGAAAGACTTGAAGCAACCGAAATATGATTCTACAGAAGGATGCTGAGAATACCATGAACAGAATACGTGAGCAACGACGGGGCTTTGGAGAGGATGGACACGAAAAGGAAACTGGTACTTAACATCAGGAAAAACAGCTGAAGTTTCTGGGACATGTAGTGAGAAAGGAAGGCTTGGAAAATTTTATTCTCACAAGACGAATAGAAGAAAGAAAAAACAAGGGAAAGCAAGGTGTGAAATACTTGATGGACTTGAGCAGATGGATGGTGGAGCGGGCTTGAGTTGTCTAATAGGAGGAGGATCGCCTACGTTCAATAGAATCACGACACATAGAAGAAGAATGATTTTCTTTTGGATCTTCTTTCGTAGTCAAAGAGCCATTGCTGTTAGCGGTGAACATACGTCCATCATCTCGGTACGAGGCTATTTGTTAAGGTTCTACAATCCTATTAAAATATATATACGTACTAAATCGGCAACTTGGGCTGAATCTCTTTTGGGACATCACAGTTACTACTGAGACACTTAGTCTAGGTGGAATTGTTAAGTTAGGAGGACTTTTCTAGCTGTTAGAATAACATCATTTCCTTCATCTGTGATCTCTACATAGTTTTTAACAAAATTAATACAGTTTACTAGGCGGTCTCTAGAGATAGAGGAATATGTCTGTAATATCAAATTTGAGAAATGTAGTTCTAATTTTATCAATATTAGTAAACCAATGGATGGTAACAGATGAAACTTTCCAGAGTTTGGGGTGGAGGTAAATGTAGTTTAGCGGTTACTTTTTGGCAATATTTTTAGAGATTAATCGAAATTCATTTTTGGTTGGAATGATTAATCTAGATTGTACATTATTCTCAAATTTTGGTTTATAATCTTTAAATAAAAGGTAAAACCTTAAAGTGTTGACTTTCCTTATTATCACTAATATTTAGTTTGTTTGCACATTTAGTGGTATCAGGGTCGATTTCAGATATTATATTATTAGTTTTGCTTATATATACCAATAATCTTATTTGTCAGAGGTTTAAATTAGTAAAAGGGGTTAAATTAGTAGATGTTTTTAGACTTACAAGCTTTAACCCAAATATTTACTCAGTAAATTAAATTTACATCGAACTCTCTATTGGATCAGTTTTAATATATAATCTAATATTACTATAATCCATTTGGGTTATTTACCTAAACTTTTCTTTAATTTATTACCACTATATATATATATATATATATATATATATATATATATATATATATATATATATAGGTTAAATACCTAGGAAGTGTTCTAACAGAGGACAGAAAGTGCGATACTTAGATCCGGAAGCTTATTTGTATATCCAAGGATGCATTCGACAAGCTGGATTTTATTTCATATATCTTGATAAATATACAAACAAGTGATCTGAAAGTAACTGGTCATATTGTTTGAAGTGACCAGAAAGATTGTTCTGTTTGTTTTGCAATCCTACGAATTTTAAATCAAAATTTACTGAAAATGCTTTTTAAAAAGTACTGAAAAAATGTAAACATTGCATTATATTTACATAAAAAAAAGCTGCTCACATCGACCGGGTCTAATTTCACTGTCACTGCGCAAAAAAGAAAGGTCATTATGTCAGTTAGAAATTGGTGAAAAAAATTAAAACTGAAAACAATTATTGGCGCACATTTCTAAAACTGAATAATTCAAATTGCAAGCCGACGACTTTTATTTAGCAAACTGACGGCCTTTATTTCTTGTAGTAATTAGGCTCTTCCTGAGATGGGGATTATTTGATGTTATTGGAGATGCCAGCCAAGTTTAACTATTTTCTAGCAGAGCATATAAATATTTATGCAAATAAATATGTCATACTTATCTAAAAGATGTCACATTTATCGAAAATAATGTAAGTGCAATCCGTTAATCTGATTATTTTTACTATACTGGATCGCATTATTTGTTAAATTGAGGAACTTTCTTAAGGCAAGTGTAGAAATTTTATTTTTTAATCCATAATTAAACGCAGAAGTAGCGTAGTGAAAGTTTTGAAAGAGAAAATGCTCTACTATATTTTAAAAACTTACTATGTATGGAAAAGTAAACTATGGAGGACGGTAAGTGAAGTAATTACGGAAAAAGTAGGCTAATGTCGTTGTTATTATTTTATATCAATATATGTAATTATTGCTTTTTATTTTCATATTATTTTGTATTTTATCAAATTTATTTTTAATATTAAGGTTTTTAGTTAACCGTTTTCTTTTAATCTATTTTTATTTTTATGATGCATAAGTATGTTGGCTTAAGAAAAGGATAATTTCTTTTAAGAAAGGAAATATTTGAAGCAATCCCAGGCGTAAGTAAATATTATAGCAAGACTGGATATTTGCCTTTTGCAAAATTTTTCGTCTAAGTATGAGGATTGTTCAAAATGTTCTCAGTCTCACCCAGAAGAAATTGGAGAAACAAGCTGATTTTGTGGTTGCATGTGGGAGCCTGTCAACGATTACAGAGAGTAGCAAACATTAGAAATTATTTGTATAAGCAATTAAATCGAGCAATATATTTAAAATATCCCTATAAAAATATATTTATGGTGGTTATATCTTTTTCTACGTTATTTTATTTTTTAAAAGTGCCATGATAAAATTTGTAAAATTATAAATAAAAAATATTTGTAATTTTTTTAAAGATGACTTAATCACAATCAATATTTAGTTTTGAAAACTTTCAACTTTATTTTAAAATACGCCAGGCAAGGTAAGTCAGTTTCTTATATAGTTTTAGTTACCTTTAGACTATGACTAATTTATAGTTTTGGTACAGGAATCGTTAAAGCATGTGTCTGGTAAAGAAGAATTGCAGGAAAAGGGAAAAATTCTTCTTTTAAATGTAGATACAATCATGTTATATATTTGAAACTGATATCAACATCTAATACTCAAGAAGGAAACATTTTTGTAGCATTATTTGGCTCTATAGCAAATTAAACATTGAATACCACGCAAGCAAAAATTTGAATGTTTTAATTCATATATGTATTTCTTTTAATTTATGAGCCCCTTAAAACATATTAGTGTCCCTGAATTAGCTTAATCCGGCTCTGCATTTGCTTATCAAATGTCGGCCTCCCTGTAAGTAGCAGAATATTTGGTATACGGTCGAATTAATGCTTTAACTTTACTATTCCCTCTTTCCTTATTAAGTTTGTAATTGTGCGTAAAAAAACAAAAAGAAGAGGCGATATTATTTAAAATATATGGTATGAACTTACGCAAAATTAAAACCTAAACAAAACCCAAACATAGAAACTGCAATAAATTTATCGCCTTTTACATTTTTAAGCGCAGTAAACATCTCAAACCAACCAGAAAAAAAAACTTCAAAAATTCCGGACAAAGGAAACGTCAAATGAAATGAGAACCATAATCCTTCCTTCTAGCCTATGCAAGTAAACATTTGATTCAATGAAGAAATTGATAATACGCACGCAACTTTAAAATTTAATTGCGGAAAACTCGGAGATGTTAATTCCAGTGATGAGTTCAATGCCTGGTTACAGCAGTGGGAAACAAATAACTTAGAGAGTTAAGATAAAGAAAGATAACTACATGGCAACCGAAAGTGGCATCACACATCGAATGGGAATAATATACACCAGTGATCAAAATAAAGGGTTCGGTTTGAAATTCCTAACACCTGAAGAAGACCAGAGCGTACAACGACTGAAACGTCGTAAGTATAGCAACAACAACAGTACGAACAATGTAAAGAATTTTCTTTTTTTCTTTTTTATAATCGTTTTACGCGAAAGCAAGGCAGTACTGCACATAATGCGCAGCGGGCTACATAAGAGAAGAGCGAATAAAAAGAGAATCAGGTAACAGGGTGTGTCAGAGAATGAGTAAGATAAGGATGGGAATACTGGTGTGAAGAGATTTACGTGAGAGTATAATGAAAAGGAAGAAGAACAAGATAAGGAAATGTCGGGGAAAGGATAAGAGAAAGATGGGAGTCAAGTAGATAAGAGATGGCAAATGACGTTGTATTTAAACTTTTGGAGATTGTAGCTATGACGGAAGCAAGTATACGGAACTGAGTTTCACAAATGGGGAGTGCAAAAAGAACTGTAATAGTAGAAGGGATAGTTACATTTAACTATTTTGACGGTTAAAAGTGGGATCTTGATGCCAGTCTAGGTACTCGAGTACATTTGTGTAGAGGAGGCTCCAGTGAGGAACAGAGGCACGTCGAAGCAGAAGTCATGAAAATATTTGTAGAAGAGGCAGAGGGAAGCCAGACCTCGTCGGTAAGAAAGTAACTGGAATCGAGCTGTCAGTTCGGGATCGATTACATTGCAGATTTCTTACGGAGTTGGGAGTAAATGGTGGTGTCGTCAGCGTAAATACCTAATCACATTAGGGAGATCTTTGATGAAGGAAAGTGTCGACCTAGGATAGAGCCCTGGAGGACACTCGTGTTCGTATGAACGATAATTAAAGAGGTCCGAGAGTTCTCCAAAGTCCTTAAATACAGGAACCACGGAGAAGGACTTCTAGCAGGCAGAAAAGCAGGAAGCAGAGATGTAGTAGTTATAGAGTTTGGCGGGGACAGAAGAGAGTTCAGGTGCACATTTCTTCATGACGATGACCGGGATCCCGCCGCATCCTCTTATTAAGGTCAAGCTTTGATATTCTTTTAAAGACCAGAGAATGGGTTATGTAAACGTCCCTCAGTTGAGCCTCAGTTCTAGGTAGAAGGTTGAATGCGGATACTTCAGACGAGTCAAATATATAGTTGGAGGAGAATCTAGGAGCAAAGCATCCGCCCTTGTCCGCTTTGGCTGTGAGGAACTGAAATTAATTCATTCTATCAGCACACAACAGCTTAGTATCATTTAGGATTCTCTTAGTACTCATTACGAGCAGAAGCAAAAAGGCGTGGCCCCGATAAAGCCAGAAGCGATTCCTATTGGCAATGGCGGCCGAGCAAACAGGAGAGAACCAGTTTTAAGAATGAGGTTTAAGACGGAACTTCCAGGCTGGGATGAAAGCATGGGTGCCAGATTTCACCCAGGAAGACACCTCAGAAGCGCAGTCCTCAACAAGGAGTATAAACACTTTTTTTCCAAAGGATACCACACAGGAAATGGCAGAACAAATCCCAGTCTGCTCTTTGGTAGCAGTAAGAAATTCTTTTGCTAGGAGGTTCCAGGGGGAGTGGGAGTGGAAAGTGGAGAGAGATATAAACGAAAACTACAACATGATCAGAGTTTCTAAGAGGGCAAAGCTGCATGGATTGGTAGGAATCAGGGATAGAAGTGAAGATTTAGCAGAGAAGCGTGTTCGATAGGGATAATGGGGAAGTGCGTGGAGAAATTCACCATTTGCGTGAGAGACTGAGTGATTGTAAAGTCTATAGTATGAATGCCGGCAAGATCAGTAACAGAGCTTTTCAGCCACTTTACATGGTGGGCATTAAAGTCATCGAATATTTGCGAACGAGTAAGAAGAAATGGCCTTATCTATATTGTCGGAGATACTGTCTAGAGAGTTACAGTCAGGAGCTGAAGGGAAGCGATGGAGAAAGAAAAGATAGCTAACTGACCTTATAAGTGAAAGATGGAGACATGTATGAATGGTCAGGAGATTCAAGAGAAATCACCCCAGCGAGAGGAAGATGTTCGCCGACATAAACCCCCAGACCATGCATATAGACAATGGATTCCTTCCTTAACAGAGTAATATCCCTTGTTCCCTGTTTAGGACGTGGTTTCCGGCTTTCTCTTTTCCAATCTTCTCACTTTGTTTTCTTGTTTTGTTTGTTTTGTTTTGTTTTTTCAATTGGAGTAGATAGATCTATCTATCGCCCAGTTCACACTCCACCCATGTCTATTGAACAGGTTAAGAGGCTCACCCCTTGTTTCCAGTTTAGGACGTGGTTTCCGGCTTTCTCTTTTCCAATCTTCTCACTTTGTTTTCTTGTTTTGTTTTGTTTTTTCAATTGGAGTAGATAGATCTATCTATCGCCCGGTTCACACTCCACCCATGTCTATTGAACAGGTTAAGAGGCTCACCCCTTGTTTCCAGTTTAGGACGTGGTTTCCGGCTTTCTCTTTTCCAATCTTCTCACTTTGTTTTCTTGTTTTGTTTTGTTTTTTCAATTGGAGTAGATAGATTTATCTATCGCCCGGTTCACACTCCACCCATGTCTATTCAACATGTTAAGAGGCTCATCCCTTGTTCCCTGTTTAGGATGTGGTTTCCGGCTTTCTCTTTTCCAATCTTCTCACTTTGTTTTCTTGTTTTTTTTTCAATTGGAGTAGATAGATCTATCTATCGCCCGGTTCACACTCCACCCATGTCTATTGAACATGTTAAGAGGCTCATCCCTTGTTCCCTGTTTAGGATATGGTTTCCGGCTTTCTCTTTTCCGATCTTTTCACTATTATGTAGCCCTCTGCACATCAGTGGTGTTACCGCCTTGCTCTGGGTGATACGATTAAAAAAAAAAAAATGGGAATCGATAAATCAAAGGAGGGGATTGATGGGTTAAGATTGGTTTCGCTAAAAAATAAGATGATAATGTAAGTTCTACATCATCTCAGAAGTATAAACAAATACGCAACCAAGAATGCTTATTTTCTATTTTGTGATAACCAGTCGTAAGTCTCAAACACATTAATGAAGAAACAGTTCTATATTGATATTATTTTTGTTTGAATTCTGTCGGCCACATTTAGTCACTATCAATAATATTAGTGATTTTTATACTGCTTACTTGGATTGATCAAGGTAGACGATGTGATAAAAATATTAAGAATTATAACTAACTTAAAATTTTATATACATGTAATCAAATCTCTAAAAATTGTTAACTTTGAAAATAAAGAGGGAAAGAACTTAAAAGAGTCAATGTTTCAAAGATATTACTGTAGAAAAGGCAACAACACTATTCTTCCCAAGACAAATCATATTTGTACACAAGACAAATATAGTGAAAATGATGTGGAGAGGGCCTGATCCAATTATATTGACATCTCGCTTAGCAAAGAGAGATGTGATATCAAAAGGCCACAGTTGCTACAGTGGAAAAACTCTGGACTGTAAGGACATTGTTTTAATGTGAAAATTAGAAATTTTAAAACTAGGGACAGAAAGGCTAAACATAAACATACCGGGTGTATTTTTAGAAATGATTTTTATATTTGATTAAAAAAAAAAAAAAAAAATATAGAACGACAGCTATCACATAACAGTTCAGTACTCTTTCTTTAGTTTCCAACGAAATTTTCCTATCTCTCAATATTTTGCTTAGCTTTTGGAATACGTTCTTGGCCATATCCATAAAACATAATTTACCTGATCTTGTTAATAAATTTGATAAAATAATGAACAATACTTGAACACACAAGATGGTTGAGAGCATGGAGAAGACTAGATAGGGATAGAAATTACCAGATAGACAAACTAACGGTAAAAGATTTATAAATGCAGTTCTGCATTGGCAAAATTATCCAAGAGTTGTTCCCTAAGAGTGCCCCTACCACTGGTCATACGTAAACTCAGATTAAAATTACGGAAATTAAAGCAATTCAAAGTAAAGTTTAAACAACAATCCAACAGATACCGAGAGGTTTCAATTTACAGATGAAATCTTTCAGCTGAGGAATAAAGAGGCAGCAAAAAATCCTAATGATTGACACAGAATATGAAACCTAAAACTAGATATAATTTCAAACATCCTAACGATGAATAACTCAATGATAAATGTATAACGATAAAAAAAAACAGAGGAACATATATACAGCAAACATAAATAAACAAATAAAAGAAGTTAGAGGACAAAATATTTCCTCCTCGATACTAAAAATCTGAAATGGGAACGCTTATAATAGTAGCGAAAAAGAGTCATCAAAGGTGGAATGAACATATAGAAGAACTCTTCCACAACTACAGAGAGAAACTTATCATATATGAAAAGACATGTATTACTAAAATTTGAAGTAAGATCAGCACTAAGATGAAATGAAATAAAACAAGCTTTAAACGATGTCGAAATAAACAAGATTAATTAAATAATAAATGAAATATATAACAGAGGTTAAACACATTACTTAGTTGATCTATTTTTAAAGCGATGTCTAAGTCACAAGCACACAGGAAAATCTCAATAGAAACGAAGAAAAGAGTGCTAGACTGCTACGTGATGCCAGTTCTTCAATACGGCAGTTAATGCTGGACAATATCATCGAAAATGAGGACAAAACTGGAAGCGGCCGAAATGTGGTTCTACAGAAGGATGCTACGGATATCGTAGACTGAGCATGCAAGCAACGATGTGTTGGAAAGAATGGCAACAAAAAGGAAATTGATGCTGAGCATCAGGAAGAGACAACTGAAGTTCCTGGGACACGCAATGAGGAAGGAGAGCCTGGAGAACCTGATACTGACTGGTCAGATAGAAGGAAGGAGAGACAGAGGAAGGCAGCGGATAACATATTTGCAGGGCCTGATCAGGTGGATGACGGAACGGGGTGTTGCCAGGAGCAACAGGAGCAAACATACTAAGAGCCACAAAGGATAGGGAGACGTAGAGAACCATGATCGCCTACGTCCTGAAGGGACAGGGCACATAGAAGAAGAAGAAGAAGAAGTCTAAGTCAAGTGAAAATTCCATTCAACAATCAACTTAATGGATCACATAACCTTGTTCGGGTTATGATGACAGAGATTGTAGCAGAATTAAACTTCAAACTAGGGAAGAATAGTTTCGTTTTATTCAAGAAACGAAAACAAAGATCTTATCTTTATGATCAAAATACTATCAGAACGACAAATACAAATGCAACAATTAGGCAGATTAGTTTTGCACAGTTTAGAAAATCAACATTGTACTCATCACAAAGCTAGGGTTTAATGGGATAAGTATGGACACCAAAAATTACATTCATTATCAATTTTTTAGCATTTAGATTTAGATTTAAATATCATCTGAAAATGTGTACAAAAATACCTATGTTCAGCAAAATGATAATCTGTTTACGAAATGACTTCAAAATTTTACTATTTGAAGAATAAATCCAAATAAAGTTTATATGTTTGTACTAAATACATTGAAAGGAAAATATATAAAAACCGGAGTTCTAATTCTGAATCACCACACGCATAAAATATTCAATTTATTACTGTTTCGATAAGTGAAAATTTGTAAAATTTATAAATGACACAAAGAGGCTAATCAACGAATAAGATCTTACACAATTTGTTCGGCTATAATTATAAAAACAAAAATAAAATCAATATAACTCCAAAATTCTGTTAGCTACAAATTATAAGACAAAGTCTTTTAAATTTAAATTGTTTATTGAAAATCACACTAAAACTACTGCACTGTATAACATATTACATCATAATTTAGCTAATTTTTTCAGTGCAATTTTCCATTAAAATAAATGAAGGCACAATGATTTAGTAGTAATGGGCTTGTGCCTAGTTTCTTGTCCATATAAAATTTTGTAAGCTTCCATAGTTAATTTAACTTTCGAATATGCAGGTAAATTTAGTAATACCACGACTGATCCATTCAATGGAATCTCTGGCAGTTCATTATTTGAAAAATCTTCTGCAAGCGCAGGCTCACGAACTATTTTTATAAGAGGCTGATCAAATTTTATCAGAGCGTCACTTCAGAGTTGAATAAAATTCTTTTAATCTCTTCTCTTGTGGCTCGTTACTTCTGAAACAAAAAATATTTTCATGCAGTAATTTTTAATGCAACATTTTGTATTTCAGTTGACTGTTGATTTTTATCTCTGTGTCATGTTGAAGGTATACAATTGTTGATTATGGAATTTATTATTTCTTTTATTTTCAAGCCAATTAACTGCATATATTTCAATAAGAAATTTACAGGGATGTACAATTTATCATAAAGTTTTGGTGGATAAGATAAAACAAGCCATCCTGCTAGATTTAAAGACCGAATTTTTCAGGCAGAAAATCTAGGGTTCACTTTCCATTGAGAAATTCTTGATACACACTTTAAGAGTAGTCTTTGGTTACCCCTTAAATCACCTCTGCAGTTATCTATAGAGCTATTAATAATGTTAAATTCTACCTGAAATAAATCCTGGTAATCATTCCTGCTAAGTTTCCCTAGAGGGCTAGTAAAAATAGTTATGCTTTTGCAGAGCCATTAATGTACTTAAAAAGCCGCTCTAATTGGAAGTTCATTTTGATGAAATGAGCAGTTAATGATGTGTAACTTTCTTTTCAGTTTTTATTCCAGAGCTTTAATAATCTCTGCCTCATATATGTTTTTACAGGTATTGACCACAAGAACTATCTTAATGGAATTTATGTTGTTAAAAATAGCAGCAACATCCTCAGCTATTACAACACCAGTTATACAAATGAAATGATAAAGATTATGTTGTAATTGAGATATGAAATGAAGTTTTGATCACCATACGCCCAGACTGATTGATAGGTGCTGTCATCGCCTACATAAAAAGTCAATGAGTCAGACCTTTGTGATTAAGAAATACTTGTATTCAAAATTTCATGCCATAAACAAGTAATATTAATCAAATTAATTTAACTTTAAATTCTATAATTTTCCAAAAGTAACGATGAAACGTACACTTTATTTTTTCAAGATTTTTAGTACTAAGAATTAAACTTTGTTTACAAATGTATTAATCGTTCAAAAAAATGGCCCCAAAATTCCAGAGTTTTAAAAAATCTCAAAATTTTATATTCTAATGAATATAACTTCTGTTTGAAATATACACGAATACTTTGCTTAGTGGAAATAGTAAATTTAATCATTTCACTTTCAATTAAGCTAAAATTAAAGTTTCAAGACAAAGATTTTCTTTTTTTAAATTCAATTTAAAACTTAGGTATCAAAAATGGAGTGGAGATACCTACTTCAATTGTTAAATAGTTTCTTTCGTGGACATTACCAAACACAATGTTTTATAATAGATATACGTGAGTCACTTCAAAACTACAAAATTATGTAAATTAAACAAGATGTTTACTTTATTTTTCAAATAATTAAGTCTCTTATATAAAAATACAAAAGAATTTATTCATTTTACAATGACAAACGAAATGTCTATTACGGTGAAAACTTAGATAATACTCACCGAAACACAGTTTCGCTACAAGGTTCTTAAACGAAATATATTTTTTAAGAAATATTTTCATGAGATTTATGTTGTTTTTCCTTTTTTTTTTCTTTGAGGGGATCTTTTTTTTTCCAAATAAAGTATAAAAAAATAAATTTTATATGAGAAAAAAGAAACTGACTTTCATCGCTTGTCACAGACTAAATACATTTTTTAAATATTTTTACATTATTCATAATTTTGATTTATTTTTCACTGATTTATTCAGAACGAGTAAATATTGTAATTGAAATGCATTCTATTAAATGACATTTACAGATTTGTAAGGATGCAAAAGTCTTTGACAGCTTTAAATCTTTAACTGAATACGGGATTGAAATTCCAACGCACTAATTTTAAACCTAAATTAATCTTTAAAGTAGTTTCCACAAAAATATGGTAAGTATTTTTAAGAAAATATTTTGCGTTGTTATTTATCATGTCAAACTTCAATTTTCAGTTTGTGTGCAATACCATTTCTAAAATCGACCTGCCCTAATACAAGAAGACCTATGCCTATATTTCATAAACTACACAAAAGCGTTTGGTAAACAAATGCAGACAGGCTAAAAAAGAATGGCTCAACGAAAAATGTGCAGAGACAGATAGAATGAGTGAAAGGAGATATGCATAAAAACCCAAGAGGACAAAACACATGCTCATCAAATATATGCAGAAAATTTAATCTCTTATTAAAGAAAGAAAAATACTTCAGCAATAGAAAGAATATATCGGAGATCTCTTTCACGACAAAAGGAAACAACTGGCAATAAGCAGAAAGACCAATCGGCAGGAAATATTAAAAACCAAAGTGAAAGCTGCAGTGGCCAAATTACAAAAAATACAAAGCGATAGGACCAGACAGAATTATAATAGAGATGCTGACAACTTTAGACGACTTCGGCATAAACAAGATTACAAAATAAATCTACAACAGTGATGATATACCAGAAAACTTACGCAGATCTATTTCCATAGCACAGCCGTAGAAACGAGACACAAACGAATCTGAACTACACCGAACAATCAGCCTAATGAGCCACATAACAAAACTCGTCATCTGAATTCTAATGAATAAAAAGCAACAGAATCCGACCAGAGATAGAACAGGAACAGTGTGAGTTCGTCAAACATATCGAAACAAAGAATGCGATATTTATGCTCCGAATGTTATCAGAAAGAGCAATTTCGTACTTATAATCTTGAGAAAAATATGAAGTATAAGAGAAGGAAAACGACGATTTCCAAAACATGTAGAAAATATCAGAACAAATAAAATTATATGATCGCCCACGTCCTGAAGGTGCATGGCATTAAAAAGTGATTAAAAGTATATTTGTAAAGAAATAAGATACATGAATCTATTCTTATAGAAAATAAAATTACCCTAATAAGGGCATTGTCTTTTAACATTGGGGAAGGTATTTTAATTTATTTATTTTTAATTTAGAAATATCTTTGTTCTTATGTACTCTCAATTTGTATAAATGTTAACTGACTAATATTTTTTTTTAAATTAAAGCATATATCTGTTACATAGTTACAAAATGCACTAAGTATTATATCACTTTATTTGATATATTTTTAAAGGTTATTTTATAAGAAATTACAATCAGCAAGCTTGAACTTCAGGGTACGTTATTTCACCGAAGTTTAAACAACCTTGTTTTTCATAGCGTTAAGCATGTCGGATTTTGTGCCAAAGAAAGTGTATTTTACTGGCTTGATTTATCAAAAAAAATTTGCAGCCTTTTTTTAAATTTTGCCTTTGTTGGATTATTATGGGAAAGTTACTTTTGAACCGACGTTATACTTTGTGAGTACGTTATTTTGTGACTGTATTTTGTCTCTACATTTGTTTGAATTTTTCTGATTTTTCGTGTATTGTGGGGAGACAACCAAAAATTGCTGAGTCTCCCCAGCCAACCATTTCTACCGTTTCTCCGTTGGTGTGGAATGTGGTTCTGACAAGAAAGGATTCGGTCTATTATGACCAAATGAGATAAAAATATAAAATTTATATTAATGAAAATGAATTGTTGGCTATCCTTGAAGTCACGAGTGTTATAGCAGCAAAGACGATATCTTTGTTGACATCGGATGTCAAAACGAGAAAGTTTATTTGTATCAGCAGAGAAAGCATGGAGAAGGCATTAAAAAGCCTCAGTATTGTGCCAAAATATTAGCGAAAAGGTCCAGGGCAATGTGGGACATGCTGCTGGGATCTGAGGAGGAGATTAAAAGTTTAAAAGAAGCAACAATGACCACCAAATATGTGAGACTCCAGACAGAGTACATGGGTACACGACGAACGAGGATTTTGGTTCATAGCGTACCGCTGGAAATAACATGTGATAATATGGGAGCTTTTTTTCAGTTTTGTTCTGTAGAGGAGGTTTTCCGTGTAGCTAGCAAGGCAGGAGGAAGATGTCGGATTACAAGTGGGTTTGGATCGGCCCAATTTTAACAAAGTATTTTGGAGTGTTGTTAGTGGAAATTGTTTGCCGCGGTGGAGGGATTAAGACCACATTGTTGTACATGTGGTTAAGTGGGGCACTTGTCGAAAGTGTACACGCAAGAAATTTAGTGGCAGAGAAAGTATCACCAATGACACTGGTAGCACCGTCGGTCCAACAAACAAGACCAGAAGTAGCTGAAAAGTTCGGCCAGAAAGCGGGCACAGGTAAATGGACAGAGGTTGTAAGGAGAGGGAAAAAATCAGTTTCCCTTCCACATCAGTAGGACATCCCTACAAAGAAGACACCGCCATAGCAGCAGCAACAACCAGAACAACACGAGATGAAATGCTCCTACCGCACTTCTCGTCTTTAAAAAGAGGGAGAGAAAAGGAGGTAGACGCTGTTCGACAAGTAGAGAAAAAACTTGAAAGTAGACCGAGGCAGGGCGGAACGAATCATGGTTGCAACCAAGACCCAATCCGCCCTGCGTTGCCTGCGAAGAGCGAAAAAAGAAAGAATCATTCATTTTCCACTGTTCGATATTGTTCAACTCCGTACCCCAAATCCTCCCCCAAACCAGTTGAATCCTTCTATAAACTAGATGAACCCTCCCACAAATCAGATAATCCCGCCCCCAAATCAGACGTTGAAAAGAAAAAAAAAGAAAAAACTTCTACAGAAATGAAAAGTTTGTCTAGTGAACAGGCAAGACCTTGAGTAGAACCTCATCTCCAAAAGAAAGACCTTCTTAAGGCAATTGTTAAAAATTGACTCCACAGAATGGTAAATCCATTGAAGACCCGAACAATTTTCCCAATGACCCCGAAGTGCTTATCTTAATTCGTAATGTTGGGGACAACCTGAGATTATGGGATATTTAGAGTGGGAGGGGGCTACAGAAGCGTTCTCCAAACTGCGGATGTCACAAATAGGGACACTCGAACTTAAATTACGACTAATTTGTACTGAAAGGGCCCCGATAATCCTCCATCCCTCTTTATATAAGGCAATAATTTTTTTCCCGACGGATGTCGGTGGTATTGTCTCGAATTACGTCTGAAGTTGGTACCGGCAGTTTGCGACAATCTGTCGGGGTCTTGACTCCAGCAATTTCCGTCCAGTATGTTTCTAAGGACACTACTTGACAAATGTCTATCAATCTATCCAGCTTAAATGTGAGGAGCCTGAATGATCGGGGCAAGGCTGCCTGCCTGCTTCCTTCGGAGTAGATGTGGTTGCGATCCAGGAGAAACACTTTTGTTTGCGAAGTTGATGGTTGTGTGCTGGCTAGCGACATTGTTGTCTATTCAGCATACGAGAACCAGCAGACCAGAGGTGTTTCCTTGTTGGTTAAATGTACCCTGTGTGTAATGGTAGACCTTGTCCATTCGGCGCGGGGGGTGTATATCATGGCCGATATTGCCGTAAAAAGTATATCATTTTGGATCGTTGCGGTTTATGCGCCCAACCACAGAGAGTAGAGTGTTTCGTTTTTCCGTCAGTTGAGGCCGTTCCTGGTGGATTCTTCGCGTTTAGACTTAGTAGGGGATCTGATCGACGAGTTTAGTCCCGTCGATAGATACTGGGTCTTTCACCCAGGCGGGAAGATGTGGACCTGGACACTTAATTGGCCATACCCAGGTAGTTAGCTATTTGGATATAATGTTATCGAGAATGGTGAATCTAGATTTACTAGATTGTCCCACGTTCTAGTGGTTAGGCAATTCGGACCACAAACTTGCTTGTTCTCAGATGGCGTTAGATAGTAGGTCACTGAAAGTTCAATGTGTCTTTATTGGACAAGCTAGACTTCCGGCGACAACTAACTAAACTAATGCAGCGGAAATTAGTGGGGCTGTTGTAGGGGATAGGTGGTGGGAGAGGCTTAAGGATAGGATGAGGTCTTTCGCCGATTACTGTAACAGTCGGCTCGCCCTAGCTAAGGCTAACAAGGTGAAGACACTTAAAGACAGATTCTTTCAGGCGGTGGCTAGGGGGATTCCATTGTTAGCTAGGCAGGCCATGGACTGTTTGGCTAGATTAATACCAGAGTCAGGTAATTAGGCATAGGTTTAACAATATGTCTAACGAATACGTGAAATGCGCAAGGAAATAGACCTGTCGAGGTGGCGATTCATATATTCAAGAGGTCAGAACACCGGACAAGCGTACTCTGAGGTCGACCGACGATATGTGCGAGGCATTTTGTTGGCATTTTGAGACCCGCTTTACCAAAAAGCTTGGTATTTGTAAAACGAGTTTCTCAACTATTTGGCTAACTTTCCACGGCTTGGACCGACTGATGCAGCTAGCTGCGAGGGTGAGATCAAGGAGGGCGAAGTTCACTTGAAGAGGATCGGCAGTGGCAAGTCTCCGAGACTTGATGGTTTATCTATAAATTGTACTTGAAGCTGTCGCACATTTTTTACCAAATTTGACGATGGTGTTCAACAACTGGTTTCAGCAGGGGTCCACTCCTAACCGGATTTCCAGTTGAAAAAAGTCAAAGAAGTTGGGAGGTACTTAGATGACTACAGGCCCAGTTTGCTAAAAACAGCGGTAGAGATTTTTGCCAAAATCCTAACAGAGCGTTTACAGTCAATCGCTGAGACTTGTGCTGTGAAGGGCCGAACAATTCAGAGCAATCTGCATCTGATCCGCACGATCATATGGAGTGTAAAAGACAACAAGCAAGCCGCGCTAATCAATTTGGATCAGTCCAAGGCATTGGTTAGGATCGACCATCGGTATCTGGCAGATGTCCTGCAGGCCGCCAGATTCAGTTGACTTCTGCAAGTGGATCAGCCTGCTATATCGTTCCCACAGTGCTGTGGTTGAAACGGCTGAGCACGCATTCTACCATTGTCCTCATGTGTGCCCTTTCTGGGGCTGTGTCAGCGAGTTGAGGGCTCGTATCGCTCCCAGACAGCTCGTGTTCATTGATCTCGCGTGCACGTGATAATATATCGACCCCGTATTCTGGGGTGAAACGGATAGTGTTTCTCACATTGCAGGCCGTAGCAAGAATGGTGATTTGGATGATGAGGATAGAGGGAATCTTGTGTTATGAACGCTATTATTATCAGCATCTGATTAGTTTCTTTGAGCATTTCTTTCAAAATGAAGATCAGATCTTATAGAAAGCGTTTGATATCGACAGATTTCAGCGAATGGTGGATAACTCGTAAGTCTGGTTCGCGTAAATAGAGGCCAATCTTGATTTTCAATTTTAAGTCTCTTAAGTTACAACGGTCCATTTCCTGCAAACCCTCTCCTGGTTTGCGTGCCTAGTTAATGTGAGTAAATGTTGTTTCTAGCCTGCGCCCAGCCTTTTCTTTTGTTATGATCCAAGCCAAGATTCCCAACCTCCCCAATTTGTTTTCTGTCGCACTTTTTATTTTGACTAGATCAGTCTCTGATTTTTTTAATAGTTTCACCTCCAAGCAAGGCGGTACCGCCACTGATGCGCAGGGGGCTACATAAGAGAGTAAAAGTTTATGCAGGAGGAGAGTGAAGAGAATGACAAACCAGTTACAGGGAGTGTCGGAGAAAGGGCAAGAGAAGTATGGGAACACAGATGTAAAGACAATTGTGAAGGTAGAGAGAAAAGAAAAAAACAAGATACACAGGGTGATGTGGAAAGTAATGGAGTCAAGTGGCTAAGATATGGGAACTGACAAATTCCTGGAGGTCGTAGCCTTCAGGAAAGAAAGTAAACGGGAGTTCTACAGGCGGGAAGTGCGAGTAAAAAAGCTATTGGAGTAGAATTGTCAGCTGCATTTGATTAATCTAACTGTAAATGTGTGGGACATTGTTGCAAGTCTGGTTGCACGAATAAGTTCTTGTGGAGGGGGCACGAGTAACCTAAATTCGTTGGAGCAGAAGCCATGAAAATATTTGTAGAAGAGACAGAGGGAAGCCACATCCCGCCGGTAAGAAAGTGGCTGAAGTCGAGCTTCCAAGTCGGGATCGATCACATTAGAGATTCTCCTTTGGAGCCTGTCGAGAACTCTGAGATGAACAGCAGGGATATCTGACCAGATATGAGAACAATATTCTATCTACAAGATGGATATAGGCGGAAAACACTTTCTGGTCCGACATAGTGATCCAACTTTCCTAGCAGTGGATTTAGCTATGAATTCAATGTAATAATTCCACTTGAGGTCGGAAGATAGGGTAAGACCGAGGAGGCGCAGTGTGTTGCTTTCAGGGAGAATCGCTTGGTCCATGCTTATGGAGTGGGGACAGAAAAGATTGAAATTTACAAGCCACTTCTTACCCCAGCCCACTACTGAGGGAAGGTCCTTCTCAAGATCAGCAGCGAGGTTATGTTTGTCCGCCTCGCGAGATTTCTTACTGATACGGGAGTAAATGGTGTTGTCATTTGCGTAGATGCCTCCTTGAGATTCGATCACGTCTGGGAGATCATTTGTGAAAATCCGAAAAAGTGTCGGGCCTAGGATAGAAATTCCGGGGGACGCTAGTGTTCGTGCGGTAGAATGTGGAGGCATGCCCATTCAAGACGACCTTCTTATGAGGTTAGATAGGAAAGATTGGATCAGATCAAGCAAGCGTCCAGTGATGCCATAACCCTGTAGCTTTCGCAGAAGGCCAGCGTGCCAAACCCTATCAAAAGCCTTGGAGATATCCAGGGCAACAGCACGAGCCTCGCCGGACTTGTCGAGGGCCTGGTATATGTACTCCGTGATGGTCGTTAGCATATCGGCCATAAACCTAGCAAAGCGGAAGCCGTACTGCCTGTCTGAGAATAGTTTATGGGCAGTAAGATGTGGAACTATTTCAGCATTGATAATAGCCTCGAACACTTTTTCGAAAATTGGTAGGAGGCTGATAGGGTGATAATTGAATGGGTCCGAGGGAATCCCAGAGTTCTTAAATACAGAAACCACAGAGAAGGACTTCTAGCAAGCAGAAAAACAGGAAGCAGAAAGGCAGCAATTATAGAGTTTAGAGAGGACAGAGGACAGTTCAGGGTCACATTTCTTTAAGACATTGACCAGGATACCATCACCTCCGCTCGCCTTATGAGAGTTAAGTTTTGATATTTCCATTATTTATTTTATCCTATCCTTCTCTGTTAGCGAGTGTGCTACTTCATTTCTTGAAATTTGTCGGGTGGACGGGACTTACTAACGTTTGTTTAATTTTAGTTTGAATATTTTATTATATTTTAGTTTGTTTTACGCATCATCCCTCCCCCTTTTCATTTTCTTATTAAATTTTTAAATATATTTTTGTATTATTGTATATAGAATCAGTTTTTATCTGATGGGATTTGTTCCCCCTTTTTGGGTTCCCCTGTAAATAAGTGGTATTATGGTGCATGTAGGATTGTAAGAAGATGGACGTGTTTTTGTGATAAATGAAGAAATTGTAATGAGTGATTGGGTCGTGAATGTAATTAGCTAGGTATAGAACAGTACGTGAAGACCAATCGTTACCTCCCCCCACTTTCAGCCTTGTGCCATATTTTCTGTATTTTACAGGAATAAATATTGTGGCAGCGTGACGATAGCGCATACGTACATGAAACTCGAGTTGCAGCCAGATTCAGGTTTCGGGAACGACCGAAACGTTGATATATATATATATATATATATATATATATATATATATATATATATATATATATTCAAGTATAGGGTACGTATGGATAGAATAATATTCCCTATTCAAAGAAACACTATTCTTAAAAAAGTGCTCAACACAAAGTAGGGCTAATAATAATTATTCAGAAATTATAACATGAATATTCATGTTATAATTTCTGAATATATATATATATATATATATATATATATTGATTGATTGATTGATTGATTGATTGTTTAATTACTTAGTTTCTGGTTATAATAATATTAGAGCAATGCACATTTGTATTAAAAGTGTTCAGTACAATTATATTGTAGAACTATCGAATATTTTCCATTTGTAAACGAGTTATCACGCGACCTAGGTTTCTACCGTGATTGGTGTATTCAGGCAATTTGCAATAACTGATTTTACCGTTTACCTTCTTTTTTAAAAACACTCACGTAATCATAATTTTTTTTTTTTTTTTGAACACTCACGTGGAATGCGACACGTAGAAAGTCATAGACACGCCCTGAGGGTGGTAGGGAATTTTTGAACGCGAAATTTTTCAAATTACCCGGAATTATGGCATTTTCATCCATGGTTGTATGAACCTAAGAGACATTTTTTAGTATGGTTACATACAGTCATAATTTCTGTTCTTTCATTCAATAGTTCGTTTTTGTTTGGGAATAGCATAATCTCTAACTTTTCTTCTTGGCACAGTCTACATATGTTGCCACCGTTGTAAGGCTTGGCTGTTTTTACTATACTCCACGTTATGTCTGGGTCTTTTTCATATTTTGATTTTAATTTCTACACGTGGCTATCCAATTTCGTACAGTTTTTTAAGTTTTCTATATTGAATGTACACTTGTGATTGAACCACCTGGTCTTAAAGGTATCTTTGGTTGAACCTAAATATATTTTATTTTGGCCATTTAAGTCATGTACCTTTACGTTGTAAATGACTTCTGTTGTGCTGCAAAGTCCTTGAAATGGACATTTATTTTTGTCCCTGCAGTTGCATTCTTTGTTAGTGGTCATGTTTTATATACTGCTATTTAAGTTTCTTGCGTTTTTTTTTATGAAGCTATCTAAATTACTAGTGCAACTATAACTTAGCTTGACTGTGTTTCTGTTGAAATTATTTTAGTTCTGATCCTTTTGGAACGTGTCTACCTATCAGTTTAAAAAGTATTTGTCCTATTTTGGTCTTTACCTCTAAATTAAATAGTGGGTTGAATCAGATAATGTTTCGTTTTCTATTATCGTTTTTTGTTTGTCTGCTTGGTTGTAAAATGTTTTATGACCAGATTTTCTTAGTGCATCTTCATAGATATTTTTCTTTTCATCAAATATTTTTGTAGTTAGTTGTTGTTGATTTTTATAAATATATATGAGTAGAATAATTGAAAAACAGGTAAGAAAAGTGTCTTTGATCTAACATGTTTCCCTTTAATAATCTTTTTCAGAGAGTTTTTTAAAGACGAATGATTATTTTTTTAATTTTTTAAAATCTAGAGATAGTACTGAGGTTTGATTTCATTGATCAGATACGTTTCAAGTGTAATAATGCAATAGATATTTTAAGTGAAAATGTATGTATATATACATATTATTATTACTGCTAACAACTTATTTTCAAATTTTTATAAAAGTTTGCTTAATACTTATATGCATTATTTCGCTAGAATTTTAAACGGAAATGTATTTCGTTTTATCATTCACACACATACTTACTTTCCCGACTCATAAACACACATTCATACATGAATCTTTCATTTTATTTTAAACAAGAAAATCGTCCGTCACTTCATACTTATATACATTATTTTGCTACAAATTTGAACAGAAAGGTATTTCGTTTTGTCATTCACACATACTAATGTTACCGACATATAAACACACTTAATTAGTCTATAGTTTAAATTACTTTCGCATATCTACTCTTTCATTTAAAATATCCCTCCAGTGCTTTATTACATGTGACACGTATCTTACCAATGAAATCAAACCTCAATCAACATACTGGCTCTGTGGATTTTCAATGTTTTTATAAAATGTTAAAATCATTCGTCTTTAAAACATCTCTGAAGAAGCTTGTTAAAGGGAAACATATTAGATTAAAGACAATATTTTCCTACCTGTTTTTTACTTATTCTATTCATCTTATTGAATTTCTATCCATGTTTTAAAGTTATATATATATATATATATATATATATATATTTCTCTGATGTGCACGGATAGCTTAGGGGCAGGGTCTCAGGCTGATGACAAATCAGTTGAGTTTCGATCTCAGCTTGAAGCAAACGGTTAATCTAGCTGCACTGATGAGCTGTGATACAGTGAAACAGGCCTGTATACATATTATTATAATTTCATCCAAAGCAATGCAGCATACCACTAAAGGGGATTACAGGTGAGAAAGGAAATTGAGAAAAAGTTAAGAAAAGTACAGTAAAGAAACAGAATTCAGGAAACAGAAGACAGAAATTGACATTGCATTTAAATTTTTAAAATGTTAGGATGTAGGGAAACAAGGAAGTGGAAGAAATTTTAACATGCAAGAAATGTGAGAATAGAAACTATGATAACAAATGATTGCATGTAGATATTTCAACAATAAGGCAGTGTGACTTGGTTGCCAAACTAGTAATATGCTTAAATTTATATAGTCAAGGTACTAAGGAGGAAAGGTCATAAAAACGGTTGCCATAAAAATATTTCTAGAAAAATAGATGGAAGTCACGTCACATTGGTGAATAATAACTGCAGTCAAGAAGCCAGGTCATGATCAATTACATTACAGACATTCTTTTGAATTTTGTCAAAAATCTTAAGATATACAGTAAGTGCACTATACTTGATATCCTCAATATTCAATCCATTAATGAATGAGGAATTTATAAATGAGGAAGTTAGATTCTAATAAGAAAAACTTACTGGTAAAATACAGTAAACTAATTGACCTACAGTAAATCTAGTTATTGACTCAATATAATTACTCCACTTCAGATCAGTGGAAAACAAAAACTTAAAAAAGTTGCTTTCCTGCAGGTTAGCACCAATCATGGTGATAGCAGACAGGAGATTTTCCCTATGGAAAATTTGTTTTGAAGTCCTTAAAATTTACAAGCCATTCCTTGCCACAATTGACTACTAATTGGAGGTGCTTTTCAAGAGCAGATTTACTTTGTTGAACTTGTTACTAAGATATAAGCAAATAGTTGTGTCATCTGCATAAATACCTCTATGATGAAATCAGGAAGGTTGTTGATGAAAAAAAGAAACAATATTGTTCTACAAACAAAACCCAACAGACATCTGAATTAATGTGAAATGACCAAGAAGCACATCCGGTCAAATTGTCCTTCATATGATTTGTTAGTATCAACTGGATTTAGCTAAATGCTCATTCAGAGTAACTGTAGTCTTTGAGCTTAGGAAAAAGTCAATCTAACAACTGTGCAATGCTTTTCTACAGAATGAACTAGGCTAGGCAGAATGAACTAGGCTAGGCAGAATGAAGTAGATTAAGCAGAATGAAGAAGGTTAGAATAAATATACAAGGCTAGGCAGAATGAAGTAGTCTAAGCAGATTTAACAATGCTAGGCAGAATTAACTTGGCTAAGTAGAATGAACAAGGCTAAAAAAATGAATTAGGCTAAGTACAATGAACAAGAATGAACTAATCCAAGAAGAATGAACTAGTGTAGGAAGAATGAAGTGGGCTATGCAAAAGAAACAAGACTACACAGGAATTAGGATAGCCAGAATGAATTAGGCTCATCATAATGAATTAAGCTAAACTGAATAAACAAACCTAAATAGAATGAACTATGCCAAGCAGGGAGAAGTAGGCTAAGCAGAATGAAGTAGGGTAAGTAAAATAAACAAGTTTAGATAATATAAACTATGCTAGGCAAAATGAACTAGGCTCAGCATAATGAATTAAGCTAAGCAGAATGAACTAGACTAGGAATAATGTAGTAGGCTAAGTAGAATGAAGTAGGCAATGTATTATAAAGAAGCTAGCTAGAATGAACTATGCTAGGCAGAATGAATTATACTAAACTGAACGAACTAGGCTAAGAAGAACATGGTAGAATAGGTAGAATGAACAGCAGTAAGTAGAATGAAGTTGGTTAGAAAGAATGAACGAATGAGGCAGAATGAAGAAGGCAAAACAAAATGAACAAGGCAGAAGGAAGTTGACTAAGCAGGATGAACTAGCCTAGGAAGAATTAAGTAGACAAAATTAAGAAATCTTGACACTATGAACTAGGCTAGGTATAATGATATAGGCTAAACAGAAGTTACAAGCCTAATAAGGCTAAGCAAGATGAACAAAATTAGGCAGGATGAACAAGGTTAGACAGAATGAAAAATCCCAGAGAGGATAAAGTAACCTAAGCAGAATTATATATGCTAGAAAGAATGAAGTAAGTTAAGCAAGATGTAGAAAGCAAAAGATATTGAACAAGGCTAAACCAAATGAGTTAAATTAGGCAGAATAAACTAGGCTAAGAAGAATGGGGCATTCTAGGCAGAATGAAATTGACTAAGACAAATAAACAAGACTTAAAAGATTAAAGTTGACTAAGCAGAATGAATAAGGCTAGGAAGAATGTAGAAAGCTAAGTAGAATGAACTAGGCTTAGAAGATTGATGTAAGCTAAACAGAATTATCAATCCTGGACAGAATGAACTCAGCTAAGCAGAATAAACTTAACTAGGCAGAATGAAGTTGGCTAAGTAAGATGATCTCAGCTAGCCAGAATGGACTGGGCTATACTGAATGATGTATGCTAAACAGAATGAACAAGACTACATATAATGAAATAGGCTAAGCATAATGAACATGCCTAACAAGAACTTACTAAGATAAGAAGAATGAAATAGGCTAAGCAGGATGCACAAGATTAAGCAGAATGAACTAGTCTAACCAGAAAAAATGATGCTAAACAGAATGTACTAGGCAAGTAGAATGTCGCAGGCTAAGATTGAACAATCTACTCAGAATGAACTAGGCTATGCCAAATGAAGTAGGCTAAGCAAAATGAATAAGGCTGGGCAGAATGATCAAGGACAGCCAGAACAGAGTAGGCTAAACAGAATGATGTAGGCTAAGCAAAATGAACGAGGCAAGGTACAATGAACTCAAGCTATCCAGAATTCACTAGAATAAACCAATTGAAGTAGAGTAAGTACAATGAACAAGGCCAACCAGAATGAACTAGGCAAGGTGAAATGAACAATCTATCCAGAAATTACTAGAATAAGCAGAATGAAGTAGGGTAAGTAAAATGATCAAGGCTAGCCAGAATGAACTATACTTGGCATAATGAATTATGCTAAACAGAATGAACTAGGCTAGCCAAAAGGAGCTAGGCTAGGCAGAATGATCTCTGCAAGTAAAAAAAGAATTATGTTAGACAGAATTAATTATGCAAAGCACAATAATTAAGGCTAAGCAGAATTAACTACACAAGGGAGGAAGAAGTAGGCTAAGCAGAAACTAGGCTAGGAATAATGAAGTAGGGTAAGTAAAATGGAAAAGGCTAGCCAGAATTAACTATGCTAGTTAGAATAAATTAGGCTAAGCAGAAGGTAAATGGTAACGAGAAGGAACTAGTGTAGCCAGAATGAACTGGGTTAGAAAGAATGAAGTAGGCTAGCTAGAATGAACAAGGCTAGGCAGAATGAACTCTACTAAGTAGTATAAACTAGTCTAGGAATAATGTAGTAGGCTAAGCAGAATGAAGTAGACTATATAAAATGAAGAAGCTAGCAAAACTAGGCTAGGCAGAATTAAGTAGGTTAAGCAAGATGAACAAGACTAATACTGAATAAATTAGGCTAAACACAATGTTTAGGTAGAAAAAAGTAGGCTAAGCAGAATTAACTAGGCTAGAAAGAATAAAATAGGATGAGTAAAATAAACATGGTTAGACAGAAGAAATGATGCTAGCTAGAAAAAATTTGACTAAAAAGAATGTTCTAGACAAGCAAATGTAGTAGGCTAAGTAGAATTAACTACTCAGAATTAATTACTCTAGAAATAAAAATGTATCCTAATCAGAATTAACTAGGCTTGGAAGAATGTAGTAGGTCAAGCAGAATGAACAAGGCCAAGTTGAATTAACAATCTACCCAGAATGAATATGCAAAATGGAGTAGGCTAAGCAGAATGATCAAGGCTAGGTAGAATTAACTATGCTAGCCAGAATGTACCAGGCTCAACAGAATGATGTAGTTTAAATAGAATGAACAAGTCTAGGTAAAATGTAGTAAACTAAGTAGAATGTAGTAGGGTAAGCAGAAGTAACTAGGCTAGGCAAAATGAACTCAGCAAGTGAAAATGAAGTAAGCATACTAAGCAGAGTGAACAAGATTAGCAGAATGAATTTAGCTAAGCACACTGAATAATCTAGGCAGAATGAACTAGGCTAGGCAAAATGATGTAGGCTAGAAAAAATTAAGTATGCTAAGCAGAATAATTAATGCTAGGAAAAATGAACTAGGCTAGACAGAATGATGTAGGATAATCAGACAACAATGTTAGGCAGAATGAACAAAACAAAATGAACAAGGCTGGGAAGATTGAATTAAGCTAAGTGGAACAAATTAGACTAGGCAGAATAAATAAGGTTAGGCAGAATGTACTAGACTAGTTAGAAGAAAGTATGCTAGAAAGAAGTATGTATGCTAAGAAGAATGAATATTGTTATGAGGAATGAAGTAGACTAAGCAGAATGAACAAAGCTAGGCTGAATGAAAAATGTTATGCAGAATGTATGAAACTAATCAGAATGAGAAAGGTTAGACAGAAGGAACAAGGCTAAGCCAAAGGAAGTAGGCTATGTATAATGATCAATATTAGCAAGAATGAACAATGCTAAACAGAATGAGCTCAGCTCAGCTAAACAGAAAGTACTAGGCTAAGAAGAATGAATTAGGCTATGGAAAATGAAGTTGGTTAAAAAAAATGAACAAGGCTAAGCATAATGAATAAGGCTAGGCATAATCCACTAGAATAGGCAGAATAGACTAGAGTAGGAAGAATAAAGCATGCTATGCAGACTGAACAAGACTATGTAAAATTAACTCTGCTAAGCAGAATGAACTAGACTTGGCATAATGACCTATTCTAAGCAAAATGTACAAGGATAGATAGAATGAACTAGGCTAAGCAGAATAAACAAGACTAGGAGGAATTAATTAAGCTAAGTGGAATTGAATAGGTTAGGAATAATGTAGTAGGCTAAGAAAGATGAGTAAGGCTAGTAAGAGTGATGTAACCAAAGCAAAATAAACAAAGGCTAAGCACAAGGCTATACTGAATGATCTATAATAACCAGAATGCATTAGGCTAGAACAAAGGAATTAGACTAAGAAGAATGTAGGATAAGCAGAATTAACTAGACTATGAAGAATGAACAAAGCTAAGCAGAATTAAATATTCAAAGCAGAATGGCTAGGCTAGGAATAATGAATTAGGCTAAGCAAAATGAACAAAGCTAGCTAGACTGAACTAGTCTAGCCAGAGAGAATGAACTAGTCTAGCCAGAATGAACTAGGACTAGGTAAGACAGAATAAACTAGGCTAAACAGAAGGTACAAGGCTAGGCAAAATGAACTAGCCTATGGAGAATAAAGTAGCCTAAGTAGAATGAAGCAGGTGAAACAAAATGAACTAGGACAGACAGAATGAAATAGGCTTGCAAGATTGAAGTATGCTAATCAGAATGAACAATGCTAGGCAAAATGAACAGGGATAAGTAGAATGAACAGGGCTAGGCAGGATGAACAGGGATAAGTAGAATGAACAGGGCTAGGCAGGATGAACAGGGATAAGTAGAATGAACAGGGCTAGGCAGGATGAACAGGGATAAGTAGAATGAACAGGGCTAGGCAGGATGAACAGGGATAAGTAGAATGGACAGAGCTAGGCGGGATGAACAGGGATAAGTAGAATGAACAGGGCTAGGCAAAATGAACAGGGATAAGTAGAATGAACAGGGCTAGGCAGGATGAACAGGGATAAGTAGAATGAACAGGGCTAGGCAGGATGAACAGGTATAAGTAGAATGAACAAGGCTAGGCAGGATGAACAGGGATAAGTAGAATGAACAGGGCTAGGTAGGATGAACAGGGATAAGTAGAATGAACAGGGCTAGGTGGGATGAACAGGGATAAGTAGAATGAACAAGGCTAGGCAGGATGAACAGGGATAAGTAGAATGAACAGGGCTAGGCAGGATGAACAGGGATAAGTAGAATGAACAGGGCTACGTAGGATAAACATGGATAAGTAGAATGAACAAGGCTAGGCAGGATGAACAGGGATAAGTAGAATGAACAGGGCTAGGTAGGATGAACAGGGATAAGTAGAATGAACAGGGCTAGGCGGGATGAACAGGGATAAGTAGAATGAACAAGGCTAGGCAGGATGAACAGGGATAAGTAGAATGAACAGGGCTAGGTAGGATGAACAGGGATAAGTAGAATGAACAGGGCTAGGCAGGATGAACAGGGATAAGTATAATGAACAGGGCTATGCGGGATGAAAAGGGATAAGTAGAATGAACAGGGCTAGGTAGGATGAACAGGGATAAGTAGAATGAACAAGGCTAGGTAGGATGAACAGGGATAAGTAGAATGAACAGGGCTACGTAGGATGAACAGGGATAAGTAGAATGAACAAGGCTAGGCAGGATGAACAGGGATAAGTAGAATGGACAGGGCTAGGCGGGATGAACAGGGATAAGTAGAATGAACAGGGCTAGGTAGGATGAACAGGGATAAGTAGAATGAACAGGGCTAGGTAGGATGAACAGGGATAAGTAGAATGAACAGGGCTAGGTAGGATGAACAGGGATAAGTAGAATGAACAGGGCTAGGTGGGATGAACAGTGATAAGTAGAATGAACAAGGCTAGGCAGGATGAACAGGAATAAGTAGAATGAACAGGGCTAGGCGGGATGAAAAGGGATAAGTAGAATGAACAGGGCTAGGTAGGAAGAACAGGGATAAGTAGAATGAACAGGGCTAGGTAGGATGAACAGGAATAAGTAGAATGAACAGGGGTAGGTAGGATGAACAGGGATAAGTAGAATGAACAGGGCTAGGTAGGATGAACAGGGATAAGTAGAAGGAACAGGGCTAGGTAGGATGAACAGGGATAAGTAGAATGAACAGGGCTAGGTAGGATGAACAGGGATAAGTAGAATGAACAAGGCTAGGCGGGATGAACAGGGATAAGTAGAATGAACAAGGCTAGGCAGGATGAACAGGGATAAGTAGAATGAACAGGGCTAGGCAGGATGAACAGGGATAAGTAGAATGAACAGGGCTAGGTAGGATGAACAGGGATAAGTAGAATGAACAAGGCTAGGCAGGATGAACAGCGATAAGTAGAATGGACAGGGCTAGGCAGGATGAACAGGGATAAGTAGAATGAACAGGGCTAGGCAGGATGAACAGGGATAAGTAGAATGAACAGGGCTAGGCAGGATGAACAGGGATAAGTATAATGAACAGGGCTAGGCGGGATGAACAGGGATAAGTAGAATGAACAAGGCTAGGTAGGATGAACAGGGATAAGTAGAATAAACAGGGCTAGGTGGGATGAACAGGGATAAGTAGAATGAACAAGGCTAGGCGGGATGAACAGGGATAAGTAGAATAAACAGGGCTAGGTGGGATGAACAGGGATAAGTAGAATGAACAAGGCTAGGCAGGATGAACAGGGATAAGTAGAATAAACAGGGCTAGGTGGGATGAACAGGGATAAGTAGAATGAACAAGGCTAGGCAGGATGAACAGGGATAAGTAGAATGAACAGAGCTAGGTAGGATGAACAGGGATAAGTAGAATGAACAAGGCTAGGCAGGATGAACAGGGATAAGTAGAATGGACAGGGCTAGGCAGGATGAACAGGGATAAGTAGAATGAACAGGGCTAGGTAGGATGAACAGGGATAGGTAGAATGAACAAGGCTAGGCATGATGAACAGGGATAAGTAGAATGAACAGGGCTAGGCAGGATGAACAGGGATAAGTAGAATGAACAAGGCTAGGTAGGATGAACAGGGATAAGTAGAATAAACAGGGCTAGGTGGGATGAACAGGGATAAGTAGAATGAACAAGGCTAGGCAGGATGAACAGGGATAAGTAGAATAAACAGGGCTAGGTGGGATGAACAGGGATAAGTAGAATGAACAAGGCTAGGTAGGGATGAACAGGGATAAGTAGAATAAACAGGGCTAGGTGGGATGAACAGGGATAAGTAGAATGAACAGGGCTAGGCGGGATGAACAGGGATAAGTAGAATGAACAAGGCTAGGCAGGATGAACAGGGATAAGTAGAATGAACAAGGCTAGGCAGGATGAACAGGGATAAGTAGAATACACAGGGCTAGGTGGGATGAACAGGGATAAGTAGAATGAACAAGGCTAGGCAGGATGAACAGGGATAAGTGGAATAAACAGGGCTAGGTGGGATGAACAGGGATAAGTAGAATGAACAAGGCTAGGCAGGATGAACAGGGATAAGTGGAATAAACAGGGCTAGGTGGGATGAACAGGGATAAGTAGAATGAACAGGGCTAGGCGGGATGAACTGGGATAAGTAGAATGAACAAGGCTAGGCAGGATGAACAGGGATAAGTAGAATGAACAAGGCTAGGCAGGATGAACAGGGATAAGTAGAATAAACAGGGCTAGGTGGGATGAACAGGGATAAGTAGAATGAACAGGGCTAGGCGGGATGAACAGGGATAAGTAGAATGAACAAGGCTAGGCAGGATGAACAGGGATAAGTAGAATAAACAGGGCTAGGTGGGATGAACAGGGATAAGTAGAATGAACAAGGCTAGGCAGGATGAACAGGGATAAGTAGAATAAACAGGGCTAGGTGGGATGAACAGGGATAAGTAGAATGAACAAGGCTAGGCAGGATGAACAGGGATAAGTAGAATGAACAAGGCTAGGCAGGATGAACAGGGATAAGTAGAATAAACAGGGCTAGGTGGGATGAACAGGGATAAGTAGAATGAACAAGGCTAGGCAGGATGAACAGGGATAAGTAGAATGAACAAGGCTAGGTGGGATGAACAGGGATAAGTAGAATGAACAAGGCTAGGCAGGATGAACAGGGATAAGTAGAATGAACAGGGCTCGGTGAGATGAACAGGGATAAGTAGAATGAACAGGGCTAGGCGGGATGAACAGGGATAAGTAGTATGAACAAGGCTAGGCAGGATGAACAGGGATAAGTAGAATGAACAAGGCTAGGCAGGATGAACAGGGATAAGTAGAATAAACAGGGCTAGGTGGGATGAACAGGGATAAGTAGAATGAACAGGGCTAGGCGGGATGAACAGGGATAAGTAGAATGAACAAGGCTAGGCAGGATGAACAGGGATAAGTAGAATAAACAGGGCTAGGTGGGATGAACAGGGATAAGTAGAATGAACAAGGCTAGGCAGGATGAACAGGGATAAGTAGAATAAACAGGGCTAGGTGGGATGAACAGGGATAAGTAGAATGAACAAGGCTAGGCAGGATGAACAGGGATAAGTAGAATGAACAAGGCTAGGCAGGATGAACAGGGATAAGTAGAATAAACAGGGCTAGGTGGGATGAACAGGGATAAGTAGAATGAACAAGGCTAGGCAGGATGAACAGGGATAAGTAGAATAAACAGGGCTAGGTGGGATGAACAGGGATAAGTAGAATGAACAAGGCTAGGCACGATGAACAGGGATAAGTAGAATAAACAGGGCTAGGTGGGATGAACAGGGATAAGTAGAACGAACAGGGCTAGGCGGGATGAACAGGGATAAGTAGAATGAACAAGGCTAGGCAGGATGAACAGGGATAAGTAGAATAAACAGGGCTAGGTGGGATGAACAGGGATAAGTAGAATGAACAGGGCTAGGCGGGATGAACAGGGATAAGTAGAATGAACAAGGCTAGGCAGGATGAACAGGGATAAGTAGAATAAACAGGGTTAGGTGGGATGAACAGGGATAAGTAGAATGAACAAGGCTAGGCAGGATGAACAGGGATAAGTAGAATAAACAGGGCTAGGTGGGATGAACAGGGATAAGTAGAATGAACAAGGCTAGGCAGGATGAACAGGGATAAGTAGAATAAACAGGGCTAGATGGGATGAACAGGGATAAGTATAATGAACAAGGCTAGGCAGGATGAACAGGGATAAGTAGAATGAACATGGCTAGGCAGGATGAACAGGGATAAGTAGAATGAACAAGGCTAGGCAGGATGAACAGGGATAAGTAGAATGAACAAGGCTAGGCAGGATGAACAGGGATAAGTAGAATGAACTGGGCTAGGTAGGATGAACAGGGATAAGTAGAATGAACAGGTCTAGGCGGGATGAACAGGGATAAGGGGAATGAACAAGGCCGGATGAACAAGGATAAGTAGAATGAACAAGGGCTATAAGGATAAACGGGAATAGGAATGAACAAGGCAGGTAAGGATGCGGGATAAGTGAATAAACAGGGCTAGGTAGGATGAAACAGGGATAAGTAGAATGAACAAGGCTAGGTAGGATGAACAGGGATAAGTAGAATAAACAGGGCTAGGTAGGATGAACAGGGATAAGTAGAATGAACAGGGCTAGGCAGGATGAACAGGGATAAGTAGAATGAACAAGGCTAGGCAGGATGAACAGGGATAAGTAGAATGAACAGGGCTAGGTAGGATGAACAGGGATAAGTAGAATGAACAGGGCTAGGCAGGATGAACAGGGATAAGTAGAATGAACAAGGCTAGGCAGGATGAACAGGGATAAGTAGAATGAACAGGGCTAGGCAGGATGAACAGGGATAAGTAGAATGAACAAGGCTAGGTAGGATGAACAGGGATAAGTAGAATGAACAGGGCTAGGTAGGATGAACAGGGATAAGTAGAATGAACAGGGCTAGGCAGGATGAACAGGGATAAGTAGAATGAACAATGCTAGGCAGGATGAACAGGGATAAGTAGAATGAACAGGGCTAGGTAGGATGAACAGGGATAAGTAGAATGATCAGGGCTAGGCGGGATGAACAGGGATAAGTAGAATGAACAGGGCTAGGCAGGATGTACAGATAGATATAATGAACTTAAAGTGTGTGAAAAAAACAAAATACTGAGGATGTCAAAGAAAGAATAAAAGTGGGAATCAAAGAGATAGAAGACATTGCATTGAAACTTTTGGAGATTGTAGCTATCAGAGAAGCCAGCGAATGGAAGGAAATCCCACAAACGGAAATTGTGCAAAAAAGAAACTGTTAGAATAGAAGTGTAGTGAAACAGGTGTAGTCATACAAAGTTGATGGAATACAACACACTGCACGCAACTAATTTCTCGAGATGTATCATGACAAGATTGTAAGAAAATAAATTTTACAGTATCAATGTATATTACAATAAGCAATAAAAGAACAGTTTGTGCATAGTATTTGAGGAAAAAGTGAAATGCTTAAAAATAATTGCAGATTTTTATAATTTTATAAGTTATTTCACTGATTTTATTTATTCATTACGATCGATCGATGTGTATAGATAGATAGATAGATAGATAGATAGATAGATAGATAGATAGATAGATAGATAGATAGATACCACTCTCCTATTAACAAAAGACATTTCTGCACGATTTGACAGTGACTTACAATGTTTTGGTAGAGTATTGTCCCAAGCTTGTTTCATTCTGCATATCCACAATCTTTGAAGAAAAAGTAGAAAATACCCGCGCCATTTTCAATTCCAATTATATTAAAGAGCGTCACTAACTTAGCTCGCCATCTACCACCACCATCTAATGCCTTTGTGATTCTAGTTTAACAAATACAGGGTTTTGTTCACACGTGGAAGATTTAATTCGTATTGCCTTTGCTTTCGGGCAACGAGACCGTGTACAGTTTATTCATTCAATATTGAAACGCATTTGTCTGCGCCCGAGTTTATCGATGCTTCTCTGCATGGCTGTCTGTCTGCCCGTATCAAATACTGTCCAATATCCCAGATTTCAACACAAGGCTACGATACATACACATATATCTACTGGCTCAAAATCTCGACAAACGTACCGAATAGATTTGACTGGAAAAGCGAAAGTTAATAAAAAAAAACTAGAAGAAAGGAAGTAACGGCATCAAGAAAGGAAGGAATGTGTGGGGGGGGATGGATAGAAAGATAGAGAAAAAGATGTGTTTGAAGAAAAAAAGAAAGAAAGAATGAAACTAGGAAGGAAGGAATAAATAACAATGAGAAATGAAGAAATCAAAACAGTAATCAAAAAACTAAATAATAAAACCTGATAAATTTTTAAAAAAAAGCACAAGAAGACTATATAATATAAAAAACGCATGAAAGGAATGTTTGGAGGTACAAGAAGAAAATAAAGAAATTACCAAGAAAAAAAGAGAGAAATACTACAAGAAAGAAAACCTATCTTAATTAATACTGGAAGAGGTCTAAAAATCACTCAGCTGGTATCTCATGACAATAAAGCAATCATAGATATGTTTTTTTTGCGAGTTTTTCTTGTATACATCACCAAACCATTTTCTCATGTTTTTTTATTTTATCATTTTTATCTTTATTATCTTTTATTTTTCTCTCATTCCATTTTACTCACACCACATTTTCATCAATCGTATGCTACAAACTAAAATTGTTTATTAGACGACGACACGGTTTTTGACAAAATACTCATCAGGTTTCTTTTTACTTTTTCATAAATTTTGTAATTAATAATCTATACATTTAAATTAACTTCGTATTTCCTTTACAACTAAATTAGAATTCTTTTAAATATCAATGCAAATAATTCTTTCATTTATTCAATCCTTTTTAAATGTACCATTCATCAACCAGATTTGCATCATTTTTTATATTTATTACACTGATTTTGATTAATATCGAATAATAATACCCACATCTTCAATATATATATATATATATATATATATATATATATATATATATATATATATAATGATAATAATCCACGTATACTGTCTTAATATGTACAGGAAAAACTACAAGAAATTGTAAGTTAAAAATGTATTTTTTTGACAGTATTTATTTCTATTATTATATATATATCTGATATTTCAAACCGGCCTTGGCCTTTCATCAGAAATAATTTATTAATTAATTATTTACTTCTGATGAAAGGCCAAGACCCGTTTGAAATATCAAATATATATATATATATATATATATATATATATATATATATATATATACATACTGTCAAAAAATACATTTTTAACTTACAACTTTTTAGTAGTTTATATATATATATATATATATATCAGTCTATTCGTATCTATTTATATAAATCTGTTCATATCGGTTTATCTATCTAAATCTACTATTATCTATCTGTCTTTCTATCTAAATCTATCCTTCTATCTATCTATCTATCTATCTATATATATATATATATATATATATATATATATATATGCTCGTATCTATTACAGTCTATTCATACCTTTCTATTAATATCTATCGTAGCCTGTACATAACTATCTATCTGTAATAGATCTTAGCCTGCTGAAATCTATTTATCCGTCGATGCTACTATATATCGAGTTCTACCTCAATATATCATCTACCCAGGTGCAAGGCGGAGGACTACACATGGCTATCAGGTCAGGTGAGGTCTAACATGAATATTTATATCTGCAATGCTGCGGTAGAAACCGTATGCTATAGTCGAAACGAGAGGTAGAACTCACGCTATAGTAGTACCTATCTATCTATCTATCTATCTATCTATTTTCTTTTCTTACAAATCTCTCCTGATTAATTCATAGCTTTCTAGTTATTCATACTGTCTTATCAAAAATCAACCTTAAAATTTGGGGATCGTCTTATACTTCAAATCCAAAAAAGAAACCTTGACTTTTGAGTGATAACCAATAACGTACATTAATAGATTCATATTATCAAATAAACTGATAAAAATTTCAATAAAAACCACTTCTACCCTATATATTACTGGCATAGCTTCATCATAAATTACCTATTCGAAGAATAATTCCATATTAGTGAAATCGACTTGTAGCCAGGTAATATTGGCCGAGAAAAAGTAAACATCGAGTATACAAGGTAGTTTGTAACTGTTTAGATACAAAAAAGAAGAGACAGAAGAAGAATCAGTATTCGAAAAAGATGACATTATGTAATGTAAACATAACAGTGGTTTTCCTTTTAAGAGACGTTTGTAGAAAAACATGAAATAAAATTGGTTTTGTTATTTCGTTTATTTTGAATTTCTAAGGATTCCGTAAGTAACAACATTTCCAATAATATCATCATTACGTAACCAATGAACAGTCGTTTTACACTATAAGTATAGGATAAAATAATAGAAATTTGGCATATTTTTACCTCGTCTTATCTAAAGGTCAAGTTATACGCGGATGTTTTTTATATTTTACTCCAAGCAACGCAGGACCGTGTGCAGGGGGTTATAGTGAGAGAAAAACAAGGTATAGAGGGTGTCCAAGAAAGGATAAGAGATGGATGAGAATCAGAGAGTAGAATATGGAAGTTTACGTTGCATTTAAACTTTTGGAGATTGTATCTATTAGGAAAGTAATTAAGCGAAAGGGTGTTTCACAGGCGGGAAGTGCGAGAAAAGAAACCATTAGAATAGAAGAGATGGTTACATTTAGATGTTTCAACGATAAAAGGGTGCCAATCTTAAAGCACGCCTAAGTTCATGTGGTCGGAAAACCTGGGAATGAAGCTCATCAAAGCAGTTACCACGAAGATATTTTTTAGAAAAAACAAGAAAAAAGTTACATCACATCGATGAAAAAATGACTGAAAGGGCTGCTGCCAAGTCAAGAATGATACATTGCAGATCCTTCTTTGGATTTTGTCAGGAACATCAAGGTAAATAACAGGTTCATAAATGCGCAAGATGGATTCTGTCAAGAATGACTTTCATGACTGAATTGCACAGATGAAGAGGGCATGTACAAAAATATCAATGTAATAGTATCCACAGAAATATGATGCTCGTCATGATCTAAGAATGATGAATATTGATAAAGAAATGTTGCTTAAACGATGTAATGAATACGTGGATTCCATGATTAAAGAGACGAAACACCCACAATGTGTAAAATATAGAATTTGTGATACAAAAATATGAAACAGCAACAGCTGTGACAATGTAGAAAGTAGAAGGGCCATAAAAACTGTTGAAAGTCTTGGATTTTTGGGGGATTGATAAGATTACTCAAGAGTTAAATAAAACAAAATATCTGCGAAATACCTGATGATTTAAATAGATCTTATTATAGCTGTCAAAAAAACTAGGAGCAAACAAAAGCTAAATTCACTGAAAAATCAGTTTATGAACCCCATACAAAACTAGTGGTTAATATTAGAGTGAATATATCTTCTAACAGAATTTAAACAGAAATAGCGGGAGTAAAAGGTAGCTTTATTCAATACATTGAAACAATAAATGTTGTGTTTTATAGTCAGAATGTTGTTCTGCAGAAAGGTCGTTATTTCAAAGGCATTTGATAAATAGTGAAAACTTTTTAAAATACTAAATATGATCTACACGTAATGAACATACGAATAACCCATAACTTGTGCTGAGACCAAACAAAAGTTCTCAGAAAAAAATCTCTTCTTAAAATGTGGCCAAAAGACCAAAGTTAGAACTTACGTCTCGCATAATTTGATAGATATTTTCTTTCAACTGTATTATAATGAGAATCACCGATTCGACATGTATTTCACGTATGTACTCTATCAGTGATTCATGCCAATAAGTACAACAATAAAATTCTTATCATAGTAGAAGATAAAAAGAGAGAAAAAAGGGAAATAGAATGAAAAAGACATTTTCCTTTCCTTACAAACTTTATTATTTATTCAGTGAAAGGGATACATGTTATCAAGATTCAATTAATTTACAACAGATATATTTTTTTTTATACATTAATTTTCCTAATTTATTTTTTGATGCATTTTACCTTTTAGAAACTGGAAGTTAACTAATTATTCTTAAATTTGTTCTACAGTATATGTTTTACAAATATATATCATTAAACACAAAAATTCATGAACAAAATTCATTCAATTCAATACTGTTTCGTATTTCATCTATATAATCTCAGATTTTGTTAAAAAACTCTCCTTATTTAATTATAGATTTAACTATAGTAATATATTCAAGAGTAGTTTTTCTGGCACATATTCAGCCATTCTGAATATTTCGGAAATAGGCTACTCGGCCCTCGTATGCTTCGCTAACCAATCAAAGATCACCTTATTGTTTACGCAAAAACAGTAACTTTCCTGATAATTATTTGATCTGTAGTGTTTTGTGTAACAGTTGTATTCATAATTGCAATGCTTATGACCATCATGTGATATCTTTATTGTCTGTTTGTTTTTTGACAAAATGAGAGATTGTCAAGTTATACCGATCTCCGCTTACAGCCAATTTTTACCTTTTTACCGAAATACAGAAATTTAGATTACTATGTTAGCATTTTACAAAATTTGACACAAAGGGTTATCTGAACTTCGACTAAATCTTGATGCAGATAGGAAATACGTTAGAATAGTTGTCAAAATGTACAAGGAACAATCAATCTGCAATTAGAAAACCAGATGATCAAGTGCATAAAAATAGAAATGATATATTTTCTTATTTTAACGTATACAGAAAAACAATCCCAGGGAATTAAAAGACCTTGCAAGATTTATTATCGGCTGACATTACCTTAACTGCAAATTGTATTAAATTGACTCGAAGAGAAAACTAAAAGAAAAAGGTAGCAAAAAGAAAAAGACTAATAATTAACAGTAAGTAAACAATCTATGGATGTCAACAATAGGTACAAAGTGGTGATGTTATAAAAAAGCAGGTAAACAAGTTTAGCAATCTCTTAATGTAGGAACAAATTAAGTAGTGTGTAACACATAAATCTGAAAATGAATAAAAAAGTGAAAGTGTAATCAAGAAAATAAGCAAAGTATTAAGAAATAGGAAAATTTCGTTGGTGACAAAGAAAAGAGTGTCGCAAAGCTACGCTATATCAATCATCCTATACGGTACTGAATACTAAAATCTTTCCTCACAAATGCAGGAGAGACTCTAAGCGACAAACGCACTGTTAAACTGTAAGATAACTTAACTCAATAGAGATTAAATAAAAATTAAATAATAACGATAGAAAACTGAACCAGATCAACTAATTAAGAATCTTGTTATACCGGGCGTCAAAAATTTTAATTTACAGTGAAGCATCTTTATCATTAAAGTTTTCGATATAAAATTATAACAAATATCTATTGTATTTCTCTATGCTCACACACACACTGACACATACACACACACTGACACACACACACACACAAACACAAACACACGCGCGCGCGCACACACACACGCACACATATATATATATATTATAAATTATAATATTGAACATGTATAAACTACAATCTACTACAAAACTGTACATTTTGTTTCAACATTGAAAAAACAATGTCTCATCAGGTAGTTAATAATGATTGTAATAAACGTTATTTTTAAAAAGAAAATGAAAAAAAATCCTTTTTTTGTTTTTGAAAATCTTTTCGTACGGAATAACAGGATATTAAAAAAGAGGGGAAAAAGAAAGAGGGTAGAAAAGAGAAATCAAAAAAGGGAAAGAAAGAGAAAGGAAAAAGGGAAAAGAAAAGCTACTCTAGCATCTACGCATCATTCATTCAGTAATGAATTAGAACACTCTCAGCTACTGGCGAATGTTTACATAGTATATCACACACTAAAAGCCTGCCTTCTTTTACCGAGCGCCCATAGGTCAGATATTAGAATCGCTGACTAACGTCACTTCGGTCGGATTTTAATCCCGGCTAAAAATAATCGGATGTCTAACCGTACTGATGAGCTGTGATACAGCGAAACATATCTGTTTGCGGATGACCATATATATATATATATATATATATATATATATATATATATAACTATTATTTTTATATGTATATATTATGATATAGTCACTCAATGCAAAGGTTTAAGGTTTCTAACCACTACTTCATACTTTAGATGACATACGTTTGGGTTCCCCAGTGAAATTCAAATTCAATAAAATAATATTGGTTTTCTAGACTTGCTTGCTAAGTATTACTCAACATTATGGGGTAATTTTTGAGAAGGGTTTTGTTTTTATCATGGGAAAATATAAATTTGCGAGTCAATTCCAATATCAGTGTGTGAGTTAGAATAGCTAAATGATCCTCTTGAAAAATACGAACCTTTTTTTTGTTTCATGAAAGTTACGTCAGGATAAAAAAAAGACCTTGACTCTGCTAAAACGATAACCGACAGCGGTGATGTCATTTTGTTTGCAATTGTCAGCCTCTTTACATCAGACTGTTTACGCATAGCACTTCTGTGCTCCATCTGCAAATTGTGTCTAAGCTCTGTGCTATACGCCCGTGATTATTAGCACATGGTTTATTTTCGACACTCTAATCTGAAAACATGCCAACAAACTCCCAAGGCGGGATACTATAACAAGCAATGCTTCCATTACTATTTTTTTTAATTTTATGTATTGTTTTTCTTGATGCTTTCATTGTTATGTGTATCATCATTATCATCATCATTTTATCATTATCATCTTTTTGTTATTACTGTTTACTTTACTTTTTTCCCATTATTCGTCTTCTTTCACCCACTTATCATAATCATCAACAGCATCAATATTGTGCTCTCTATTGCCTCATACTTCTCTTTATTATAATCCTACTTCTCATTTTCTTATATCTTAGCTCTCTAATAATAATAATAATAATTGTATGCAATAAAACGGACCAAAAGACATGACAGAGAAGAAATAGTGATTTACTATGAACTGTGCAACGAACTTAAATTCAACTATATAAGCAGATGTTAAAAGAAACTACAAACGGTTTTTTATTGAATATGAAAATGTATGAGATATCATCATAATTATAATTATCTTATTTGTCAAAATAATCAGTTTTGTCTTCCATCCACATTCTTAATTTCCTCCTTCCTTTCTTTGACATCATCCCCATTACTCCGAAGATTGCAATTACTATAACTACAATAACGTTTATTAATAGTACTGCCTATAGAGCGATTAATGTTTTCTATTTGTCTACGTACATGCAGTGCGTAAAAAAGTAAAATATCAAACTTTCGATAAGCATAGTGTTTACTAACTACAAAAATTATTTAGATGTACATGAGTGTAAGTTTGTTTTTTACATCGCAAAATTCAAAACTCGTTTTAAGATTCGAACAGAAAAAATAACATCTAATTTCCAACTAAATTTCTCTTTTTTGTGTTTAAAATTAATGATGATGTTTTTTCACTAAGCGTATATGAATTTGTATATAAGCCTTAAAGCTAATTAATGTGATTCTTTCTTTCCTCGATTTTCTTTTAATGAGATTCTCCTTTCTTTCTCTTTTTCTTTTCAATTTACTTATCTTTCTTTCTTCCCAATATCCTTTTTTTTCACAATATATGACTTATTTTATTTTTAATATAAAAGTATAAAAATAAGCAGTGAAATTTCCGTGGGAACTAAGTGTAATATATTGGTAATATAGATTCAATGTTAATAACAGCTCTTGTTTTTCATTGGAATCATCAATCTGAAAATATAAAAACAAATTATGTACGATTGACACAAATTTTCAGTGACTTAACTCATTTTTGATAGGTTTCAGCAACATAATTTCCATCGTGTGTATAGTTTATAAATGCTGTTGAAAAATGACTGCAACATAAATATTTCGCAATTGCATTTTACCTATAAGAAAATATGAATAAATTCTTGTTTTCTTTATTATCTTTAGTACATAATTAATATTAAGATAACGGACAGAAACCACAATCGTTCCAAATGGGATACCAGACCTACATATGCAGCACTGAACAATTATGATGTTTAGATCACCAGAAAGTGTGTGTGTGTGTGTTTGTGTGAGTGTGTGAGTGTGCATTGTGTGTGTGTTATGTGTATGTGTTTACACATTGTGCTTAACATGTGGATTAATATAAAACCCTTAACTCTATTGTCACATATCATTTACAGAGTGAAGTACCATTTAATGACAAATACTTCACGAACTTCAGATTCACATATTTCGACAACTTTTGAGAAAATGCTACCATAAAGAAAGAAACCTAATCAATAAACGTCAACTTAACTAAAAAAAGCTACTCCGAAAATGAAGAAACATGTTAGCAAACTGACTGCATTACTTAATAGTAAGATATACCTTTGTTATGATAATATAAGACATGTTCTCCACAAGCGACATTATGTAAATTGTTTAATAATTTCTCTCTAAGCAAGGCAGTAAAGCTACTAATACGCAAGGGTTTCTGGGGAATCAAGAAGACAGAAGATAAGGATTGACATTGGTTTTAAATTTTTGAAGATCAAAGTTGACTGGAAAGCGGGAAACCAGGGTAAGTCTTACAGGCGAGAAGCGTGATAGAAGAAACAACTTACAATTACATCTATCCAATTCAAAGGTAAAATGATGAGACCTTGCTGTCAATATAGTATAAGTACCATATTGGAGAACAATTACCATGAAAGTATTCATTGAAGAGTGACAGGGAAACGACATTACGGCAATGAAAACGTGACTGAAACCAGGATACCAAATTATAACAAATAACATTACAGATTCTTTGGATTTTTTCAAGAATCTCTAAATTTATAGCAGGAGAAGACGACCAGCGGAATATTCGAACCTTGGATAAATACTGAATTGCTTTTGCACGACACAGTGAGCCAACTTTCCTAACGCTAGATCTAGAAATTGATTCAATATAATCTTTCAGAGAACGTTAACTTGAAAAGTTGCAATAAGTCAGTCTTCTGGAGGGTGGCATAGCCATGTTCATGGAAGGCAGATAGGGGTATCTTAGATTAATAAAAAGCGGTTTTGTTTAGGGGGCGTTAAAATTAGCAAAACATCTCTTGCTCCAGTTATCAGCAGATTTTAGATCATTTTTTAGATAAGCTGTCAATTGGACCTTATTGAATCGATAAGACTTACTAGTAAGACAGGGGTAAAAAGTTGTGTTATTAACATAGATGACTTGTTGAGAGCTGAATCCATCAGGAAGATCATTGATGAAACTGTGAAACAACATAGTTCCAAGAATAGTTCCCTTTAAGAGACCTGCATTAATGAAAAATATATAGAAGATTGGCTGTTCAGTACAACATTTATTTGAATCAGAAAGAGTGGCTCAGTCCAGAAATTCGTCTGGAAATACCATAACCTTTCAACTTGTAAATAAGATAAGCATACTAAACCTTGTCAAATATCTTCGAGATGACAAAAGCAACAACCCGATCAATGCCATTCTTATGTAAAGCTTGTAATACAGCTTGAGCAATAATCCTCAACGCAACAGCAATTGACCCAGGGAAACAAAAGCAATATAACTTATCTAATAACTTATCTAATAATTATCTAAATAATACACTGCGATTTGAGGTTATTAACCAGTTCAGAGTTGATTAGGGCATATAGTATTTTGCCAAAAAAGGTAAAAGGCTAATAGGCTGATAGTTAGAAGTAGCAGACAGATCACCTGAATTCTTTGGCTGAAACTACAGAAAACGATTTCCAAGAAGCCGAAAGCAAACAAGTGTTAAGTGTAGAGTTTCGAGCAAATAGGAGCGATTTTCTTATAAACTATAACACGGATACCATTAGGTTTACATGCTTTGTAGATATGTATTTTAGAGATGATAGTAGAAACCAACAAAGGAATTACACACACACACACACAGTCTCAATTCTAAGTGGATATCAGGCAAGTATACTACATATGATTCAAGAGTAGAATTTGAAGAGTATTTACGAACCAAACATTTTGCTTTGTCAGCAGATGTTATCACCTCAAAGTGAGTGAAGAGAAAAAGGATAGAAGACTAACACAAAACTATTTAACAGAACCGCCAGTAGTTACAAGATCCAATATTGTTAGAGATTACGTCGCGTCATTTTATCGGTAAACAAAGACTCTTCAGGGATACGTTTATAATTATTACATCTAGACTCAAATAGGCGTTTGTTTTGATCGGAGTTGTCACGCTTGTATAGTCGAAAATGGTGATTCTTGTAGGCTATGGCGGCTGAACAGGCTGGCGTGAAATATGGAGTACAATGTTTTTTCACTTGTTATTTCCAAGAAGGTACGAAAGCATCGACGTCGGCTTTAACATAAGAATAAACCTCTGTGATACTGTTATCAATAGGAAGGTTAAAAATATCAATCAAAGGGGCATCTATAAAGTTCCGAAATGAATCTCAATCTGCATAAGGGTAACAGAAAAAAGCAAGTTGCTGTCTAACAGGCGACTCTGTGTTATGAGAAGTAGTAAGGAACAAGTAATGTTTTTTATTGCGATTGTGTTCTGTAACCGATAAATATAAAAATTCCACATTGCGATAGATAGATAGATAGATAGATAGATAGATAGATAGATAGATAGCTTGAAAAGTTGCAATAAGTCAGTCTTCTCATAGATAGATAGATAGATAGATAGATAGATAGATAGATAGATTGATTGATTGATTGATTATTTGACTACAAACATTTGAGTTAAAGGTCACATTCATACAATCCGCAGTGAAGAATGGATTCAGTAATATATCAAACTTTGTTTTATTTTGTTGTTTTAACACATCGATAAGTGATAAATTCTGTTATTCGAAAACATTTAAATTTAAAACTTGACTAGATAACAAAAGAGTTCATTTTCCTAATTTTAAACAGTGTTTTATTCGAAACTTTATAATACTGTACTAGCCAAAATATTTATTCTATGGACTTCATCCAGAAACTCAAACGACTGATCCGAACAAGTACTACTCCAAAATAGAAAGAAGATAACAATAAAAAGAATGCATTAATATTATATCATGGTAACACTATGTCGCACATTTTTTTGGTAGTCGAACTTGAATTTATTTATTTTATTCATTCACTGTATTTAGTAGTTATTACACTTATATATTACCATCTGTATCGCTCTTTACATAACAGTCTTAATAAAAAATTATTTCAATATCCGGGAAGATTGCAAAAGGCATCTTTTCTCAGAAAGATGAAGGTTTTGGGGGGATAGAGTTATGAAGTTGCTTAAAAGTATTATATAAATGAACAAAATACTCTAAATATACCGCTCAATAAAATTTTAAAAGAACTGCTTCGTATTTTTACTTCATAAGCCGAACAAACTTTTTCAGTCTTAATAGAACACAATTAAGGAAAGATCTTGTTAAGAACGCTTGCTGTAAGTTTTAAGAATGGTTGTTCCTGGTTACTGCAACTCACTCACCGTTATCCTCTTGAAAGCATTCGCCTTTGTGCAAAACACCATGAAATCCTAATCCAAGCCTAAGCTAATTGCAGGTAAAAAATCGTTGTATCCAGAACAAACATATTCGTGAAAGAATGTCGGCCTATTCGAGTTTTTTTTTAAGTTTTCAAATCGTAGTTTCGTGTTTTTTAAGAACAAATCCTTTCTTTCAATACGCGGAATCGGCAGAAAGAAGATATATAATAAGCAGCGTACAATATATTTTTTTGGATAAAGACATGAGGCAAAAAATGAGAAAATGTTTGGAAATATGCTCAATACTGATCATCGACCTCAGAGAAAAACGAGATTGGCTCCATTAAACGATTTTTGTCTACTGAGCTTTGTTTCTTTCGTTCTCTCTTTCGTTCTCTCTTTCTACTGTTTCTAATATTTCTCATTCTATTCGAATCTATTTCCCGGAATTGTTTATGTCTATCTGTCAATATTTGTTTGTATGCCTCTATTAATGTATCTACCCAACAAATGTATGCATCCATATATCTAAAAAATTCCATATATATATATATATATATATATATATATATATATATATCGCCCTTTATATTGTTGCGAGACATTTCCGAACATTCACACATCTGTCTGTTTCTTTCAATAATCTGCCTTCAGATAGATAGATAGATAGATAGATAGATAGATAGATAGATAGATAGATAGATAGATAGATAGATAAAAATACAAGCTATTTATCTTATTCTTTAAATGCATGAATCTAATTCTAATCGTATCTGTGTGCGTCATTTTATTTTTAGCAATTTTTCAATTGCTCCGTTTGTTTATATTTATCTAATTTCATATCTTAATATTGAAATAAAAGTATATGCATGACTATATGAACATATAAATTGATATATATGCCGTATAATTATATATGTGTGTACAGTGTTAGATATGATAAGAATTGCTACTACGTTGTGTCAGTATAAAATAGTGCAGTATATCAAAAATACATTGCTATAAAATCAGTAAAAATGAATTAAAGCCACAAATTAAGAAGGCCACAACTATCAGTTTGAGACACCTGAAGATCGCCTGAAGTTGCGCTTATAATTTCTACTTTTGTCTCCTCAATTTGTTTTATATGTATAAATTCGTTTTTAGTGATATATATATATATATATATATATATATATATATATATATATATATATATATATTCAGTGTTGTTAAATGTTCTCCGCAAAATATTTTGATAAGAATATCGAACCGAGAATTTAAATTAAAAAAAAACTCTTGTATACATGTCTAGTCATAAACGGTTAAATATTTTCCAGAAACAAACGTGGACGGGTATATCCATAGAGTCATATGCAAGTATATATATGAGTTGGGAGGTTAGGAGGTTGTATAATACTATCTGAAACAAAAGTGTAGTTGATGAGACAAAGTGGAAAAGCATCTAGACGGCGCATTTCACCAGCATGACCTATATTGGGTTCAGCTTCTTCAAATTGGAATATAAAGAATATGCATTTACATTTTTGAGGATAAGAGAGGCAATAAATTAAATTTCGAACAATGCATATGTATGTTTCCCAAATGACTTAGTTATCTCCCTTTAAATCAATCAGTCATTGAACTCACGACTCTTTAGGTTAAGTCACTAATTTAAACCAATGCTTTTATCCACTGGGCCACTTGTCCTTGAGGACTTATAAACCTAATTTCTCAGTAACCATTTTACTAGAGCTTATCATGAAGCTAATTATTTTCTTTATGTTCCCATATTGTATTCATTTCTATGCTTAGAAGGGTTTTGTGGTCTAGCATATGCGCTGATTACTTGCGTTTTCATAATTTCCAGTAGTGTTCTCTGTTATTTCAAATTAATTCCATACAGGACCTTGATCCCCTCTCTCCCTTCATATATGGTGATCTACGCCTGATTTTCCTATTTCTCCTAGAATTACGGCCTTGCGATCTTCTTACAGCCTTACCTTAAGGAAGAAGCCCGTTTCTCCTTTAGATTTATTTCCATGGATGCATGGAAGGACGTACACGGTCCTTAGTCATATTTTTATCTATTGAGGTCTTACTCAGGAGAGGTATCAGTGAACTGTAAGGTTTTGTGAGGGTTGTGCTGATGTCATATGAACCCCAGATCCTTAGTATTTTGTTATATTTGTTTGTATGTGCATGTAATGTGTGCATATGATGTGTGCCTTATGATGTGTGTTATAATAATTTTTCTTGCATATGTAAACAAATTGATAAACATCTTTTCAAGAATCTATACTTTGTATAGATTTACAACCTCAAGGCCTATATTCCATCCTCCTCGAGTAGTGCTCAAAATTCTTTAAATCCAACTAAAATTCTATGAAAATAATAATAGAGCGCTTAAAAATGCTTAAATCTCATGATGCTATTTTCAGTTTCAATTTATAGACGGCAATTGATGGCGTTCCATAAACCCGTTCAACATTATTAATTACGATCGTTCCTGGATATCGTCACAGTACTTTATTTGTTCAGGCGAAATTTAACCGTGAGTATACTTTTTACTTTATTTCAGTTTTAACTCACATCTAATTTGATGTAATTAAGGATTCATTTTTTAAGTAATAGATGTTTATAACAAACAAATAAAAAGTATATTGTTGAACTGTTGCGCGTCCCCCTTGCCTTTAACATTTGTCTGGCACGGTAACTATCTTAGCCTGGCGAGAAAACTTTAAAAGGTACTAATATATGTACATCTATATTAATATTTTTCTTTAGCTGTGTTTTCATTGAATTCGTGGGTGTATGTATATAGATGCATACATAAAGGAAAATACACAAAAACACATATGTATATAATCCATTCAACCTATAGCCCACATATTTAATCTACAATTTATACTCACTTCATATATGTGTGTGTGTGTGTATGCGTGCGTGCGTATGTATGTGTGTGACTCAGTGAGAGTATGCGGTTGTGCATGTGTGTATTTATGTCGTTCGAACATATATAAGTATATATGCAAAAACTCGTTCATAGACATAATGTCAACATATGTATTACTATACATATATATATATATATATATATATGTACGTATGTTCATGCATGACTTCTCATGCATAAATTTTATAAATGTATTAATCCATTTATCTCAAAACAAATACATAAATACGCAGCACGTTCCTATCTATATTTCATCATACATTTCAAACTATTCCTATTATCTTTTTATGATTGTATCTCACTGTACTTATAAATAGATACATGTACGCATTTGTATATGGATATCTATATATTTGTATACCAGATATATATCAACATATGTTTTCACAAAACCGCATAACAATCCGCTTATCTGTTATATATATATATATATATATATATATATATATATATATATATATATACATAAGCATTTCACCATCAGAATATATGCAAACAGAATATGTTTGTCTATATTTTAAATGAAAAATATATGTATATATATATATATATAAGTATACGCACAAAAAATCTTAACACATTTCATTTTATATCTAAAATATACACACACATACACACACACACATATATGTGTGTGTGTGTGTGTGTGTGTGTGTGTGTGTGTGTGTGTGTGTGTGTGTGTGTGTGTGTAAACATTCATAAGATTCATAAGCAAAGAGGAACTATTAATGTTTCAGAATGCGGACGTACAAAGAATTAATATATAAGAAAACACACAGCAAGACGCAAACATGAAGATTTGAATTGGCATAAATGTACAAAAAATGACGGTATCAGTTCGTACACACACATGCGCGCGCACACGCACACACACACACACACACACACACACACACACACACACACACATATATATATATATATATATATATATATATATATACGTATGTATGTATGTACGTATATACATATGTACGTACGTCATTAGATGCCCACATTGGAATCAAAAGATTTTTTAAATTGAAAAATAGGCTATCTTCTTTCAACCTACACAGATTTTATTAAAGGGAATCAAATATTAAGAGAAACAAGTACTTCAAAATATATGCATTTGTGCGTATATGGAAACATAAACAAAAAAGATTTTCCATAATCTTTCTTGAAGAATATAAGCATGTCATCATTAATATTATCTCTATATCTCTATCTATCTATCTATCTATCTATCTATCTATCTATCTATCTATCTATCTATCTATCTATCTCTCTCTCTATATATATATATATATATGCTTTCTCTGACTTTCTCTCTCTTAATTTCTCTTATTATATATATAAGAAGAAGAAGAAGAAAATTTCAGAGAAAGGATATATATATATATATATATATATTTCATTTGTAAACGAGTAATTATTTTGTAAACGAGTTATTTGCTTTACAATATTATTTTATTGACTACTTTTTAATTCAACTAATTTGATTATGAGCAAAAAGATAAGCAATTCAATAATCAATTATATATATATATATATATATATATATATATATATATCCTTTCTCTGACTTTCTCTTTAACTTTTTCATTCTCTTTCTCTAGCTAATATATTATTATTATTATTATTATTATTATTATTATTATTATTATTGTTGTTGTTGTGTCATTTTTCATCATATTTTAATTTCTGTTATGGTCGCACTACCTACCAAGTCTGCGAGAAGACCTAAGGCAGGTAGTGGTGTGTTGTTATGGCTCCATTTCATGTTTTTTCTATTTTCCTTAACATCTCTAGCGTTATATAGACAAAGTTCTCATTAGTGTGTGGGCAGTACTTAATAAGACGATTTTTTGTATAACTCCTAAGCTGGGGTTTCCAGGGATTCTGTCAATGTGTTGTTTTGTTTCATTTTTTTATCATTCCAAGTGCACTTGGAATGATAAAACTGGCAATCACTGGCATGATTCTTGTTTTCAGTTTCCACATTTTTTCTATTTCAATTTCCAGGTCCTTATATTTTGACAGTTTTTCAAATTCCTTGATTGCGATGTTACAACCCGCTGGACAAGCCATATCAATTAATAGACAAGTTTTTTCTTTCAGGTTTTTAACTATAATATCCGGCCTGTTTGCTTCAATTTTTCTGTCTGTGTAGAAGGTGTAATCCCATAGAATGGTGACATCTTCTATTTCTGTAACCGGAACTGGGTTATATTCATACCAGTGTTTGTTTACAGATTTTCCATAGTGTTTGCACACTGGCCAATGTAAATATTGTCCCACTCTATCGTGAGATTTTTTATATTCATTTGGGGCAAGTACAGAACAGATATTAGATGGTCTATTGTTTCTTGGTATTTATCACAGAACGTGCATTTTGCATCCACATTATTATGTATAATATTTGCCTGAAAGTTTCTAGTGAAAAGACATTGGTCTTGCGCTGCAAGAATAAAGCCTTCAGTCTCAGACTTTAATCCAGATGCACGTAACCATCGATGAGTATTAACTTTATCAACATTGGATTTATTGGCACGTTCTGGATATTGACCATGCAGAGGTTTGTCTTGCTAGCCTTGTTTCATCTGTTCAAGAGCGTTATCTTTGGCTTTCATTTTCATATTTTTTGCCGCAATAGTTGGTTCTTGGCTTCTGTTTTTGCTTTTTTACACAATCTACTAAATTTAAATCTTGTTTGCATTTACTGCCTTCTTTTATTGTTGAATATTTTTTCTTTCTGTTTTCCTGTTGTTTGACTAATTATATCATCCAGTCATTTTTCATCATATTTCGATTTCTGCTTTGGTCTCACTACCAACCAAGTCTGCGGGGAGACCTAAGGCAGGTAGTGGCGTGTTGTTATGGCTCCATTTCATGTTTTTCTATCTTCCCTATCATCCTCAGCATTACATAGATAAAGTTTTCCTTAGTGTGTGGGCTGTACTTAATAAGACAATTTTTTGTATGTCTCTTAAGCTGGGGTTTCCAGGGATTCTTTCAATGTGTTGTTTTGTTCCATTTTTTATCATTCCAAGTGCACCTACTATCACTGGCACAACTCTTGTTTTCAATTTCCACATTTTTTCTATTTCAATTTCCAGGTCTTTATATTTTGACAGTTTTTCAAATTCCTTGGTTGCTATGTTACAATCCGCTGGACAAGCCATATCAATTAATAGACAAGTTTTCTCCTTCTGGTTTTTAACAATAATGTCTGGCCTGTTTGCTTCAATTTTTCTGTCTGTGTAGATGGTGTAATCCCATCCAGTCATTATTATTATTATTATTATTATTATTATTATTATTGCTAATACATTCGAGACTATTTTAGCTACTGTTGATGCTAGCTCCTCACGACCCCCATAAATTTCTTTCGCTTTACAAATGGATCCTTCGCTGTTCAGTTCCTACAGGACACGTTGTGAACTTTGGATGTTTTTTGCTTTGTAATTAAAAAATATTCATCTAATAGGCTGGATTATATGATATACATAGACTCTCAAAATGCACAGGCACATGTATAAAAAGCAACGCCCTGTCACTCATTAAGTTTTGAGTCGATTATAGAGTCAACTTTGTATTTTTCACGAGCTAAGAATTTTTCTTTTCATCTTTGTACGTTGTCTGTTGCGTTAAATTTCACACTAATGCCCACCTGAAAAGTTTGAAACCATTCATTCCCTTACTCACCAATTAAAACGGTTAACTTGCCTCACCAGTATTAGGTTTTAGTTAGAACAATAGAATGACTATTCTGATTTCAAAACCATGAAAAAGATAACAGAAAACCATTCAAAAATGTTTTCCGAGAAGTCATGGCAAGTCATCTATTAAAAAAAGAAATCTGTCGAAAGCTATAATTGCTCTCAACAGATTCATACATCCTAGAGCAATATGAATCATACTATTCATATTACGGCTTGATTTAGAATTTAAATGCAGAGTACATTTTAGTATTCTGCATCTAAATATGTTGTCTACCTATGTAGACAATAATGAATTCAAAAGCATAAAGAAGACCACGAAGAATCACTCAATTATCTTTCCTAAGAAGTTATGACAATTCAAAGATAATAACAAAAAGAAATATGTAGAGGGCTCTGATTGTCTGTGTCCTGAAAGAACATATGATTAAAAAAATTTTATTCATCAAATAGTTTTACTGATTGTTTTGCTAAATACTGTCTGGAAGTTATTTTACAAAAAATAGGTTTACTGAAAAGATGAAGGGTTAACATTTAGACTAAAACCTTAGTTTCTACACTTTCACTAACTTTCAGAAGTATCAACGATGCCAGGTGTTGTAGGTTGACATTGGGAATTGTCAGACAGAAATTGTTGGAATGTTAATACAACATCTCAAGAAATATAATTTTCTTTGCTTCCTAATGTATTTTTTTAGACCGGTTGTAAAATTAATTGGAGACATTCCATTTTCCCATACTTTGATCATTAAAACAATTTTCTACTCATAATGTCTACATAAATTGGTGCCGAAAATTAATAATATGTAACGTGTCCCTTATTTTGAGTTCCGGCAGCACCGTGACGTTGCATGCAGTCTACGAGGTACTGGAGTTGCTGTATTTCTATATGTATCAAGACTCATTCTAATGATGTCTATAACTGAAACGTGTTTGTTCACAGGATTTAATAATGCTCAATGATTTCTAAATATTGTGAGGCGTTATAGTAACTGGAAGTCAGTCAAGTATTCCTGGAATACCGATATTCGATGAAGCTGTGTTATCTTACGGAAACAAACTATTACCACCGAGAAACATAACATAAACAGCCACAATCATCTTATACAACACTCAGCTGACAGGCTAGTTTGATAGCTTCATAGGGTTTCTTTCACACATCATCTAGTAAAAATACTAGAGCTTGATTTGTCTGACGAGACGACAACGCACCAGTTTTCCAGGGTCCAACGACGATTCTTTAGCCCAAGTGAGATGCAGCAACCAATACCTTGATTTCAATAATTGTATCTTTGTTGGTCGACGGCTACAAATTCCCATGATAAATAGTTTTATTAGCATTTAATTTGGCGGGTCTGTTCTTGCACCTTTACGCAATTTCCAGATATCGCTTAATATATTCTTGGTAAGTAGTGACTAGAGTTTTTTGAGTAAAGTACCACCTCGAGAACAGAAGCTAAATACTTTGTCTTTCATAATTATGTCACAATAAAACGATATTAAATCATGTTTACATTTCCTTGTCAGAATCGGATACACGGCTAAAGTTATACTACCACTTCATCTATTACGTTACATATATTCATTGAGTCAATTTGTGGTAGTAGTTGAAACTGCCTACTAGATAGCTCTTTCTCATATTTAGTATATGTGTTTATAAGTCACAAGGATATGTTTACTTTTCCTATAATTTTGTTTTAATTTTTTCATCGGCTAGACAGATCTCCTTTATACAGGCGATGCTAAGTGGTGGTGTCTTTTTTATGAGAGGGAAAGTGTTGGAAGATGAGTATGAAGACGGAATTTGAAATCGAAAATGCTATCCCCTTATGCAGGCGACGTCAAATGGTAGTGTAATTTCATGACTGTGAGAGACTCTTCGAAGATGCATATGAAGCCGAAATTCAAAATTACTATTTCCCTTATACAGGAGATGCCAAATTGTAGTGTCTTTTCCGTGACAGTGAGGGAATTTTTGAAAATTGGTATAAAGCCTGAACACAAAATTGCTATCCCTTACACAGCGGATATGACAGTGAGGAAATGTTCAAAGATACGTATGAATCCAAAATTCGAAAGAGCTATCTCCTTTTCACAAGCGATTCCAAATTTTTGTGTCTAGGCAAGGGACTGTTCGAAGATGGATATAAAAACAGAATTAAAAATCGTTATCTTCTTTATACTATATAAATTGCAGTGTCTTTTCTACGACAATAAGGCACTTTTCGAAGATGGATATGAAGCCGGAATTCACAAGAGCTGTCTCCCTTAAACAGGCGATGCTAATTTTTATTGTCTATTTATGACAGGGTGGGACTGTTTGAAGATGGATATGAAGCAAATATTTTAAATTGCTATCTCCATTACCTAGGCGATGCAAAATGGTAGTGTCTCTCATGACTGTTGGGACTCTTCGAAGATGCTTATGAAGTTGGAATTCGAAAAGTATATTTTGCTTACACAGGCTAAGCCAAATGTTAGTGTCTTTTTTATGAGAGTAGGCAACTATTGAAAGATGGGTATAAAAGGGAATTCCAAATTACTATCTCCCTTTTACTGGCGATTCTATGTGGTAATGTATTTTATATAACAGTGAGGAACTTTTCAAAGATGCGTGTTAAGCCAAACTTCGAAAGAACTAATACTCTTACACACAAAAAAAAATGCTACATGGTAGTTTCTTTCATATGACAGTGGAGGACTGTTCCAAGATGCATATAAATCGGAATTCTAAATCGCTGTCTTCCTGATACAGGTGATGCCAAGTGGTAGTGATTTTTATGACAGTAGATGACTATTTGAAATTGCATATGAAGCCGGAATTCGAAAGAACTAACTCCCTTACACAAGCGATGCTAAATGGTAGTGTCATTTTCTGAGGGATTCTTAGAAGATAGACGCGAAACCTGAAATCAAAAGAGCTATCTCCATTACACCGGCAATGCCAAATTGTATAGTTTTTTTTTTATAACAGTGGTTGACTTTTCGAAGATGGGTATATAGCCGGAATTCGAAAGTGCTGTCTCCCTTATACAAGCGATGCTAAATTTTAGTCTACTTTTTATGACAGTGGAGGACGTTTGGAATATGGGTATGAAGCCAGAATTCCAAATAGCTTCTCTCCGTTTTACGCGCGATGCTCCATCTGAGTGTATTTTTATGACAGCGTGAGACTGTTCGAAGATGGGTATGAAGCTAGAATTTATCTATGCAGGCGATGCCAAGTGGTAGTGTCTTTTTTATGACAGTGGGGGACTGTTTGAGATGTATATTAAGTCTTAATTCAAAAACATTTTAAGACTTAAATATTAAAAGGTTTTAAAAAGTCGTAAGAACTTAACAAAACATAACTTTCATATATACCATGATTTTTAACAGCCCAGGTAAACTACATTGTTAATATTACTAGTCTTGATGTAATTGTTGTGAAGACGAGCGACTAGCGATAAAGATGCAAAACGAAATATGCCAAACGAAATTGATTATATTCTTCTTAACACCGTTTATAAAGGCTGAACACACTTCTCCATGCGTCATATCTCATGGTTAGATATCATAATGAAATATATTGTTGCTGGCATAACAGGTAATTTGGGGGGAAAGATGAAAGTTTTAGTGAAAATTTGCGTGAACTAATCCTATAATTATCATATCTCCTCTGACAGTAGCAATAAAATGCTGTTACTTCCATAGTAAACCATGACAAGATTGCAGGCAAAGTATTGCTATTGTTTAGTCATTGTTGTATATAATCCTGATCTACATAGAAAATGTTACATTAAACAAACATTTATGAAATTATTCTAAACGTACGATATATAGCAGAATACTTAATTTCTTAGCCATATGAATAAACAAAACAAATTTACGTCTTCATGTATAGATACGTAGTTTTTCTAATTTAATCACTTTAAAAATCACCAAGCATCGCTCATGAATTTTTCTGTCAATTTTTTTTCCACAAGTATTTGCTGTCGAAATGGGAATGTCTCTTATCAGGTCGCACTATTTTTTTTAAGCTGTAAAACATAATAAGTTCTGCGTTCGGCGCAGTACACATTGGCACACCGTATCTTACTACTACGCTTTTAACAATATAGGCCAGTATTCTTTACGTCAATATCTTCATCTCAATACGCACCGTTCCTTCATTATGAATACTTGGCCTGCTGTTCAGCGGCGTCTCTCCTCAGAAATCTATGCCTGCATTGAATCTTATTGTACTTTTCGGTAATTACTGACTACTACAACAATAGTAATAACAACAACGAAAACAACAATAACAAATAATATCAACGTCAGAATACAAGAATGCGGCATGGTGAAACCTATTTTGACTCAAGTCCAAGACGATCGTATAATCGATTCTTGTGGACAAAGCCTTAAAAATAGCAGCGAAACAACTTTTGTGGGTGGAGTGGGTGGAGGTGACTAGAATTGTAAAGAGTTTGAAACGAGTTCTAAGTCGCGTTTGCCGTCTTTAAGGAGAGTATGCTCAAATGGAAATGGGAGATTACCAATTTAGTCCGTTTTCTTTTTCTTTCTTTTTTTTTCTTTTTTTTCCATCGGTTTGTCGCTGATCTGATTCAGTAATGACAGCTGACAATGAATTGTTGGTTTCTGGAAAAAAAAAACTGTTTGTAACTCGGTGAAAGGAAGTTTAATCTTGAAAAAAAAAAGTCAATACGCTGTGCTGCTAAAAGAGCGTGGGTGGATGTATAAAAAGGGATATTGCAGATAGCAGACAACAGTGAACATTATGGCGGCAACAGTTAATATAGAGATACCACATACTCCTTTAAGAAAGGGTTGTAAATTAGAAACGCAATTTTTAAAAGAAACTACACCAGTTTGTTACCTCAAAATTCTGCATAAATAATGTATAGATAGATAGATAGATAGATAGATAGATAGATAGATAGATAGATAGATAGATAGATAGATATGAACAGAATAACATAAAAAGAAAGAAAGAAAGAAAGAACACAATTTCAGATCCAAATATATATAAACTATGTATTTAAAATGGATAAGCAGAACCGCATATGCACACAAACATAAACGAGGCTCTTTATCGTTCTCCCTTTATCTCTCTCACTCAGTGTTTCTTTCTTTCTATCTACCTTTATTTTTCCATCTCTCACTCGATCTCTTTATATATCCCCAGAAATACTATTAATAGACGTGTATTTACGGTTATATGTGGCTGGGTCTATAGATTCATCTCCTAATAATGCCTGCGATGAAAAGTCCCTGTTCGTTGTTTTGAAAAATCAGGAACGATTTACACAAAAATCCGTTTGCATTTCAGTAAAATGTAAAGACACATTTATAAATATGTAAAGTTGTAATTTTTACAAATTACAGGAAGTTCTCTGATCTCCCTAATTAGAAATACAATGATGAAGAGGAAAATTATATTTATTAATATATCTGAAGATGTTTTTAGTAAAGGACTTTCTCTCCAAACTTTGTTTAAGTATGTTTTGTTGTAGCCTCATAAAAAAAGGTATAACTGTTATATTTCAGAATTTACCTCAATCTACCTATCATTTTATTTTGACATTTATTTGTGTACTACTATCATTTTTGGTTAATAATGACATGATGTACTACCAGGTATTGATATAATGCGTATTTCGTTTCCTCAGAATAAAGGTTAACCATTTGAGGAAAAAATTATGAAAACTTCACTGAAACACAAAGTAATAACAAAACAGTTATTACTTAAATTTTCGAGTAGAATATTTTATCGAACATATTGTTCTGAAAAGCAATTTTATAAAGTTTAAAATGAAAGCATTCACACATGATACAGCATATGAATAAAGATATACAGAAATGGTTTTATGTTTGTGATAGGCTCTTAGAAAGTGTCTTGTTAGATAATTGGAAATGTTATTACAAGAATAAACATTGAATAGAATGATCATGCTTATTGTAGCCTCAATAGGAAGTCAAATTAAAACTACTTTCTCATTACGGTTCTGATCAATGATAGATTTGGGTAGACCAATTCAGATCTAAGGAAATCTATCTATCTATCTATCTATCTATCTATCTATCTATCTATCTATCTATCTATCTATCTATCGCTTATCTCTTTTCTAATTTCACTTTCAATCTATTTACCTATTTTTTGCTACTCTTCTTCCTCTATTTTTCTCTCTTTTAATCGTTTCTACTCACACGCTCTCGCTCTCTATCTTGCTTTTTATTTCTTTTCTTTCTATTTTCTCTCTCTCTTCACACATTCTCTCTCTATATATATAACTATAATATAACTATATATAAAACTCTCTTTCTCCCTCTCTCTCTCTATCTATCTATATCTCTTTCTCTAAATTAAATCATATGAGAATGAAAGAATGTCAACACAAAAAGTTGGTTTGGATGTAAGACTACAAAGATGATGTGTACAAGTGATTCTTACAGGCCGATTATTGGACCATATGTTTTGTTCTTACTTTTTATCTTAATTTCTGTTTACATGTGCGTGATAATATGCTGAAAGTTTATAATATCGTTGTAGATCAGAACAACAGTAGCAATAGGGATGAGGCTAAAAGAAAAAAGTTGATGATGATGATGACGACAACGATGATGATGATGATGATGATGATGATGATGATGATGATGATGATGATGATGTGGAAAACAAAAAAAAATCATTAATGACGATTAAAACAGTAATTGATGTCGATGATCAAATAGAAAGAACAAGAAGAACAAGGAATAGAAGTGGCAATAAGAAAATCAACAGAACATGGAGAGTAAAGATAAGCAAATAATGACGATGTTTATTATCATAAAGCTAAGACGATGATGATAACCAGATGATGACAGCAATGCTGATAATTAAAATATGATGATGGTGAATATCATGATTTGAATAATAAGTATGAGGAAAAACAAACGAAATAAGCATTGCCTCATAAAGATAATCTACTTCAGCGTTCCATGTCTATACTATAATTCCTTTATAAATTAATGAATTAGAACTAAATGTGTTCATACAAATAGAAAAGAATGTTTTGCATTACACGAATAAATATCTTTTGATAAGAAAATGACTTTTAATTTTTAGATAGATAGATAGATAGATAGATAGATAGATAGATAGATAGATAGATAGATAGATAGATAGATAGATAGATAGAATTCAGTTTTTTTTTGTGATTGTATCGGTACAACAAGACGAGTAAGATAATGGGTAGATACAGAATGCCTGTTTAATATATCATCTGGAAGCAGAGAAACTTGAGCACATCGTGTTTGTTGTTTTAAATCCGTCGGTGTGATTCCCCATTTTTTTTTTTTTTTGGTGAGAGGACTTGTTTCGAAAACAACGGAAAAATGCGAATGGAAGCTAAATTCTAAGCAAATGACTTTTTCTGTTAATATTTAGTATGCACTATGATGGGGTTGTCGAGTAATATATTCGGTTAGCAATTCTGTTTTTTCTATCACCCTAGAAACAGAACTTGCACATGTATGTGAAAGTTATCTTGGCATTTCACATTACCTTTGTTATATATATATATATATATATATATATATATATATATATATATATATATTTGTATGTGTGTCGGAGTGTGTGTCTGTATTTCTGTGTCTGTGTCTGTGTGTATGCACGCGCGTGTATGTAATTTATTTTGTGTGTGTAATTTATTTTGGCATTTCACATTACTTTGATGTATGTATATATATTTATGCATCTGTGTCTGTGTGCGTGTATACGTATATATTATATACAGCTATATATGTATAATAGGAAGGGGTATAGTGAGTTACAAAAAAGAGAAAGAAATACATATCTACGTGCAATTATATATATATATATATATATATATATATATATATATATATATATATGTTTTTTAGCAACCGCCTTTATATCTATGTATGTGCGTGAGTGCGTGCGTGCGTGCGTGTGTGCCATTATGAGATACATGCATGTGAGTATACGCTAGTGGGATAAGTAAAAAGGAGAAAATAATATCTTAACACGTTTGAATGCTGAGATTTTTTATTTGTGTGAAAAAGAGGAAAATAATTCACTCGTGTAACTGATATTTGTGTGGATGCCAGCGTGCATGTAAGACTGCGTGTTTTATTATATGTGTGCAAACCTATATTTAAGTATATCGCACATAAAATTAAGAGTGCATATTGATACAGTTGAGTCGGATTTGCTTATCCACAAAAGTACTATTAACAAAATTTACAAGTTTAAAACATTTATCAAACAAAAACTATTTTACAAAATAAAATAGTAAACATACATGAATATAAAATGCATCTTTTAAAATATTAGCACTTTGGAAATATCGAAAAAAGAGTTTTAGTTTCTACAAAAGGATACTGAAAATGTCATTAACGGCGCGGGTAAACAACAAGAAAGTCTTAAAGAAAATGGTAACAAAAAGAACACTTATACTCAGGATCAGGAAGAGACAGCTGAAATTCCTTGGACTCATAATGTGGAATGAGGGCTTAAAAAATATAATATACTCACAGGATATATTGAGAGTAAAAGAGATACGGGAAGGCATCATGCCACCTACCTTGTGTGAATGAACGACGAAACGAAGGTGGGACTTAGCAAAGTACAAACATGTTAAGGGCAATAAGGGATAGAAAGTTTTGGTCAGTCATGATCTCCCATGTCCCCAAGGGAAGTGACACATCAGTTTAAATGCTCTCAAATTCGTAAAGTTTGAGTCATTGGATCGTGAGTGAGGTTTCAAGATGATTTTTAAAAAAAGAATATTTGTTCAGTGACAACTGAAATTAATTCGATTTTTTTTTTTACAGTTGTAAGTCACACATATGTTCGTAGGCAGAGTAAAATGGAAAGTTGCGTTCTATTTGTCATCAAGCAGGAGTAAATGGTTGTGCCATCAGCATAGATACAAAGTTGAGAACTGATATTATCAGGAAGGTTGTTAGAAAAAATTAAAAACAAAGTAAGACCAAGGATAAAGCCTTTTTGGAAGAGACTGTTCAGAATGACTTTCATTTCACGAAGAAGACCGGTATGCCAAAACGCTTTGGACGCTTTCGAGGTGTCTAAAGCAACATCCCGAGCTTCAGCGTTCAGCTTGAACGACACTTTCCTCAATAATCGTTATTACATCAACAGTTGACCTAGAAAAACGAAAGCCACACTGTTTATCTGAAAGAAGGTCCTGCGATGAGAGATGCTTAACTAATTCAGCATTAATTAGGGCCTCTAGTATTTTATACAAAATAGGTAGGAGGCTAACAGATAAAAGAATCAGACGGTTCATTAAGACTGGAGCAACAGATGAGGGTTTTCAACAAGCAAAGCAGCAAGAGGCAACAAATCCTTTCTTATACAGTTTAGGAAGAACATGAACCTGTTCGGGAGCACACTTCTTAATGAATATTACAGGGATAACATAAGAGCAACCTACTTTGTTTAGATTCAGATTAGAGATGATACTAGACAACATGGAAGGAGTTATATGCATATCTCTCAAGAGAGATATTGTTCTAAGGGAAAGTTAAGCACGGATTGTCTCGATGAGTCAAGAGTAGAGTTTAAAAGAATTTACAAACAAAACATTCTGCTTTATCAGTAGATTATGTTTACACTTCAAATTCATTGCAGAAGGGTGAAATGGAAAACTTACTCTTATTTAATACCTCATTAAAGAATCGCCAGTTTTTAGATGCAATATGGGGCTTCATTCTCTCGACAAAAAACTTAGATCCTTCGGGAATACGTTTGTATTTATTACATACCACATTTAAGATCAGTAATGTCACGCTGGTATAGCCGAAAATAGTAATCCTCTGGGCTATAGAGGTAGAATATGCTGATGTAAACCATGAAGAAGATTGTGGTTTTACCTGGAATTTCTGAGAAGAAATAAAAATATATATTTTTCGGCTTTAACCCTAGAAGAAATCTCACTGGCGTAATTTTCAATTTGAATGTTAATAGTATCAATTTAAAAGCCCTCAGAAAGAAAATCAAGAAGTGAAGCATAATCAGCATGATAGTAACGGAAAGAGGTCTTACAAATAGAAAGCTCTTGTCTAATAGATGATTGGAACGAAATATCAATAAATACTATAGAATGATCCGTGTTGCCAAGAGAACATTGTTACAAAGCTCAACATGAACTAGAAGAGAAGGTAAAGAACACATCTAGTAAAGAAGTATGTTGCTAGGATTTATTAGGGAAACGAGTTGGAAAATTCCCGATTTGCGTAAGAGTTAATGGAAAAATTAGAAGTCAAAATTCTGGCAACATCAGAAACATTAGAATAGGTACCCCACTAATTCCTTGAAAAAGCAGCATAGCATGACGATGACACCACCCCCTCATTAACAAAAACAGAGTGTTATCGTTAAAAGTTTGTTATTATTAAGAGGAAAGAAAAAAGTTTGTATTTTTTGTTTGTTTTTTGTTTTTTTTTGTTTTTTTTAAATTATAATACTTCCTAGCAGATTCGATATTTTGATTAAAAATCTTGTTTCTTTTGCGTCCGCGGTCAATAGTAAAAATTAGGACAATTTTTACTATTGGTGTTTTAGCGCCTTTTTACCGGTAAAAACAAAAACCAAAAAAAAACATTGATTTGAAAATTTTTATAAAAATTAAATAATAGTCGAATTTTAAGGGAACCTTCAGAACTTACTCACAAATAAACCCATAGATGGAGGAAAGATACGGATTAATACCTTTTCCAAGGATATTTGTGCGTAAGTGAATGCAAGGAATTCGACTGGAATTCGAACTCGGCTCCCCAATTTCTCGTTTCGAGTTGATGTCCACTGTAATACTGTCTCTGTTATGTTTTCATTTTTCTATCGGTCTCTGAAGAAGCTCTAATAAAAGTGAAATATGTTAGATTAAGATACATTTCACATTTTGTTATTTTACTTTATTCTATCATCTTGTTTGATTCCGATCCATTTATTCAAATCAAAAATGAATATGCAAAACAGATCCTATCTTAATTCTCAATTACGTAAATAGTAAAATAAGAGGTAATAAAACATTAGAAGTGGAATATTTCAAAAAGATTCTCTTTCTCTTACATTATTTTATATTGCATTAGTACTTTCCTCAAATGAATTAGAAAATACATGTGTATATCACATATTTAATTACTTATTATTATGTAATGTCTAGCCTCTAGCATCCGAGTATGCTTATTTCTTAGGACGACTAGCCAATTTCTCTTGCAGAAGTACGCTCAGGTACATTTTTGTTTGTTCAACACTTACATAGACCAACTAAGCAGACGTTACAGTTTCTGGGAGATATTGCATCATTTGGCGTGAACGAGGCCAATATTTTCATACACTCTGTTACGATTACCTGTATTTTTCTGTTAGCACAACCACGAACTCGTCCTGTCTACCCAATTTTAATCACATGGCTTGGGTCAACCCGTGATATTTTTATTTCAGGAACTTTCCAAAGATCGATAATATCAAGGTTACCTTCCTGACAAGCCAAGGTCGGAAAGTATTTAGTATTCAGTTAATAAGTATACGCACATGTTAAGAGACGTAATTTAAGTTCTAATAAACAAAAGTACATAAATGGTGTTGTTGAATTTTTCTCATAATGTAATCAATATTTATATTATTTTTAGCATGATATTCATTTATATTTAAAATAAAAGATTATTTTACTTTTTAACATTTTTATAGTTCTGTATGTTGGCTTGCGAAAAGAAATATTTGAAAAAGTCCGGGGCGCCGATTTATATTTTATTAAGATTCGACAGCAGCACTCTCTTTTAATAAGTTTGGTACTATTTAACTCGGAGTTGTGGTTGAATTTATTTCTATGTAGGACTAATGCATTTGATGAATTGTTGTGTATAAGATCACATGAGTAAATTTTCATAAGTAAATTTTCTTTAATTTAAACCTTATTTTACTCTGATAAAGTCCTAAACGAGGATATGCATCATCAATTTTTTTACATTCTATCATTAATACACACACATACTCAAACGCATACACATACACACATACACATACACACACACGCATGCACACACACACACACACACACACACACACACACACACACATATATATATATATATATAAGTGTAGGGTACGTATGGATGGAATGCTATTCCTTATCCAAAGATACACTATTCTTAAAAAAGTGCTCCAAAGTAGAGCTAATAATATTTATTCAGAAATTATAACATTGATATGCTATAATATCATTACAAAAGCAGCTATTTTGATTCGACATTTCTTGCGCCTTGTCAAATGATGTGGTTTATTAAATTGAAGGGTTTTTAAGCAAGCAAAACCCCTTTAATCAGGGAGGCATTGTTTTATGTACAATGTGGACTAATCAAAGTAAATCAACTTCTAATTTGGAGAATATGTGAGCAGACTTAAAAATAATTGGGGGGTACTAGTATTATACGTGATTAAATTAAGATCAGCATTATTAATTAACTATTAGATGTACTTTATTATTGTTGCGAAATTTTAAAAAATTTCTAACTTTAACAATTTATTAGATTTAGAAAGTTATTCATATATTAAACGAGGAAGAGAAAGAACGCACACATAAATAAACCTACAAACATCCACACATGAAAAAATAGACGAGTATATTCACAAACACTGGCAAACAGACACATATACATATACTGACGCATATATACATGCACAAATTACAAAATTTTGTTTTTATAGACTTGTCAATTTGTCTGTTGAATTTTAAGCTCTATTTGGACACAGACTGAATTGCCACATATTGGATACAGTCAGTATTCGTAACGTGACTTGGCTTAAATAAATGGGGTCGAGGCAGTCACAATCATATATCAATGTATAAACATATAAACATAATTAGACATATACTTACGCAAATACACAAGCTAAGAACAAAAATGTACACGACTAAAAACTCCACAGATCGTAAAAATTCAATAGAAGATGGTATATGTTTAAACATATACTATCTTCTAGTGAATCTAGACTCAGCAACAACTCATCTAGTAAATTAATTTTTGATCAGCATAGCAAATCTTATAATTCTGCACTTAGAAACAGCGGTTATAAGGCTATTGATATCAAATTCAAAAACCCTACTGACAATGATAACAACAAGAAGAAAAGATCTAGAAAAATCATCTGGTTTATCCCTCCTTACAATATGATGGTTAAAACTAAATTGGGACAAAAATTCTTAAATTTAATCAGCAAAAACTTTCCCAAAACTAATCCACTTAGCAAAATATTCAATAATAATTCGCTCAAGTTAAGCTATAATTGCACGGATAATCTAGAAAAAATTATTAAAAAAACATAACAGGAAAGTACTCACCAAGTATTATGATACAAAACACACAGTAAATTACAATGCTCAAATAGATCGCACCAAGGACAAAGGAACTAATACCAGCGGATGTAATTGTAGAAATCCTAAAGATTGACCTTTGTATAATAACTGTCTAGTTAGCTCCATAGTTTTTCTTTGTACCGTCTCCACAATTGAAAATCCTAATACTATAAAGGTTTATATCGGTTCTACTAAAAACCCGTTCAAAACTCGCTGGTATCAGCACACTTTGTCTTTCAACAATAGTTCTTATAAATACATTACTTCGTCATCCAAATACTTTTGATCTTTAAAGGAAAAAGACAAACCACATACTGTTAAATAAAAAATCCTTACAAAGGCCCGAACTTGTAACTCCCTCCATGCACCTTGTTACCTCTTACCTCTGTTTTAACAAAAACTAGAAATTATAAAATTTAGGGACAAGGTTAAACTGTTAAACCAGAGGAATGAGCTCATTGTAAACATAGTTCAGCATTTACATTAAAATCCGAGTTGTAATATTGAAAAATTAAGGAAAATCTCTTTAACCCTCTTTCTGATGGATGTTTTTGTTTGGGTTGGACGTTCTGGTTGATCTTTACTGGGTGTGTCGTTCGCCATGTGTTATCATATTGATTTTTGCCCGCCGTTCGACCCGATATTTTTCGGCGGGTTGTATGGTTGTGGGGTATTCTACCCGAAATCGGTTTTCGTGGGGTCGGGGAATTATAAATAGTTAGGAAACTGTGTGAGACTTGGGCCTTGAGAATCATGGTTATTAGGTGTTAGTTTAACAGGCGGTACTATGGGGAAACGTGTTGGGCTTTGGCCGGATGGTTTGTACTGATTTGGACACTGTCGTGTATTGGCGCGGTAATCGATGTCGGATTAAATGCCTCATGGCTGTTTAGATTGGTGGTCGGTGTTAAGTTGAGTGCTTGCCGAGTGTTATTGTGTTGATATGTGCTGGATTGTGTACCTGGGGGGAATTCGTTAGAGTGTGCGAGTCGGATGAAGGCACCCACCATATATTGGCAAATTCATGTCTAAATATTAGTGTATGTATATATATAAAATTGTACATCTGTTCTTTTGTACTAGTAGACATATTGATATTTACTTTACTTGCTGATATGTATGTATATGTATGTATTTACTTGTATGTATGTATGTATGCTTTTGTATGGGTATATGTGTATATATATGTATGTATATATATATATGTGTGTGTATATATGTATATATATTCATATTTGTATGTATGTTTTTTTTTGTTTTTTTTTTAATCATATCACCCCAAGCAAGGCGGTAACGCCACTGATGCGCAGGGGGCTACGTAAGGGTAAAAAGAATGGAAAAGAGAAAACCGGAAACCGCATCCTAAACAGGAAACAAGGGATGAGCCTCTTCACCTGTTCAATAGATGTGGGTGGAGTGTGAACCGGGTGATAGTTTAGTCTATCTACTCCAATTGAAAAAAAATAAAAAATAAAAATAAATAAAAAAGGAAAAGAGTGAAAAGATTGGAAAAGAGAAAACCGGAAACCACATCCTAAACAGGAAACAAGATGTTCAGATGTTCATGTATGCATATATGCATTTATATATATGCATGTTTGCGTATATGTGTGTTATGTATTTATGTATGTGCTATGTGTATATATATACGTTAGTATTTGTATGTATGTGTATATGTGGATGTGTGTATGTATATATGTATATGTATATATATATATATATATATATATGTGTATATGTATATATGTATGTGTGTATGTATGTGATAGATAGATAGATAGATAGATAGATAGATAGATAGATAGATAGATAGATAGATAGATGTAAGTTTGTGGTCCTGGGTTTCATTATTTTGCGATCGTCAGACAAACTGTTTTAATTTTTTATTTAAAATACTGGATATATGTAGAGATGCGTATATTGATGATTTGGAAATTAGGAGAAATATTTGTTGTCGTGACGCCTTTTATACAAACGCAGACATAGATTAACACCTGTACACCCATTGACGTTCGCAGAGACACACGCACACGCGAGCTGAACAACTGGGGCTCAAACAAGCATCACCTCATGTGAACGATATGTAGCTTAGCATACATATGTATATGTGTGACGTGTTGTACATGCATACGCACTTAATTTGTGTATAGTGTATCTACCAAGTCTGATGCCAGAGGTTTCGTGTATTTCCATCTATGTGGTTATATATTTTTTACGTTCTGTGGAGTTTTTAGTTGTGTATTTTGGTAGCATTTTTTTCATTAATACAGGTTTCGTTGAATAATATCGACAAGTTTTGTCTATTTATTTTGTGTAGGATCTTTTCGTATAATCTGATAAGCTTGATAGTGCTATCGTTAAAAGACGACAAGAAATCGCAGTAATTGTAAAAACAGCCGACATTACAACACAAAACTCAACCACATACTCCATGATCACACAATAAACTTAACAAGAACCCGACACACTAACTAAAATCTAAACTTAATAAACTCATTAGCGCCAACAACGCTGATCAGAACTCCTTAAAACTCCCTAAAATTATTGGCGACTACAAACCTGGGTATGTATACGGAACCATAAAAACGCACAAATCTAACTATCCTCTCCGCCCTATCATATCCCAAATTCCTACGACTGTATACCATCCAACTAAACATATTAACCAGCTTATCACACCCGACCTTCAGAGTAAATACAGCATTAACTTAACTCTAGAGGCAATCAAAATCTAATAACGAAATCATAGCTTCACTTGATGTTGAAAACCTTTTTACTAACGTACCCGTCAGTGAAACTATCGATATAATTATAAGGAATGTCTACAGAAATCCGTCATTACCCCCACTCAAAATTAATCCCAACATGTTAAGAAAAATCCTACTAGCTTGTACTACCGAACTCCCTTTTGTTGACCCAAACAACACTATATATATATATATACAACGTGACGGCGTTTCCATGGGTTCAGTACTCGGTCCGGCATTTAACAATTTCTACATGTCGAACCTCGAAAATACTACCTTTACAAAATTCAAAAAACATCCATATACCTAAGATACGTTGATAATATCCTACTATTAATTAAAAATACCGACGAAATCCTACAACTTCAAAAACAGTTTCAAAATAACTCAGTCTTAAAATTCACTTATGAACTCAGCAATGACAACAAAATTCCTTTCCTTGACATACTAATGAACACTGATGGTAATAAATTCACTATCTCGCCGTATAAAAAAAAAACTACTAACAAAAATCCCTCCACACTCAATTATCTTAGCGAATGCTCCCACTATTACAAAATAGCCATTATAAAAAATCTACTACATCGTGCAAAATCCAATTCGTCTACAAAACAGATCTTTCACAACAAACTAAAAAACATAAAACAAACACTCATCAACAATAATTTTCCCAATTACATAGCTGATGAACAAATACGACATTTTCTTAAAAAACTTAACACGGAAAATACAACACATGGTACTAGCCCAACCAATCCCAAACATATCACTCTCTTATATCGTAGCCAAATGCACTCCAACTACCAACTAGACGAAAATATCCTAAAAAATCTCATAAACACTAATATCTCTCCGACAGACTCTAACAAAGGAATTAAGCTTATCATATATTACGATAAATCCACTACATCCAATTCAATCGTCCGCAACGACTCCTCCCCCACCGTTAGCGGTTTGCAAAAAACCAATGTAGTTTATAAATTCAAATGCCCCTTTCGAGAATGTATCTCTAATAAACTAAATAATATCTACATTAGCCATACTACCAACTCGCTCTCACGGCGGCTTACGTTACACTTAAATGATAATTCAAGCATATTTCGACATTGAAAACACCACGGTTATCAACGCACACTTCTCAAATTAACGCTTGTTGAAAATACATGTATACTTAGACAAGAAAATAATAAACGAAAATTCAAAATCCTAGAAGCTATCTACATCAAACAGCTAGCTTAAATAAAATAAATTTCGACATCTCTACTAATATACTCCAATGCCTGTAATCGACAGGAGAGGTCATAGTTACTGCGCTTACCCCCTCTACCCATAGTAATAGTAGCTCGCAGACCAATCCCCTCATGCCACAATACCCTCATGTGACCAAGAACTGCACCACCATCATTTTGTCAACGTCTGCGGCCATCCGCCACGTTACAAATGGACTTGTCTCTTTGGTTTAATTTTCTTTGTTTAATTCCACTTTGTTAATAACTTAAATGTTCTATGTTCACTATATGTTAAATATTAATTCTTTGATAATGGCTTATGTAAGCAGAAAGCTCAGATCCTATAAAAAAAATCAACAATTACAGCGCTTTCTTGTCGTCTTTTAACGATAACAATATCAAGCTTATCAGATTATACGAAAGGATCCTACACAAAATAAATAGACAAAACTTGTCTATATTATTCAACGAAACCTGTATTAATATCTATCTATCTATCTATCTATCTATCTATCTATCTATCTATCTATATATATATATATATATATATATATATATATATATATATATTGTGTGTATTTTGGCAGCATTTTTTCATTAATGCAGGCATTTGAGTACGTTATTTTGATATTTCCAATAACGTACTTAAATGCCTGTAATCAGATCAGGGACCACAACGGTAGGGATGGACTTGTATTTTCAATTTAATTCTCTTTATTGTTAATAACTTAAATGTTCTATGTTTACTGTGTGTTAACATTTATTCTTTGTTAATGGCTTATGTGAGCCGAAAACTTAGACCCGATAAAAAATCAACAATTACTGTGATTTTTTGTTGTCTTTCAACGATATCACCATCAAGTATATCAGACGGTACGAATGGATCCTACACAATATTAATAGACAAAACTTGTCTATATTATTCAATGAAACCTGCATTAATATATATATATATATATATATATATATATATATATATATATAGATAGATAGATAGATAGATAGATAGATAGATAGATAGATAGATAGATATACTAATGTCCCCGTCCATGAAACGATTGACATCATTATCTGTAATGTATACAATCATACTTCCCCATCAATATTAAACCCACTATTTAACATCGAATCATTACAATTACATTACAATTTATACAGGTTCGATTTACAATTGTCAATCAGACAAGTAAAATTGTAACGATAGAGTCACATCTAAAGCAAATTTTCTACAAAAACTTTACTCTCAAGCAAAAGTACAATTGATTCTTTTTTCAGTATTTATTCAGGTAAATCTGGACGTTTTGACATTATTGAACTGAGAACATAGAACACATGAATGTTAGCTACGACTTCAAGGCTGTCACACAAAAATTGAAAGCGAGATAAAACATTGGAGATATCCTCGAAGAAATGGTATTAAGTTTTATTTACTATATATATTTGCTACAATTAAGGATGTTCAATTTGTATTGCAGCCAAAATGATTGTGAATTCAACTCTGTATTTAACACCAAACGCAAAACTTCTATAGTATTATCTTCTTACTTTCTTCTTTATTTGTGTATGCTGTATTCCATCTCCTTCGCTGACTTCTATGCATTTATAGGATTCTTCTTGTTTGACAAAAACGTTGGTGTAATTTATGTAGAATAGGTAATTAAACACTTTCTTTTTAATTTGTATTCATAGTTATTACTGTTTAGTTCATAAAAAAGGGGATTAAGAAGAAACTGAACAGAAGGAAGAGACAGGGTGTCTCGTCGAAATATTTCTTGTAAATTCAAACAATTAGAAGTGGCAGTATTTCTGGTGTGATTTAGGCATAACGTAGTTTTCCACAGTTCCATGCTATATTTAAGGAAATTTGCTATGACTGAGGAGACATTGTACATTTCTGAAACCTTAAGGATCCAGTTTATTCCACACTATCAAAGGCCTTACGGTAATATATTCTAGCTCTGCTGAGATTTTTACCACTTTTCCTGCAATTTTCCAGGGTTATTTTATTTATTTGGCTTTTAATTTTGGGGATTATTTGTTTCAACGATTTTGTGAAGTGATTGGGGGAATGTAAATAATTTATTAGTATTTATAAAGTTTACGCAAGAGTTTTATAGATTGATTACAGATGATAGAGTCAAAAGTTGGGTAATTTATTGTTTCCTGGGAATTTTTATTTTGGGATTTTTTGTTTGGATTTGCCTAACATCATTCTTGATATTTTTCTATTCTTGCACACTCATTCGTTATTTTTCTCATTTTATCCAATCTGCATTGGAATTATATTCCTTTGGGTCGCTCAAAATATTCTCCTAAATTTTTGCACTTTCTCAGTAGATGGTGGCTTCGTGACTTCTATAACTGCTTTTCAAGTTTCCCTGTAAAACGTCTTAAGTTCAGTTTGGAATATATTATTTTGTTGATAGAATCTACAGCGCTTTTCATATAGTCTTGTTTTCTTGCCATTACTGCTTAAGTATTTCCTTCATCGATAGAATTTTATTTCCTGCTTAGATTTTATATTTCCACGTCATCTTCTAGCATTTTCTCATTAAAACATTTTAATTTCTTAAATTTTCTCAATTTTTCGGTTTAATTTTGCCTTCCGATTGGTTTACTTTTGTCTGCTGTCTAATCTTTTATTTTTCTTGACATTTTTTTCAGTAACTGACAATAATAATAAATCTTTTAGCTGTATATGATGTGTGGCAACCGTCGGGTTTGACACAATGGATCAACGACCAAAGAAGTTACGCCTCAGCATTTGTTATGACTGTACAGGCTCACATTAGAGTGGTAGTTTTCCAGAAGTTGCCAGATCGAAGTTTACGATAACATCAAACTGTCTTTGGGACACCTGCTCTTGATTTGTCCTCAAATTTTACTCCCGAAGCCTTACTTATGATTGGGTGTGGCCCCAAGGCAACAGAGATTCAAAATCAGTATTCCTTCTTTTAGATGTACTATCCTACCAGGCCGACAAAGTTATCTACCTGAAGTATATATATATAAACGCAGTTCGGCCTATCGTGGGGATTTGTTTATTATTATGATTATTATTATTTCATTTTTCATAATAATTCAATTTCTGTTATGGTCACGCTACCTACTAAGATTGCTTAAAGACATAAGACAGGTGGTGGTGTGTTATGGCTACATTTCATGTTTTTCTATCTTTTATAACATCACTAGTGTTACAAAGACAAAGTTCTCCTTAGTGTGTGGGCTGTACTTGACAAGACAATTTTTTGTATATTTCTTAAGCTGGGGTTTTCAGGGATTCTTTCAAGGTGTTGTTTTGTTCCATTTTTTTATCATTCCGAGTGCACCTACTATCACTGGTACGATTCTTATTTACACATGTTTTTCTATTTAAAATCAGTTTTCCTTCTTCAAGATGTACTGCCCTACCATATTGATAATTCTATCCACCCTATGTGTATACATATATTCGTGATATACCTGTTGATAATAGATAGGTAATAGCATCATCCACATGTAAAATAAGATTGCCAATAAAGAAGGCATTACTAATAAAAAAGAGAAATCCTACATTTAATGACATCAATTATGAATATGTTAACAATGTGCTGACCATGTTCGGAACTGAACATACACAAGACTCGATATGCATAAATTTTGTACAGGATTATTTACAGGTGGAACAAAATTAATTATTGATAAGGGCTAAAATATAGCCGAAAGTGCTCAAAAATACAAAACATTTGAAGAATTCTTATATAACTTGAGTTTGGAAGAGAAAAAATTATATAAAAAATAATGATAGTACCTTGTTTGTCATTTTAGTGAAATCAGTATAAAAGAGGGGTAGTTGCCCAAATACACTATATATATATATATATATATATATATATATATATATATATATATATATATATATATCCTATCTTAGGGAGTTGCTTATTATTATTATTATTATTATTATTATTATTATTATTATTATGTCATTTTTCATCATATTTCGATTTCTGCTTTGGTCTCACTACCAACCAAGTCTGCGGGGGAGACATAAGGCAGGTCGTGGCGTGTTGTTATGGCCCCATTTCATGTTTTTTCTATCTTCCCTATCATCCCTAGCGTTACATAGATAAAGTTTTCCTTAGTGTGTGGGCTGTACTTAATAAGACAATTTTTTGTATATCTCTTATGCTGGGGTTTCCAAGGATCCTGTCAATGTGTTGTTTTATTCCATTTTTTATCATTCCAAGTGCACCTACTATCACTAGCACAACTCTTGTTTTCAATTTCCACATATTTTCTATTTCAATTTCCAGGTCTTTATATTTTGACAGTTTTTCAAATTCCTTGGTTCCTATGTTACAATCCGCTGCACAAGCCATATCAGTTAATAGACAAGTTTTCTCTTTCTGGTTTTTAACAATAATGTCTGGCCTGTTTGCTTCAATTTTCCTGTCTGTGTAGATGGTGTAATCCCATAGAATTGTTACATCTTCTATTTCTGTAACCGGTGCTGGGTGATGTTCATACCAGTGTTTGTTTACAGATTTTCCATAATGTTTGCACATTGTCCAATGTAAATATTGCCCAACTCTATCGTGGCGATTTTTATATTCATTTGGGGCAAGCACAGAACAGCCTGAGATTAGGTGGTCTATTGTTTCTTGGTGTTTATCACAAAACCTGCATTTTGGATCCATATTATTATGCATAATATTTGCCTGAAAGTTTCTCGTGAAAAGACTTTGGTCTTGTGCTGCAAGAATAAAGCCTTCAGTTTCAGACTTTAATCCAGATGCACGTAACCATCGAAGAGTATTAACTTTGTCAAAATTAGATTTATTGGCACGTTCTGGATATTGGCCATGCAGATGTTTGTCTTGCCAGCGTTGTTTCATCTGTTCAAGAGCTTTATTTTTGGCTTTCATTTTCATATTTTTTGCCGTAATAGTTGATTCTTGGCTTCTGTTTTGCTTTTCTACAGAATCTACTAACTGTAAATCTTGTTTGTATTTACTGTCTTCTTTTATTATTGAATATTTTTCTTTCTTTCTTCATGTTGCCTTACTAATTGTATCATCCAATCCTTTGTTGTTTCTATGTATGTTAGTAAGCCAATAGTTGTTGTCTTGTATGACAATTCCAGCTGAATAAGACCTCTTCCACCTTCTTTACGGGGTATGTATAGACAGTCTACATCAGCATTTGTATGATGCATCTTATGCTTAGAAAGAAGCTTTCTTGCTTTAGAATCCATTCGCCTGATGTCGTTTAGAGTCCAGTTTAAGATGTTAAAACTATATTGGACAACTGGGATTGCAAGCCTACTAATGGCCATAATTATGTTCTGAGAATTCAATTCAGTTTTTAACATCATTCGTAGATTTCTATAGTACTCTTTACGCACTATTTCTTTCATTTTTTTTATGGTGAATGTTTTCACTCTCATTTACACCTAGGTATTTATAAGCTTCTTCTGGTTTCAATGCTTTTATTGTTACAGCAGGGTCTAAGCTAATTGTGGATGTTTCTTGTATTGATCCACGTAAAACTGTAGCTTTAGCACATTTATTCAAATTGAATTTCATTCCAATGTCTTCGCTGAAGCATTTTACAGTTTGCAGAAGACCTTCCAGCTCATTATCAATCTTAGCATATAACTTTAAGTCATCCATGTAAAATAAATGGCTTATTTTCTTTTGGCCTATTTTATAACTACATTCTGTTTTATTAAGTTGACTGGTTAGTGCTATTAATGACATGCAGGAAAGTAATGGAGACAAAGAATCACCTTGAAATATACCTCTTTTGATGTTTATTTCATCTTATTATTATTATTATTATCATCAATATATTTCTATTTCTGCTATGGTCACCCAACCTAACAAGTCTGCAGTAAGAAATAAGACATGTAGCGATGTATTGTTATGGCTACATTTCATGATTTCTTGTTTCTTACTCCCATAACATTACTAGCATTATATAGACAAAGTTCTTCTTAGTATGTGCGCTGTACTTATCAAGACAATTTTGTATTTCCCGTAAGTTAAAATTTCAGATATTTTTCAATGTGTTGTTTTGTTTCTTTTTTATCATCCCAAGCGCGCCTACTATTACTGGTACTATTCTTGTTTTCAATTTCCACATATTTATTTATTTCGATTCCCAAATTTTATACTTTGATATTTGCTCAAAATCCTTGGTTGCTACGTTACAAGCCATATCAATTAGTAGGCAAGTTTTTATTTTCGGGTTTTGGCAAATAGGTCCTACCTATTTGCTTTATCTTTCTGTCTGTAAAGACGGTGTAATCCCATAGAATTTTGATATCTTAAATTTCTATAACCAGTGCTGGATGATGTTCAAACCAGTGTTCGTTAACACCTATTCAAAGTTTTTGCACATTGTTCAGTGTAAATATTGCCCCATTCTACCGTGCTTTTATTTTCCTTTGGCGCCTGTACAGAACATCTTGAGATTAGATGCTCTATGGCTTTCTGATATTTGTCAAAGAGCGTGCATTCTGAATTTACACTATTATGTATGATATTTTCCTGAATTATTGATATTGACCATATAGAGGTTTGTCTTGCCAGCATTGTTTCATCTGTTCAAGAGCTTTATTCTTGGTTCTCTTTTTCATATTTTTGCTGCAACACTTGGTTCTTGTGTTCTGTTTAGGTTTTCTACAGAATCTACAAAATGTAAATCTTGTTTGCATTTACAACCGTATTTCATGACTGAATATTTTTTTCTGTTTTCATGTTGTCTACTAATTGTATCCCCCAGTCCTTTGTTGTTTCCACGTATGTTAATAAGCCTCTAGTCTTGTATGACAATTCTAGCTGAATTAAACCTCTTCTACCTTCTTTACGGGTTATGTATAGACGGTCTTCATTAAGTCTTCGGATGATGCCTTTTATACTTAGAAATAAGTTTTCTTGTCGTAGAATCTATTTGTTTGATGTTATTTGGAGTTCAGTTCAAGATGTAGAAACTATATTGGACACTGGGATGGCAAGATTATTAATGACCGTAATTCTGTTCTGAGAATCCGATTCAGTTTTTACTAGCAGTCGTACTCTTCTATAGTACTCTCTACTCGCTAATTCTTTCATTTTTCTATGGTTAATTCCTTTACTCTCATTTACACCGAGTTACTTATAAACTCCTTCGTGATCTAAATCTTTGATTGGTACCCTAGGTCTAAACTAATAGATGTTTGTTGCAGTGATTCTCGTAGAATTGTGGCTTTAGCACATTTATACAAACCGAATTTCATTTCGGTGTAATCACTAAAACATTTTACTGTTTGCGGGAGATTTTTCAGCTTATTGTCATTCTTAGCAGACAATTTTAAATCATCCACGCAAAATAGATGGCATATTCCATCCTGTTAAGTTGGCTGGTTAAGGTTATCAAAGACTTTTTTCTAATCATTTCACTCCAAGCAAGTCAAAACTGCCACTGGTGCGCAAGGGGTTGCATAAAAGGTGTAAAGAGGTTTGCATGAAAATTGATTGGAAAGGAAAAAGAACATGATACAAGGGTTGTCAGGGAAATGATGCGAGTCAAGGAGATAAAAGATGGAAATTGACATTGCATTTAAATTCTTAGAAATTGTAGCTTTCAGAGAAGGGAATTCCACGGGTGGGAAATTCGGGAAAAGAAGCTGAAGGAGTAGAATTTGCGGTTACATTGTATTGGTTTCACTGTAAAAGGGTGAAACCTAACCGCTAGTCTAGTAGCACAAATAAATTCATGCAGAAGGGTACCAGGGAGCTAAGCTCATTGGAGCAGAATCGGTGAAAGTATTTGTAGAAGAGACATTATGTCAGTGAGAAATGTGACTGTTCGGGATCAATTGCATTGCAGATTCTCCGTTGGATTTGTCCAGAAGCTCAAGATGAATATCAGAAGCAACCGACCAAATGTAACAGCAATATTCAATGCACGGACGGATGGTAGATTTATGTATGTGCGAGATGGATACAGACGAGAAAAACTTCCTGGATCTTCACAGGCTACTGACCTTCCTAATAGTAGATTTAGCTCTGGATTCAATGTAGTCATTCCAATTGATAGATGTACAAGATAGTAAGAGAGATAAAGAGTCACTTTGAAATATTCCTCTGTTGATGTTTATTATAACAGACTGAGAGATTTCATTTATATAACTGAAGCGAGGTGTTATTTTCCATATCGATATAAATTGTTTGATGAAATTTATGATGACGGCTAATACTATGTATGTATTTAAAAACTTTAAGATCCATGAATGAGGTACATTATCGAATGCCTTATGATCATCTATCCAGGCACAACTGAGGTTTACCTTTGTATTGAAGCAGTTTTCGATTATCATCTTATTAATAAGTAATTGGATCTTACATCCATTAGAGCCACGTTTGCGTCCTATTTGTTTGCGAGGTAGTAGGTCATTTGTTTCTAATAAAGAATATGTCTGTTTTGTCAGAACAGATGTTAACAGTTTATAAGTAGTGGGAGGACATGTAATTGGTTTGTAGTTTTTGTGACATTTGTGTCACCATTCTTGGGCAGAAGGAAAGTAATTCCTTTGATTATCCATGCCATAATTTTAGTAGGATCATTGACAATTTCTCGAAGTTCTTTTGGCTAGTTTTTGTGTGCTGTATTTACATAATCGAGCCAAAAGTTTAGAATTGTATCTATTCCTGGGATTTCCAACTATGTGCTTTTTTGTATGTCCATTAAACATTCACTTCTTTGATTCCAGCCCATGTTTGTTCATTCGTTTAATTTTCATCCTTTCTTCATTTTGCGACATTCAATGTGCTTCTTTATTATATTCTTTAGGGCAAACCCATATCCGTCCAGAAATGTATAACCTCTCCCATTATTGCGGGGCGGGTTTTCACTTCAATTTTTTGTTTGCCTATTTCTCTAAAAAAAATTGGTTTGAAAGATCTTGTTCTGTTTGTAGAATCATAATCTTTTTTCATAGCGTCTGTTGTTGTTGTTGTTGTTGTTGTTGTTGTTGCTGCTGTTGCTGCTGCTGCTGTTGTTGTTGTTGTTGTTGTTGTTGTTGTTGTTGTTGTTGTTGTTGTTGTTGTTGTTGAAGTGAATAGCAATTTAAGAAACAGGTAAATGACTTTAAAATGTTTAGGAAAACATAAATTATTTGCACAGTTTATTCTATTACATTTTTTTATAAAAGGAATATCAGAGTTCAAATAAAAGGTAAATTATTAATGTATTCTGATATACAATACAATAACGTATTCTAATATTGTTCGTAGAATATTATTTATCGGGCTTAGACTATTTAATTTTCTGAGATAGATAGATAGATAGATAGATAGATAGATAGATAGATAGATAGATAGATAGATAGATAGATAGTAGAGAAATATTTAAATGCGTATACTTCTTATCTTTGAACTTGTATACTTTTGTCCCTACACAGACTGGAAGACATGCTTGTATGTATCTGTGTGTATATGTATGTGCTTGTTTTTCTATTTGTGTACGTTTTTATATACACTAAAGAATGTGAAATGTTTCTGAGAACAGAAGTACAAAATAATTATAATATAAATATATACATATGTATTAAGGTATCGTAGTATCTATCGTATTAATAAAACAGTGGATATTTTTATGTCTAATCACAATACAGAACTAAGACGACAAGATTTATGCTCATGTCCATGTAGATAAAAATACTACCCGTTATTTCAAGCATTCGACGCAGTTATCTGCAATAGTTGAATTAATACCCGCTAGAGGGCTGTAATTGTCCGTCGAAATAGTATGAGGAAACAGATGAATCTCCAAGCTATACATTACACGTCAACAAACCGCGCAAATAATCTATTGAAATCAATTTGGTACATTGTATTTCGTTTTTCGGCGTACATCGTCTAATATATTTGGGAGTGGAGAAACAAGCATCTATTCATCTAACAGAGAGTCGAAATCAGTCTCATTCATGGCCCCGATATCTTAAATCAATGCTCTATTCTATGATGTCTAGTGTTCGTCAAGATGGGAGTATGGGAAAAGAGAGTTCCAGGATACTCTGTCATTCGAGTAAGTGAGTCATACATTGGTATTAACTGTCTCGTTTAGCGCAATGAAGCTTGGATGAATAGTGCTCAGGAACCCATTGAAGTGTGAAGTAGGGAGAATCCAGACTACATTGACCACTGGGTCATTACATATGGATGAGAGGGTTAAAGAGATATGAACCCTGGGCTGAGGGTTAGTATATATGGGCAGAGTGATATGATCAAATTCAGATAGATAGATAGATAGATAGATAGATAGATAGATAGATAGATAGATAGATAGATAGATAGATAGATAGATAAGCACAGATTGCGATAGATAGATAGATAGATAGATAGATAGATCATGTGTATGACTTTGTGTGCGTGAAAATAATATACGATAGATGTCATAATCTCCACAACAGTATCTACATATAAAAAGGAAAAAAATACTGAATTTATATACTTTAGCTAATCAACATTTCATTAACAGACAACAAAGTTTCTTTGATTTTCTAGTATTTCCATGTTTATTACTCTCATTTACACACCAAGATCTAAATATAGAAAAGACGAAAGCAAGATTATTTTTGATTTAGTTAATTTCTCCATGTTTAGTGTCTTTAATAGTTTTAAAGCATTTCCAGTATACAGAGAGAATTAAATGAACTCAGAACATGTCTTGAAATTGATCAACATTAAAAACGAATTCTTCCATATTTATTGTTATCATCCATACAAAATTATTTTTAAATAAAAATGTTGAAAACAACTCTAAAACACCTTGAGAGTTAGTCAATATATAACTAAAAGTAATGAAATCTCCTTAAGTTTAAAAATAATCAAATCTCCTTCATTTTAATTGGCTAATTTTAGCTATAAACGACGAAGTATGTAAAAAAAAAAACAGGAAGCAGATTTAGGGTGAGGCCTACGCTTTTCCTACCCATAGACTTCATACAAGGAGATATTGTCTCTTTTCATCCCCATTTTTTTATATATATATGGATATATCTTTTACTTTCCCATAATTCTCATATAGAGTGACCGCTTTTCCTTATCATAATCCTCATATTGAGAGATATATTCTACTCATAATCCTCATATAGAGAGATATCTTCTCTTTTCCTATCTATAATCTTCATATAGGGAGATACCTTTTGTTGAATCATTGAAGTTCTGTTTTGGGAGTAGAAGAATGTGTGCACAGGAGATTCATAATTTTTATGAAAAAAAAGTGCACCTGATGCAACCACAACAAATGCAAATTAGTCAAATAAAGTCAACAAAAAAACATTAACCGTACACAGTACTCAAAAGACAATGGCTCTCCAATGATAGTTTAGTGAAAGTGAAGCCCGTGTGTGATTAAAAAGCAACGCCAAGAAACTTCGCCAAAGTGAGTATATATGCACTCATTCAAAAGTGAAATACCATAATTAAAAAAAGTGCATATTTATGTATAGATTAGGAATGCTAAAATATTTCTAATAATTATTATATATATTATATACCTCTAATATCTTATATGTTGTAAATAAATAGGCATATACAAAGTATCCACAAAATGATATGACAATTTTAAAAGTCATTACGAAAAACTTTAAAGATATGACAACTAAATATCATTTCTCCATGATTTTTTTTAAATATTTAAATGTTTATTGCCATCAGCAATTAAATGTCTTTCATTTGGTAATAGTTCCACGCTCTTATCCTTATCTAGAAAAGATAAAACTAGCATTGAAAAACATCTATCTACTTAATGAACAACTAAGTACCTTTGATTTTTTTTTTAATCCCCAAGAAAGTTCATCAGAAGAACTGCCATGAAGATGTATATAGAAGGGACAGAGGGATGTGACTCAATTTGTGTTACCAAGTCAGGGGTTGTCCCAAAAGTTCATTCTTGTTGTTTTTTGTTTTGTTTTTTTATTTTTTGTGGGGATGGTTTACATTCAGGTGATCCTGACATACGTTTTACTTTTCTTTATTATCTGTGAACTGTCATGAAATCTTGAGAAAAACTACTTTTAAATTTAGAATTTTTTCCCTTAGAACTGTTGCAATTTAGGGCCTGAGAATCCCAGTCAAGCTGGAAAAAGAACATATACGCTGATTTTCTCATTGGCATTAGTATGAGACTACGCATTAGCTTTATTAAATTTAAAGAAAAGAAAATTTACAGATAAATGAAAACTTCTTAATTAAAATATAAAAATATAATTATCCTGATTGAATACTCTCATAGCTAAATTTGAACGATCATGTGTGCGTAAAAATAATATACTGTCAATGAAAGAATTAAGTGAAGATTATAATGAAATTATCACACATGTGTAAAATGAGCCAAACGATCAATTCTTGTTGTTGTTAGTCTCAGTTCTCGTTTATTCTATTGAATGAGCTATGTAAACATGTCTATCTAAATCACTCTATCGATCGTTACAAACTGGCAAATCGATATTTTCCTGCTTATATTTACCTATTGAAATCTATTCATATCAGTTTCTTCTTATCTAAATCAGTCAATAAATATTCATATAAGCAGCTGGACTAAATAATCAAATATCAGAATTTATTTAGGAATCTCCTCAGCGTCCCTTCATTAGTCTTCTCATGACTGTCTACATATTACAGCTTATTTATATATGTTTATCACGTTATTTCTGTCTATTTATATGCGACTTGATCTATCTATCTATCTATCTATCTATCTATCTATCTATCTATTCACATGCACACATACACACACACACACACACACACACACACACACACACATATATATATATATATATATATATATATATTCAAATCTATCTAGTAATCTCTCTATTTGTATATCTAAAGTCTGTTCAGATTTATCTATCGGTTGTATATTCACATCTATCTATGGTTTATTTACATATATCTACTTGTCTATAATTTAGTTACATCTAGCTATATATCTATCGATAGAATATTAAATCTGTTTATATATCGGTCTATTGTATATTCACATTTATCTATCTCACTGTGTTCATATCTATCTGTCTACTTATCAATCAACATCGATTTATCTATCAGTCTATTTATATCTAATCTTTTGCACTCAGCTTATATCTATGGTCTATTCATATCTATCTATCTATCTATCTATCTATCTATCTATCTGTCTGTCTTTCTGTCTGTCTGTCTGTCTGTCTGTCTCACTGCTAATATCTATCTATCCATATAGATATGTGTGCATATGCGTGTGTGTATGATCCTGTTCCTATCTCTTATCTATCAATCTATCTCATTCTGCTCATATCTATCTATTTGCTACACAAGCAGGAGCATCCAGTCATCGTCGTCAGACAATTTCTGCCTCCCACATCACCCGTTACACCTGGCCACGTAACTCCCCAGACTGTAACCGCCTTGATTATTATGTGGGGCACAGTTCAGCGAGAGACCAGCAAAACTCTTTGTGACACTAAAGATAAACTGAAGGCAAATATTCTAGCAACATTCACCAACTTAAACAAGGAAACCACTAGTAGAGTTGTAGGGGATTCCGAAGTCCTCTGAAGGACGTGGTTGAAGCCAATGGCAATTTTATTTATTAAATTTACTCTTTAGTATTCCATATTTTTTAGTAATTTTCACAAATATATCTGTTAAAATAAGATGTCAGTGTTAATTTTCAGTTTTTCCGTAATTTAAACAATCTATCCATTTTACCCTGTATCTATCTATCTCACTCTTCTCGTATCTGTCTATCTATCTTGATATTTATCTTTCTTTCCTTTTTTATATCTACTTGCATGAGACTTTAATTTTTATTCTTTAAGTTTATACTTGACACTTTTTTTAATTGTTTCATTGAATAAATAAACAAATCTCCCAAATTAAATTTGAATAATAAAAATATTTATCTGTAACACCTCACTCCATCAATCCTCTTCAAAAAATGGTTAGCACCTACTTGATAGGCATGCATTTTTGTTTCTTTGATTTATTTTCTGGATTTATCAAATCCAGTTGTTTCTGGCGGCAACATATCGAATATTCTTATCAATGCTTTCCGGTAAGTCGTCATATTGATTGGTCATTTCTCACTGGCACCACTTTCCTTTCTTACTTCTTTTCCTTTTTCTTTTATTGATTATTTGCACTTGGTCAGTCAGTTGTTTGTTGATTGTTTGGTTGATTCGTGCCACTCTGTTGTTTTGGTCGGCCTTTCTATTCTTCATCTTATTTCCGCAATTTATGCAGTAATTCGCTCAATAAGCATCGTCCAACGTATTCTGCCTTTCCCGCCATGATCTATTCAATCGTTGCTCAGCTCATCAACCGGAAATAACCCAGTGTCCGTTAATTCGTTTTGCGTGAAGAAATAGTACTGATTATGAAAAAGAGACTAACATACTCTCCTCGTCTTCTTCTTCTTCTTCTTCTTCTATACTACTACTACTACAATTACTACTCAGTCTGCTTCTTCTTTTTCTTCTTCTCAACATCTAAATCTATTCCTTTCATTATAACCCCTTTCATTCCATGATATCATGCACTATCATTCGCTTTCAATGTTTATATTTTTCTCTTGTATTTTTCTATTGTTCTACTCTTTCTTTGTATCTCTCTCTCTCTCCTGTACGTATGTATCTAGTGTTCTACTATTTCTCTCTCTCTCTTTCTCTCTCTCTCTCTCTCTCTCTCTCTCTCTCTCTCTTTCTCCCCTGCACGTATGTATCTATCCACACACTGTTCACACACAGTCACTATAAATATAATAACCATATTTTGTCAAAAATATTTGTCTGTTCATCTCATCTCGTTATCTATCGTCCCTGTTCTACCTACTTAAGTGTTCTTTCTTCTTTATTGACCTAAAAATATATACATAGTTATGTATTTATGTACTCATTTATGCACTACATACATACATATAAACCATATACACAGGCGAGAGCTGAAAAGTTATCAGCTCAACGAAAAAGGGATTTAAAAATTAATGTCTGTATTTTTCGTCTCAATTTGGGAAAGTCGGTTAAACTGAGATTTTTTCAGTATCCCTTCTATGTATATAAGTACGTATATATATATATATATATGTGTGTGTGTGTGTGTGTGTGTGTGTGTGTGTGTGTGTGAAGTAACAATTATATGATAATTAGTTTCAGTTTTTTTCTTGGAAACATTGCATTTGCGGAGTTTTTATGTATTTGTCATTTTGAAAAACTTAATATGTTTACTTAACTTCTGAGATTAGGTAGTATTTACATTATTTACTCTGTTTGGACTCTTGTCCTCATCTTTATTGCCATGTTTACGACGTTTCGGTTGTTGTATTATACGGCTTTCTTCAGGTGCTATGAATCAGTGATTGAAATAAAAGCTTCAGTTGTTCAAACGTCGTAAACATGAAAATAAAAATGAGGACAACAGTACGAACAGTGTAAATATTCTGTCGAATAGGATCATCTTTTAGTTCACTGAAGTATACAAGATATGTTTTCTTTGAAATACACAGACCCGTTTCGTTTCAAATGAAATATCAAAATATCTTATTTCACTGATGGGCTTTATGTTTATGTACACCTGTGTTATTAAGGATGTACTTTTTTAAATCAATCAGAAGTTTCAAACACTTTAACAATTACGCATAATTTGACAAAGGAAATTCAAGCCGTAAATGGAAAATAAAACAATGTTCAATGTTTTAATAAAATCCAGTATTCATGTTCAAAACTTTAAAACTCTTTCGCCGCTAAATAATGAAACAAAATTTATGATTACGCACTGAATTCTGCAAATTTCTGCCTAAATATTGTTTTTGTAAGTCAGATAAAAAATCTTCATGCTGTGCATTACAAATGAAACAGAAAGTAATTTCGATGGGTTGAATTCCAGGCCTGAACTCATGACCACTATAGAGCTGTGAGTTTAATCTCCTGGATCAATTAAAGAAGCACAGGTTCACCAGAAACGAACAATTACTGGCATCACGCAAACAAAAATAATACAATAATCAACAGATATCCCAAACGAATGGACATCTAATGATTATCAGGGGTATTTCGTTGTTCTTATAATATACAAAATAATGCAAGTATATTACTGAGAGAATACGGTTAGTATATATTTAATGTAAATGCATTGCTGATAATCTTACTATAGAAATTCATTGGATACCAAAAAGAAAGGGATTATTAGTAAATAAAAATTTATCCAAATATTAATTAAAGAATACGTATAATGTAAATGCATTTCTAATGATTTTGCTGCATAAATGCATTAAATACTAGGAGGAAAGGGATTGTGAAAAATGCAAATGTTATTTTGAGAATAAAATATGGTATTTTTAATGTAGATGAATTTATAATATTAAACCATAATCTTTACAATGTATTGTAAATAATTTTTTGCTGAAAATGCATTGGAAATATCTAAGAAAGGAACTGTTGGTGTTCAGAAATTAATGGTAGCATTGATGACAAAATAATATTTTATGTGTAATGTTCCATTCACAATTATTTTATGATATGAATGTTTTAAAAAGCAGGAATAAAGGCATAGTCAGTAGGTAAGAGTTAATGTATAATTTGCAAAGAGAATATCATGAAGCAAACGCGCTCTTAGCGATTTACTATAGGAATGCATAAAGGTGATTACCTGTAATTAGTTATTCCCTCATAGAATTTGGTTATATGTTTAACGTAAATGCATTACTCATGATTTTGCTATAGGAATGCACTAAGAATCAGAAAGAAAAAGATTAGAATTAATGTAGCCATTCCTTATATAATAAGCTATTGTATGTATAACGTAAATCCATTGTTAGTTATTTTACATTTGATATACATTGAAATTCAGAAGCTAAAGATAATGGCCAGAAAGTAATGCAAGCGTTACAGATAAAATAGCGTAATTATATGTATAATGTATATGTATTGCTAATGTTTTCGCTAGGGATATGTATGAAAAATAAGAAAGATTGTCAATGGTCAGGAATTAACACTAACATTACTAAAACAATATATTTGTGTACAATATAAATGTATTATAATTATTTTAATATATAAGTGAATTCAAATTAGAAAGAATGACACGTTATTAACAGTGTAAATGTATATTTTATTCCTTTAAAAAATTTTTTGACTTTTTTAAGGAGATAAATTGTCACAATTTATTGCGTAAGTTTTAGTTGGAGGTGACTTACATCTAATATGTATCTCTCTCTCTCTCTCTTCCGTTTTTATTTTTATTCTGCGAGAAATTTGTTAAAAACTGTCATTTCACTCTCTGTCATTTCAGTTTACTGAAATGAGTTCTGATGGAATAAATTCAGTAAATATTTATGACTTCTTTTCTTGCATATTCTATTCGTTGTTATTAAGCAAACCTTACGTGTCGTTACATTTTGAGACTTAAACAGCCAGATTTAAAGATAATTACATAAATTCTTACGAGATTTAAACTTTATCTCGTATATGTCTGACATGGACGTCGCTTATATCACTTTAGCCCCAAATGCTTAAAGATCACGTGGCGTCAAAACTTCAGTCTTATAAACACCAGGAAAATTCTCATCAGAGTTTACTTCTTTATTTCCTATCCATAATCTCTGGTTAAACTAACGTAGCATATAAGGATCCAGCGCAGTGATAAAAAATAAAACTAAGATAATCACAGTGAATCACTTTTTCATTGTGATTATTTTACATTTATTTTATTGTTATTTTTATTTATATACACTTGATCGACGAAATTCAGACATTTCACTAAATATTTTAAAATACTTGCATAGATATATGAATACATACATACATAATGAAGAAACTGATTTAGATAGATAGATAGATAGATAGATAGATAGATAGATAGATAGATAGATAGATAGATAGATAGATAGATAGATAGATAGATAGATAGATAAAAATGTGACGGTAAAGTAAATATATAAACCTGGTAAATTTCTATTTGAAAATCTTTTAGTATCTCTTTTAGTTAACATAGATATTTCGCCAAAGCACCACTGAAAACAACTCAGGTTGGCGGATCGTGGAAAAAAAATCAAATTTAAGGATTTGAATAAAGCATTTATAAAGTCCCTAGTAAGATACAATGTCGTATGTTACCCTGTTTGTAGGAGATATTTAAATGTCTGTTATTTTTAAATTTTTCATGCTTATTTTTCATGTTTATTTTTCCTCTTCTTTGTCTGTTGTTTATTTCTGATGGTTTCACTTATTCTTCTTTGTGTGTGTTTTTTTTCTTTTCATTGTTATTAATTATCAAAATTTTATTTTAGTCTCGCTACCCAATTGCTTAATTTTAAATATTCTTTTCCTATCAATGCTGAAAAGTAAGTTTTACCATCCTGATTTTTGGTCGATCCTCACCAATCAGACCCCGAACAACCCCTAGTCACAATGAACGAATGTCCCCTCAAAGAGGCCCTGTACCTTGAGAGGATATTGAGCCTCAGACTCACACGTGACCTCTAGTGGAATTCCTATATGCGACCCATCGCTAAAGATGCCTTATGCCAAATATGAAACTATTTTTACAAATATGTATGATTTAATTTACGCTTAAATGATGATAATGTAGAAATGTCGTAAAATGTTTATACTTTAAATATTGTGTTAATAATTTTTTAAATTGCGATTGGTTCTATAGAAAAATAAACTTTCAAAGTACGATATGTTTAACTATACGAATCTGTTAAGATTATTTTAATTCATTATATTTTTCCATTTATATCCAAAGTAGAAAACAAATGGAAAATGAATTATCTTTACTTAAAAATAATTTTAGTTTAGTTTAATATTCTGGAAAAACTGAACATACATAGAAAAATGTAGAGTATCACAAAGTTTTTGATATTTGATAATTTTACTACACAGACAATTTCTTTTACCAAGCTTAACAATTATTTTCTCAAACGACGTCATTATTTTATTATTGTTATTATTTTTTTCCTTCGTTTTACTTTGTACGATCCCAGCTCTGTCCATTTTCGTAAGCGATGGCGAGTGACAGCAAATTTTTTTTCTTAATGTGCTAACAGGTGAGTTACCTTGCATTTTGTCGAGATAGAAAAATGGTCAAAATAGATTCCGACATTTTAAAATTCACAATTCTCTAATTTTATTGTAAAATGTTCAAGTTTAATGTTTCAAGAAATCGCTTAAAGACAATTAGTATATTTTGAATCTTCCTTTACTTGCATGGAGAGAAATTAGCGCAAGATGTCTGACCCATAAGTTTGATTTTTGTAATTAACTTGTATTGGATCTACGAGCTATTTGTGTTACATATTTCTTTACATTCCAAGTGCTCCAATGAGTAACAGTGGTGTAATTTTTTCGAGATATCACATCCAGCCAATTTTAATCACAAGATTTTTATATTTAACCATTTTGAAAGGTATTTTCGTTAGATGGGACTGTGATATCTACGAGGGTGAGCTGAAAAGTTCATAGGCTGACTATAAAGAACTGATGTTAGAGCTGTGAAATTTTGTATACATTAATTTCGACTCTTCTTATTAATAATTAAAATGTGTCTTTCCGGGAAAAAGGGTTGTATTGGAAAGGTTAATATTCATAACACATACGTACATTCCTGGTAATTATTTTCATCTGTAATTATAAGAATCTGTAGAAAAATAAGCGTTTTATGTTGTCATGCTTATTTCTTTTTGTTTACTTTTCACTAATGGTTTAGGTAAAAGCGATTTCCTCCGTATTATTATTCAATTAATTTTAGCAACAATAATAAAAAAAATACATATTTGTATATTTGACAATAATCTTAAATTATTTATTAGATATGTTCATATTATTTTCATATTTATTGACTTCTATTATTAATTATTTAAACAGAAATTATGTTAACAGTAAGAATAAGTAATGCATTTCAAAATAATGTCTTTATCCCGATGTAAAATATCCATGTATGCGTACGTTCTTGCGTGTGTTATATGTGCGTATGTGTTCAAATTTTAAACTTTTATTAATTTTAACTGGATTAAGTTGTCGAATTCATGTTAATATTACTTTGATTTCAACTCCTGGAATAACATTAAGAGACGTATTAAACAATTAAATATTCCGGTATTCAGACTTTCAATTTTTCCATTGCTCAGTCTCTCGGTCAATAATGAATTTCCCCTCCTCGTTTCCCAAATAAATGTGTTCAACATTCTTCTTCACTTGATGTGTTCCTTACCTCCTCTTTTCTAGCTCTTGTAAAACATCATAACTCTATTTTCTTGGCTTTTAAGTTACACTGTAGTATTTGTTTATGTTTTATAGTTGTCTATTAGGAAGGAACTTCCTATTCACAAGACTTCTTTCTGTTACCAGCATACTCATTTAGATTCATTTTGTGACTAGACACTGCTTGAATTGATATTAACTTTTCTATTGAGAATTATGCCACAGTGGCTTCTTTGGTTAAAGACATCAATGATGCTTTTGTATCGTCTTGCAAATATCAGGTGAAACCACAATCTTCTCCTTGGTTCACATTGGCCTGTCCAGTTATTATAGTCCATGGAAATAACTTTTTAGGCGTGTACCAATGTGATCATTCCGATTATAACAGACGCCTATTTGTGTCTGCTTGCAATAATTGTAAACATCTCCACAAAGAGGCTAAGTTGTTGTTTCCTGATCCAAGTTTATCTCACGTGACTACTGACATGTCTATAAGTGTCAAATAAGTGTAAATCTTATATCCCTCTTCTAATCACTCAATTTGAGAAGTTAACCTCTTTTGCTAATAAGGCAAATTGTTTGGCTCGTAAGTTAGCTTAAAACTCTACTCTTGACGAATCTGTATTATCTATACCTGATTTTTTACTTAGAACTTAGTCTCTATTGAGTGATATACATATAACTTCGTAGATGGTTTCTGCTATCATCTCTAAACATCATCCTCACAAAGCATATGAACCTGGTGGTATCCCCGCAATAGACCCTTAGAAATGTATTAATGAACTATCTCCTGTTCTCTCTAAATTCTGAAATAAATGCATTACAGTTTCTTACTTCCCTGCTTATTAAAAGTCTTTTGTAGTTCTAGTCTAATAACTCAGACGAACCGTTTGATCATTCTAACTATAGTCCTATTATCCTTATACCTCTTTTTAGAAACGCACTCTGAATTGGTTAAGCATCTCACCTCGCAGAGTCCTCTTTCAGATAAACAATATATCTTTCGCTTTTCTTAGTAAACTGCTGATTATTGCTGAAAGAGTCAATCATGTATTAGATAAGAATGTTTATATGTTGGATATTTCGAAAGCATTTGGCCGGGTTTAGCATAGGTTTTCTTGAGATTGAAAAGCTACGGTATTTCTGGGCAATGATTTAACTGATTCAATCTTTCATATATCACGAAATGAAAGTTCTCTTGAACCGCGACCCCTCTACATCTTTTTACATTAATGTAGGTGTTTCCCAGGGTTGTATCCTTAAACCTAAGTTATTCTTAAATTTCATAAATGACCTACCTGATGCCCTTAATTGTCAACTCGATATCTGTGATATAGCTATTGATTCCTATCTTAATAGTAAGTTTGATCGGTTTGATAAAGCCAAATTGGCAGCTGATATAAAATATGATCTACAATCTGTCTTGTCTTGTCTAATACTTCTGCTATATATTTATAGAGTTTTTATAGTAAAAAAAATACTGAGCTCGCATCTTAGCTTCAGTCACTTTTCTAAGATCTTAACGTAGCTTCCATGTTGTGCCTTTTCTATGAACACTTTCATGGTTAAAGTTCTGATGAACTTTCTTTTGAGCAACCTAGACTTCATGAATTTTATCGCAGCACTAGATTGGCGACAAGATCTTATCATTTTACATCTGAAATGACTATATGCAAATGTAATTTCTATGATAATAATTTCTTCTCTCGCACTTCTAGCCAGTGGAACTCTCTTCTGGCTTCTTGCTTCCCAGTCAACTTTTCTTCTGTCTTCTAGTTCTTTTATTGTTTGCTCTCGTCAATAGTATTTTTTCATACTCTCTAATACTCACTTGCATCAGTGGTTTTATTGTCTTGCTTAAAAGGAAACAAACGAAAATGATTCTGGCTATTAAAAAGACTTCAAAAGTAATTACTCTTGGCGTCTCTTGAAAATGGACAGAAATTTGTATGGTGCTGTTATTAAGTAACTATAGAAAATGGGTTTATACCCAAGGACATTCATTCTGACATTGTTGCGACATTTGGAGATGACGTTTTAGTGCAAAAGTGGGAAGATGAATTTAGATGGAGAGAAAATCCTGAAGTTGACTCAAGTGTGAACGTCGTACAGCTGCTATGATCATATTTTAATAGTATGCAACTGTGTCGCCATAAACGAGCACAAAGTCAATATAAATTAATTTATATCAGTTCATGTAATTATTATTTTTTGTAGTGTTTTGTGATAGACTGTCTTGTTTCTTTTTATTTATGAGATGGGCTTCTACTTACCCATATCCTTTGTCCTTCTGAACACTTTTCCTCTTGACTAAAGATTAAAAATAATGGAGGCCTTATTAATAAAAACAAAAAATTCAATACTTAATAACATCAACTCCGAAAGCACTAACATGCTTACCGTGTTCAGTACATTACATATACCACTACACAACATTACACATAACACCACCAACATTGTGGTGCACATAAAATAACATTCATCTTCGAAAATGGCTAAAAGTATAGCCGAAAGCGCTCTGATGGACAAAATATTTAACAAGTGTTATATAATTTATGCCCTCAAATGTGTCGACGCAAATTCTTTGTCAGCATAAATATTACTGGATGTAAACGGAAGTATTGTCGAGGGTGCATGCTGTCTACGACCAGAAGGCGAAGCCTTATACATTAACCCTAACCCCAGCCCGATGCAATATTGATGTTTACTGGTTCTTCTTGTACTCAGTTTTTTTTACAAGTCTTTCTTATGTACACTTTTCAAGGTGTTCTACACATGCACCTAAAATCTTCAATATATACTCTCCGTGATATTTGCATAGAACCATCTGGCGTTCACGTGGCCACATTTTAAAAGTGGTTACTTCTTTGAAGAACAGTGTTACGAGTAAGGTGTACATTTCAGAATCATTTTCTGGATAAGTCTCAAAGAAAAATGAGATGGTTAAAATTTTTCGCATACTACGTAACGTTTTCAGTTTATAGCTAACGAGAAACCTGTTCTCAAATAGCTACCGTATTATATATGCGTGTAGAGAAGTTATCGAGAACACTGAATAGAACGTCGACAAGCTTTTATAGCGGATTTGTATTGATTTCTATTGAGTCAAGAAGAAAAGAAGTTCTGAGATTCCAATAATCGGTTGTCATGAATGTGAGTTTCGTAAAGTGCTTCTAAACAAACAATTTGTATATGTGAGCAAATTCATCGAATGAACTAGCATCGAAAGAATCCAACATGATCTCGTTGTCACTTGATTTGACGATAATTTCATTTAGCTTGTCTTGCTTTTATTTGCCTGTTCAATGTGTTGTTCGCCTAACGTAAAAGGTTCGTTCAGTCTTGAAACTTATTTGCAGACGAAACGAATGCCATGATGTTTCGTACAATTAACTCTCTCGATATGGGATTAAATGCTAATGCTTTTCCCACAAGTAGAGTATTATTTTCAATTTTAGATCCTGTTGCAAACTTCTCACAGAATGAAGAACACACAGAAACGGAGTTCCACAAGATGTTTTCTTTTCTCCAGTTTTGAATAATTTCAGAACCTCAGTGTTCATTGATTATTGATTCCAATCGTGAAAAAGAAACACGATGGTATCGCTTTTTAAAACAAATGAAAGTATGTGATCCAGTCAGAATCATTTTATTTGGTGTCATGCAATTTCAGAAAAAATAATCAATAAGTGTCTTGCGGTTTTCCTAAAACTCCACAGATTTTGCAAATGTATCCAACTTGTTTGAGCTAATGGTACAAAATGTTTTGAAAGCTCAGTGAATTAAAATATATATTGTGAAGTTATCAGAGTTTTAGCATAATTATTGTTGAGAGAAACAACAGATAGCAACTTGTGGAAAGCCATGATGGCCTACACCCTAAGGGGAAACTATACATAGAGAAAAAGAGAGTGAGAGAATATTACCATAACTTAAATCGATCTCATTGTTATGTGTGTAATAACAACAAAAATGGGGGCTATACTCCGCATATAAATAGTGTACATAATAATGACAGCATTGTAATAAATCTGTATATTACATTAAAACATATGTGTGTGAGTTTATGCGCGCGTGTCTGTATGTGCTTGTGTGCATGTATAAATGTAAAAAAAAAGAAAAAATAACATGGTTTTTACGACTATTTTTGATACAAACCTTTTTTGTGGGTAATTCTTTTTCATTTTTTTTATTTTGTATTTTTGCCTTTTTTACCGCTGAGTGGAGTCTTTTTGTCGACATCGAAGCAAACCAGCATCATTAGTGACAAAGGACACAACTTGAATGAGTCGGAATGAGGTGAAACTAGTCAAAATATGTTAGTGGCCGTTTCGGCTAGTGCTTTTGACGAATGTCTATGATATGAAAGCCATAATTCACAGACAATTACCGAAATGGAGGGCTGGCACTAAACATTACTTGAAGCTGCCGAAACCCAAGACCCAAGTGACATTTAGCTTCGTTTTTATTTCCTCTCCCTAAGACAAACGCTCCTTCCTCGTCTTCGACTACTCCTGCTGCCTCTGCAAAACTTATATCTGTACATTTCAGAAACTTTTTTTTGTTGTTTATTATTTATTTTCAATTCTTTTTTTATCTTATTTATAAGAACTGAGTTTTCTGGCAATAGTTTTTGTTTTTTTTGTTTTTCAAAAAAAATAAAACTTCTCTTCGCCATCTTTTCTTTCTGATTGTAAAAAAAATCAGTTGCTCTCATCCAAAACAACAAACCAGACAGTAAGCGCAATGACATCATGATAATGGTTTTTAAAAATCGACTTTTATTGTAAGTTTTTTGACCATTTGTTTATTATTATTATTATTATTATTATTATTATTATTATTATTATTGCTGTTGTTGTTATCATCATCATTACTTATATTAATAATTCTCTTTTATCTTAAACTTAATCAATTATTTTATCCTTTTTTAATCATTCGTTTGTTACTTCTTTATTAGTTTTCTGTTCTTGAATATTTATTTTTTTACTTTTTGCTACTCATCTTGCATTAATGCGTCTTATTTTTATTTCCATTTTTCTATGTCCATTCAAATCATAATTTTCTTGTTTTCCTTTTTTCCATCTTCAATTCCATTATTCCATTATTCCATTATTCCATTATTCCATTATTCTCTCTTTCGTTTTTGCTTAATTATTTCTTTATTTTTTCCTTAACACCTTTTCGTCTTTCTTTTTTTGACAATATTTATTATTATTTTATTTAATTTATCCTTCATTCATTTCTTTATATTTTTCTGTCCATTTTTCTATGTCTTCTTTTTATTTTCTTCTTTTCTTTTTTCTTTCTTTTACACTTCTCCTCAGTCAGTTTGTACTTCACTTTAATTTTTTCCTTCTATTTTAGTTATTTATTTCATTTTTAGTTTTAAGATCGTTTCCTATGAATCTTCTATTTCTGTCACGTTTACTTTACTTCATACTTTATCTGTATTCTTCCTTTTTCTCTAATTATCATTTCCTATCCTTCATTCTTTTTTCATTTCTTTTAACATTACATTCCTTTCTCTACTGACCATCATTCTCTTTCCTCAACTAAACTTCTTTCCTCCTTTTTTGTTATTTATTTATTTATTTATTTCTCTCATTAATACTTTTTTCTCCAAATACGTTTTTCTTACAATTATACATTATATTAGCTTAGCCTTTTTTCTTTCATTTTCTATAATCAATTTTTTTTCGTTCGTTTTTTGTTTCTTTCTTCTTTTTATCACTACTTTCTGCTTTACTAATTGCAGGATTAATTCTTTTTTATCTTTTAATTGAATTTTGTCTTATTTATATTGATTTTTCCCCTTTTTTCAAATATTTTGTTTTTACTTTTCAATATTTTTTCTTCTGCTGAATTGCATTTATTAAACCCTTTATGTTTTGGTTATTTTGATCTTTACAGACGTTTTTATTTTTGCCTTCCTTCTTATCCTATCTACAATTTACGTATTTTTAGAATATTTCCAACAACAAATTAATTTATCTTCTCTTCTTCACTTTATTCTTTTAGTCCTTTTCTTCTTTGTTTTATCGTTCTCTTTTTTCGTTGTTTATTTTCTTCTTCTTTTCATTTACTTCTCCTTTTATCTAGAATTTCTAATCATTTAAAATATTTTCTAATGCTTATTATTATTCCTCTGCAATTTTATGTTTTTTTCAAACTTATTTCATTTACTTTTTGGGGGGGGGCCTTTCAGTCATTTAAGATATTTTTTAACTTCCCCGGCCTCTCTTATTCATTCAACTATTATTTTAATGCTATTGCTAGTATTTTTTACACTATTTATTTCCTACAGTTATTTAGTATTTATATTTTTCTCTTGTATGAGCTCTCTTTTTTTTAATTTTATACTATCATGTTTTTTCTTAATAGGATATTTTTGAGTTGCTTTCCTTCATTTAACATGGTTTAAAAAACGCATATAAACCGTAAAAATCACTTGAGACAATAGAACAATTTGTTCCTAAAATAACTGAACTATGGCATATATGATATACGGCTAAAGAATACACCATATAAATAGATATATATATATGCAAATGCATAGTAGTAGTAGTAGTAGTAGTAGTAGTAGTAGTAGTATTGGAATAACCATGTTATTAATGTTGGATTAAATAATACATTAACTGCTTAAATTAATGCGTGTGTGTTTCATTAGAATAAGTATTGACCGAAATGTTTAACAGAGAGAAAAGCATACAAAAACAGTATATAATATGTGTTTCACTGAAGTTATTACAACAGCGTTTTTTATTCATGCGAAATTAAACACGGTTCTATTCGGAATTTTCTTTGCTTTTCACAGTTTTTGATAAATTCTTATGGTAGAGAGAAAATATCAGGAAGTGCAATACAAATGCAGATGGACGTGTACCTGTGTTTTATAGAATATGCAAACGCGTTCGATACCACAAAGATCTATTGGAACTTCCTGCAACCTTGATATATTTGAGAAGGATATTAGACTAATCAAAATTATACAGGGTGCGATGGTTAAATTGTGATCTAAATTACTAAAAACTGAAAATAAGACTTGAAAATCATTTTAACAGCTATATATACCAAAATTGCAAAAGACATATCATGAAATACTAAAAAACAAATTTATTCAATAAAATCGCCATTGGCTTCAACCACGGCCTCCAGGTAACTTCGGAATATCCTGCATCTCTTCTAAACGCTCTCCTTATTTCAGTTGGTGAATGCTGTCACAATCCTTACCTTTAATCTATCTTTGTTGTTACAAGGAGTTTTGTTGGTCACTCACTCAAATGCACCCGACAAATAATCAAGGGGGTTGCAGTCTGGAAAGTTAAGTAACCAGATCTAAGGAGTAATTTGGTTGCATTATCTGACAGTCATGACTGGCTTCTCCTGTTTGTGTGACACGATGCAATGTCCTGTTACCAGACACAGAGTCTTCCAGCAGCCACCCTCTTGATCCAGGGCAGTAATGCCAACTCAAAGCTTTTGATCTAAGCATCCGTGTTGAGTTTGAGACCCTCACCAACAAATCCAGGTGTTTTTCTTTTATCAGAGTTTTTCTTTTATCAGAGTTTTTCTTTTATCAGAATGATCGGAGTAAGTTTTCCGAGCTGCCCTACCTCCGTAATCGCCATTAGAGTCATCTAACTCTTTCCGAATTCTCTGTACTATCCTCAGAATGTCACTTTGAAATGTTCGTATTAAAGCTTCAGGGAGAATTCCAGGAAGTACAGCATGCCGTTTGCTAGTTTCTGGTGGAGTGAATTGCGTCAAGGTGCTCTTTTTCTAACAGACGATTCCCAACTGACTTTACTATGTTGTGCAGTCCACACAATCAAAAACAAACAACCAGCATACATAAATATTTTTTAAATAAAGAATGGCGACAATTTACCCGTCGTACCCTGTATACTGACAGCAAACCGCTTGCATACAGAAAAAAATGAATTCATCAGATACACAAAAAAGAAAGGGTGCAAGACAATGATGTGTCTTCTCACTGAACTTATTTAGAGAGGCAATTTTGAAAGAATTAGATGTCCTGCCAGGATTTATTATTAGCAGCCACAATCTTAACAAGAGAACAGTCTTGAGAGAAGCCACAGAAAGAAAACTACAATAGGTTCTACAGAAAGTAATAAATGAAAGCGACAAGAAATGACTAAACATAAACAGCAAAAAAGAATGTATGTTTCTTATTAAAGGATGAGACCAAAATGCAAATTACAAATCAAAGATACCAAAATAAACGGAAAATACAACATTGAAATCCGAAAAGACATTGAAATAACCAAAGATATATTCAAAAAGACAAGAAGAGTATTAAGAGACAGGAAAACTTCAATAAAAACAACGAAAAGAATACTAAATTGTTCCGTAATATAAATCCCCTTATATGACAATGAATGCTGGATAATCTCTACCTAGATGAAGAAAATACTTGAAGGAACAGAAATGTGGTTGTAATACCAGGAACAGATTTGAAATTTCAAAGAAAGCCTTTGAAAATCAGATGGTTACAGGATAGATTGAGGGCAAGATAGAGAAAGCAAAACAGAAATTATCAAATGGATGGGGGAAAGATTTTAGGAGAAATAACAAAAAGACAAAATTTATTAAGAGTTACAAAGATATATAGAGCAATGATGGCTTACGTTATGAAGAAACATGGTATATAAAGAAGAAAATTTTCTAATTTATAGTTCAAATTTAGCGTCCTTATCTAATTTCTATTTTGTTTCAACGCAATAGAAGGCAATTACTTTCGTATTTATTAACAGTCATAATAAATTATTGATATACAAACAATATTTAAGATATTTGCTTGTTATTAACTATTCAAACAATATTTATTGAATATCGACAGTAGCTTTGTCAACTTGGTGTTTCTTCACACTGTTTCTCTTCCAACATTAAGAAGAATACACAGTGATTTCATAACAGGTTAAATTATGGCGATAAACCCGCAACCTATGGCTTTTCTGGGATTTTCTTAGTGTATGTATGAGCTTTCTTTTGATTTATTACATTATTATTGGTATATTGTTTGAGCATGTGCTCAAAGATGAGGTTTTAGAAATGATGGAAACAAAAAGGAAATTAATACTGAGCATGAGGAAGAACCAACTAAAGTTCCTGGAACATACAATGAGAAAGAAGGGCTTGGAGAACCTGATACTAACAGGCCAAATAGAGGGTAAAAGAGACAGGGGAAAGCAGCGGATGACATATTTGAAGGGCCTAAGCAGGTGGATGACAGAACGGGTGTTGCGTGGTACTACAGGAGAAAGCGTGCTAAGAGCCACCAGGGATAGGGGGACGTGGAAAGTCATGGTCGCCTACGCCCTGAAAGAAGAAGAAGAAGAAGAAGAAGAAGAAGAAGAAGAAGAAGAAGAAGAAGAAGAAGAAGAAGAAGAAGAAGTTGTAAATATACTGGGATAGTGTTGAAATATCATTCTTTCCATTTCTATTTCCAGGTTCTTATAGTTTGAAAGATTTTAAATTCTCTTACTGATATATTTTTATCAGACAGAATGTCTCTGTCAATGGGAAAGCACTTAGTTTTTTTTTAATTATCTTATTATGATATTTGGTTTAACTTGTATAATGCAATCAGTACATTTAGAACTGTTAGTTTTGCTTATACGAGTTTACTGTATGGGGCAAGTTATAATGTTAGTGCATCTTCCAATGAAAGTATTACCCTAGATTAGCATATCTGTTTTAAAATTAAAATAGAGATTTGACAGAGCAGATAAATATTAGTCTTCTTAATATTTATGCAGGAACAAAACTTTGTATATTAAGATCTTGTTAGCATGCTTTTATCTAGATTTGTTCAGATAAACCGTTTGCTTTCATCCGGTTCAAACTAATTTTCCTGATTTGCCGTTTGATACACTCCATTACCAATTCTTTTACCGGCGACATGAGATAAATAGTTTTACCTTTTCTCTTAGAAAATTCATTGAATACATCACATTAAGAGAAATGATTCTAAATTACATTTTTCTTTTTCTTTTTCTTTTTTTTCTTTCTATTTTAAGCATTATCGGTCAGATTTTCGTCAGTATCAGGGTCATGTGCTTTTAGTTGCCATGATTTTTTGTTTGTTTTTTGTTGTTTTTTTTTGTTTTGTTTTGTTTTGTTTTTTTGTTTTTTTTAGTTAGATAGGCTTGGAAGAGTTAGTTAGATAGGCTTTATTTTAGATTTTTTTTCAGTGTTTTTGGACTGTATTATTGGTATTTACAGTTGTAAAACTTCTTTAAATGTTATTATCATTATCTTTGATAGTAGTAGTAGTAGTAGTAGTAGTAGTCATTGTTGTGGTGGTAACAGTAGTACCACACTTAATACGTTATGTTATGATAAAAATCAATACTAAATAATATCAAGATTATAATGTTAATAAGATTAACCTATACAAATTTTATAATGCAAGTCTAATCTTCCCTAATAAAATTAGAATTAATCAACCTATGACACTGGAATTTTCAAGATATATTTATATAACAAATATACCAAATAAATTTCAACTTATGGGACCTTTTTTATTAGTAAATATTTACAGTAATTTATCTGGTGGTGTTAAATTTTATTATGCAACTTGAGGTCTGTACCTCATATCATAAAATAAATATAGTTAATAATATTTCTTTTTTTTTCAGATATATAAGAACTGGAATGGATTGTAAGATAAACCTCAAGAGATATGGGAAATGTTTTATCATTTATCATTTTATTTCAAGCAAGGCGATAAAGTCACTAAAACGCAAGAGCGTGAAATAATCTGAGAGAAATCATTATTAAGAAGAGAGAACAATAAAAGAACGAGATTTAATGAGATAGAAAATTACGACTAATATTGCATTTAATTTTTCAAAGATCAAGAGACTGGAAAATAGTTCCACAAGTGAGAAATGCGAGGAAAACTATAACATAAAACTTATGGTTACATCTAGCAATTTCAATACGACACAGTGAACAAACTTTCTTTGCAGCAGGTCTAACAACTGATTCAATATAATTGTTACATTTCATGCCAGTAGAAAACTTTAGTCAAAGAATGCAATGCTGATAGAAGCTAAAAAATGTTTTCTAAGACAATTAAAATAATTTCGTTCTAAAGACGTTGAAATTAACAAGCAATTTCTTAATCCAGGTAATTACAGATTGAAGTTTATTTTTAGATCAACAGTTTATTTGATCTTATCAAACCTATCAGACTTACCATTAAGACAGGGGTAAATAATTATGCCAATAATAAGCAATAAAATTGGATTGAGTAGAAAGAAAATAAAGACGAGAATATTGCCTAATTGTAAATAAACACAACAAAGTGAAAGGTGATAAGTAGATGAATACTTATTTCTAAAACATTCATGTCGGTGATAAATTTAGAGAGAAAAACCTTCAAAACCTATGAAGCTAAATATTATCCAAGTTGGTAAAAAGGTTTCGCAGACAACAGACTAATGGAATGGCCCATAGCCTTCAGATATTGTTAAAAAATTTTTTTTAAACTTGTTCCATGACGCCTACTGTAACGGCAAAAATCTTATAAAAGAAAGCAAAAAGTTGATGCAATTGACCAGCTACAGATACTATTTTGGGGTCAATATTTTGCCTGTACCAAACAAATGGATGTAGAAAAATCTTGTATCAATCAGTGGCTACGTAGTTCAGGGTTAAAGGCTGAAACCGAAACTGACAGAACCGATGCTTACTCAATAAAAATTACCAAAGCACACATACTGAAAGATTATCTTAACAAGAAATGCAAATTTTGTGATAGATATCCAGAAACAATTGACCATCTTGTATTAGGTTGCACACTGTTGGCACCAAGTGAATATAAAACCCAACATGGCAGAGTAGGCCAATGTCTGCATTTGAAAATCTGCAACTTTTACGAAAAGAAAACTGCAAAAAACTGGTATAAACACCACCCAGATCCGGTTACAGAAATAGGACCTGTAACGATTTTATGAGACTTTACAAAACACACAGACAAAACAATCAAAGCTAATCACCTAGATATCGTGATCAAAAAAGAAAAAAAAAATTATTGTCGTTATTGACATGGCAGTCTCTGCAGATTGTAATTTACCCCAGAAGATCTTCCAAAATCTTTTAAAGTACAAAGATCTTGGAATCGAAATATTAAAAACGTAGCACGTGAATACATCAACGATTCTATTTGTAGTTGGAGCCCTCGGATTGCTTGCAAAAAAGACTCCAATAGACTCAACGTAGAGCTCCATGTTAGTTCTTAGTCTTAAAAAAACAAAAATTATACGAACAAGTAACAGCCCACACGTAATGAAGGGGTTTACTATGTAAAATATGTGTGATCTTTGGGGTGTTTGGTTTTATTTTTATTTTAATTTTCAGTGAATAATGCCATGACATCATCTCTGCTCTTAGGTCTCTAGTTGGAATCCAGAAAGAAACGAGCATACACCAAAAATCAAACGAAGAAAATTAGTAATAATGTTTTATGTAGTTTGAAATTTTCATGGAGATATAAATATACATGGAATCCTAAAAGAGACAGAGAATACATTACCAGGTCGAGATGAGAGGCATAAACAACAATAAGCAGCAAACCTTCTAGGTAAATATATACGAAGCTTATATTAGTTGGGCATTGAAGCACATCCGTAGGATAGTAACTGGTTTTTAATTCCTTTTACTGCAGGTATCACTCTTCGATTAGTTCTAATTTTATTAATACTTGTTACTAGTTTCATTTGGTCCTATTATTGCTTTTTATTCCAAAGAAAGAAAGAAAGAAAAATAGATGAAAGGAAAACAAATTACCTGAAGAAATACAGAATTATATTAAACCTATAATATACAATGAAAGAAAAAAGAAACAAGAAACCCGAATGAATATTAATTAAATAAAAACGAAAACATATATGTTCCTGAAAGAAAGAAAGAAAGAAAGAAAGAAAGAAAGAAAGAAAAATTAAATGTATGACTGCAGGAATAAGAACTAAAATATATGCTATTGTTAAAAGAAAGAAAAAAGAAAGAAAAAGGAAGAAAGAAAGAAAAGAAAGAAAAATATACGAGGATATAAAGAAAGATTAATAAGATGAATACAAAATTAGATTAAACTTATAATATACAAAAAAATAAAGAAAAAAGAAGATTAAAAGAAAAATTAATTGAATGAGAGGAAAAATAAACATTAATTACTTAAAAAATAAAAATATATGTTGTTGAAAAAAGAAAGAAAGAAAGAAAGAAAGAAAGAAGTCAACTGGATGAAAAAAAGAATTGGATTAAACCTATAATATATAAGGATATGCATATATTTTGTAAGACTGAATTGATATAAAATTGGATAGTAAATAAATAAATAAATAAATAAATAAATAAATAAAGGAAGGAAGGAAGGAAGGAAGGAAGGAAGGAAGGAAGGACACAAGACAGATCAACATTAATACATTATTGAATGAGAATGAAATAGATATTGTGTTAAAAGAATGAAAGAAACAAACTAACAAGCACACAAACAAAAAACAAACAAGAAAACAATCAAAGAATGAAAGAAAATAAAAAATTAAAACTGATTAACTGAATGAGTGCATTATTGCATAAGAATTAAAATATGTTCTTTCTTGGAAGAAAGAAAGAACGAACAAAATAAATATTAAATGAATAAGCAAATCAAACAAAAAAGAAAGGAAAAAGAAAGAATAAAAGTAAAACAGAAAGGTAGAATGGTAAAAAGAAAGAAAGGATAGAAGGACGCAAGATAGTTGAAATGAATTACTTCATTATTAGTAAAAAAAATATAATATTTAATTTGTTGAAAGAAACCTTCAAATAATAAAAAGAGTAAAAGAAAGAAAGCGTAACAGAAAGTAATATATAAAGATTAACTGAATGAATACAGAATTGAAGATGGAGTAAAATGTATTTTTGTTGAAAGAAAAAGCAAAAAACAAGCAAACAAAAATATTTCAAAATAGAGAAAAATATTAAAAGAAGGATAACTGAAAGAAAGCAAAAGTAACTCAAAGAAAGAAAGAAAGAAAGAAAGAAAGAAAGAAAGAAAGAAAGAAAGAAAGAAAGAAAGGAACAGTAATTGAATGAATTAATGATAAAAGTTAAAGTATCAAAGAAGGAGAGAAAGAAAAAGAAAGAACGATGAAAGGAAAATAACTGAACGACAAAAGTAACTGAAAGAAAGAAAGAAAGAAAGAAAGAAAGAAAGAAAGAAAGAGAGCGTATTTGAATGAAATAACCAAAGATTAACTGAATGAGTGCGATATTGGGTAAGAACAAAAATATATATTATGTTGGAAGATAGAAAAAACAAAATAAAAAACTGAATAAATACAATAAGAAAGAAAGAATTGATAGAAAGATGCAAAACAGTTGAACTGAATAAATTCATTAGTGGATAAAAATTAAAATATATAAATTCTTGAAAGAAAGCTTGAAAAGAATAAAGAGGAAAAGAAAGCCTAACTGAAAGTAAATTACTTAAAGAAAGAAAGAAAGAAAGAAAGAAAGAAAGAAAGAAAGAAAGAAAGAAAGAAAAAGTAACTAAAAGAAAGAATGAAAGAAAGGTTACTAAAAGAAAGAATATATATTTAAAAGAAATTGTTAAAGAAATATATATTTTTGTTGAAAGAAAAAGAAACAAACAAACAATCAAAAATTAACTCAAAGAATGAATGAAAGATACATTAAAGAAATAAAAAGTAATTCAATGAAAGAAAGAAAGAATGAAAAATAACTGAAAGAAAGAAAGGATGTAAGAATAGTAACTAAAAAAGGAATAAGTACCTGAAAGTAAAAAGAACTAAAAAGTTAGAAAAATGAAAAAAGTAACTCAAAGAAAGAAGAAATGAAATGAAACAACGATAACTGCAAGAAAGAAAATGTAAGTAAAAGAATGAAAATAAAGTAACTGAGAGAAAAATAAACAAAATGAAAGAAGGAATGAGAGAGGTAAAAAATAACCCAAAGAAAGAAAGATAAAAGAAAGATAAAAGAAAGAAAAAGGGAAAAAAGAAATGTCAAACTGAATGAATACAGAATTATATAAAAACTAAAATATGTTGTTAAAAGAAAGAAAGAAAGAAAGAAAGAATTAATAAAAAAGTAAGAAAGAAACTAAGATTAACTAAATTAATATAGTATTGATAGTTAACTAAAATGTATATGTTTTTAAAGAAAGAAAGAAAGAAAGAAAGAAAGAAAGAAAAAAAGAAAGAAAGTAAAAATTAACTGAATGAATAGAGATTTGGGTGAGAACTAATATATAAAGAAAAAATGAAAGAAAGAAGATGTTACTGAAAGAAAGGAAAACGGAAAGAAAGCCGAAATGAATGAATACAAAATTGATTAAGAGTTAAAATGAAATTGTTGAAAGAAAAAACAAACAAAAGACAAAGATTATAGGAAGGAAAAAAGAAGGATTAACTTAATCGGATTTATAAATATTGTAGAAAGAAAGAAAGAAAAAAAGAAAGAAAGAATGCACTACTGGATAAGAAGTAAAATATATATTTTGTTGAAAGAAAGAAAGAATGCAATAAATGTTAAGTGAATAAATACAGATTTGGATAAGAACGAAAAAGAGCGAAAGAATATATAAATAACCAAAATAGGAAAAATTAAATTGTTTCTGCTAAAGAAACGAAGAGAAAATGATTAAATTGGGAAATGAATGAACAATAAAGAAGAAGAAGAAGAAGAAGAAGAAGAAGAAGAAGAAGAAGAAGAAGAAGAAGAAACTTGCACAGTACAGAAGAACAATCAAAGTAACAAGACAGAAATAAAGGCAAACGATGTTGGAGGCGATCAATATAAATTACTGGAAATGGAAGTTTTTCTTTCTAAAGTGCGAATAAAAATGGCGGGATTAAGAAGAAATTGTCGATGATCCTGATGAAAGAATAGTGCAAGGTTCAAGACCCGAAGAGATCGGTCAAGACAATATCAAAGATCTTCCGTCCCTAAAGAAAAATTACGCATCGATCCACAGAAAACATTTCAGAAATAACTTAATCTTTTCTTCAGATGTTTTAGCTTGGGTTTCTACAAAGCTCTTTTCCATATCGAAGTAATAGACAACAGGAAGAAATAGGATGTAGTATTGATATTAGATTTGATATTTATCTCTTTCAGGTCTTTTTTATATTCTTTTTTCCGAATAAAAATGAATGAACTTTCTCGCTTTTCCTACATTCACTTTCATTTTCAACGCCTCTTTTTTATCTTTAATTTCTTACGCTAGGCTTTAAGCAAACGATTTCATGATAATCTTTACATTTCCTTTACAGACCTATCTATATAAATGAGAATTTTTTCGTATGGTTTATATCATTTATATTTGATTATTTTTAGATGCAACCTGCCTTTGATAATAGTTTTGTTTTCTCCTTTTTGCTTCTTTACTTTTTATTTTCTTATCAAAAAAGCAATTTTTATACACAAAATGTTTCCACGGTCTCTTCACACAGGAATCTTTTTTACGTTGAAGAAGATTTTGTTTGTAAGAGTTTTAAATAAGTGATTTGGAAATTTTACTCGGGCCGAATGGAAATGTTGTCTTCTTATATATGTATTTACGTAAATACGATTATAAATGATTCTTTTCATTTTTTTGTCTTTTATATAATTCTTTCGCATTGTGTGGAAGATACGTGCGTTTGCGCAAGGCGAGTATGTTTTGAAATTTAGAATGGAGATAACAGATTATATAAATACAAGAAATACCATTAGAAATGCTTGTTTTCTTTCATTATAATTTTTCTCAGTGTGTTCTTTTATTAAATACAAGAAATACAATATTTTTTTAAAATTTTTACTATTCCTTTAATATTGGTGGTATCCTATATTATTATAATAAAGGAAAGAATGAAAAATTAATGAACTGAAGTGAGCTAGTAGAAGAATTAAGGAAATCAAAAGAAAAAATTAAGAAAAAGAAAGGGAAAAAACAATGGTATTCATCAAAGTCGGTGTTAATATAGTGGATTATTATTAATATGGGAAAATCGTCAAGTTTGTTATTGCGGAAAATTTTTCTTTCTTTTTTTTCTTTTTTTTTTTTCATTCTTTCTTTATCTTTCAACTACATATACCTTATAGTATTTTACATTTATTAATAAATACTTGTTCTAATGACATTGACTCAAATAGCATGCAACCAGTAAGTAAATTCATTGACAAATACTTGTGAAACTAACATTATTTTCTGGAACAGATTAATATCCATAAACTCATATAAAATCAAAAGTTTGTGCTCGTGGGTGTGTGCGCACGCGCGTGCGTGTGTGTGTTTGTGTGTATGCGTGTGTGTAAGTGTGTGTGTGTGTATAGGTATCAATAAATATACATATGGATATACACGCACATATATAAATAATTTTCTAGTATTAATAAAACAATGTTTGATGTTATATATAAAAACTATAAGGTATATATTAATAAATATACATATCTTACTTCTATAGTCAGTCAGTCAGTTAAGTGGCATACGTTATACACGCTTGGGCGATCATGTCTTGAAAGACCGGGCAGAAGATTATCCCGCAGTACGTTGCCATTGCTTTCTGCGGTAGACTGGTTGCCGACCAAGGCTATAGAACCCAATCTGTCCTGCTATTTAACCCATAACTGGAAGGAAGAGACGGATTTATACCTTTCCCAAGAGTATTTGCGCGTAAGTGAATACAATGGATCCAACTGGAATTCGAACTCGGCTCTCCGGAAGTTTTTCCCACCTGAATCTATCCTTCACATATACAAATCTACCATCCGCCCGTGTATTGAATATTGTTGCCATATCTGGTCGGGTGCCCCTGCTGCTCTCCTTGGGCTTCTTGACAAAATACAAAAGAAGGATCTGTAGCGTGGTTGATACTGACTTGGCAGACCGGCTGTAACCACTCTCTTACCGGCGTGATGTGGCTTCTCTGTGCCTCTTCTACAAGTACTTCCATGGCTTCTACTCCGATGAACTTAGATCACTGGTGCCGCCTAAGCACGAATTTACACGAGATACTAGATTAGCAACTAGGTCCCACCCTTTTACAGTTAAACAGATAAGATGTAACCGTAAATTCTACTCCAACAGCTTTTTTTCTCGCGTTTCCCGCCTGTGGAACTCCCTTCCACAAGTCTGCTTTCCCGACAGCTACAATCTCCAGGTGTTTAAATGTAGGGTCAATAGACACCTCCTATCACACTAACTCCCAATTATTCTCAGAACACCCTCATCTCCCCAGCCCTCATTCTCGGTATCCTTACCCGCCTATCACCCACCCTCTGACATTTCCTATATTTAACCATTCTCGGTATCCCTACCCGCCTATCACCCACCATCTGACATTTCCTTTCTCCACTCTATGTAGCCTCCTGCGCAGTAGTGGCAGTGACATGCATTGCTCGGGGTGAAACGCTTATAAAAAAAAAAACGCTCTGAGTTTCGTGCTATAAGCGTAAAATAATATGCCTATTTATTAACATATATATATATATATATATATATATATATATATATATATATATATATATATTGTGCAAAAACTTATTTGATACTAGATAGAATTATTAAGTAAATAGTAGCTAATAATACATCATACGATATATTTCCTTCCCATCACTCTATAACATACATTTTTATTCATAAAATCTATATGATAGAAGATGTATCATGATATCAACGAATGAAGGTTCAATCATTTAATTTTAAAAATGAACTGCTAGACTAGCCATACAGATCATACAATTATAGTAGTGAATGAATGAACGGAAGATTTAATAACATAAAAATATTATATACATTGTACTGTAAAGTCTCTGAAAAATTCTCAGGTTTGATAAATAGTTTTTCTTCTGCTTGTGTTCTTATAATTCAAGTCAAGAGAGTAAATATAAATCATAACTTGGGAAAGAAGAATGTGTGTGTGCGCGCGCGTGTGTGCGCGCGCGCGTGTGTGTGCGCGCGCGTGAGTGTGCGTGTGTCTGTGTGTTTGTGAACAAATAATTAAACATTCATTCTTACTTATATGAAAGAGTGAATTCTAAACGAGGATTTGCTAAGGTGTGAAAATTCTAGAAACCTTAGTGTAATGGTGACAGTTAAAGTTGTTCTGAACTGAATAACTGAAGGTTACAAAAGACCATCGGGCTCTCCTAAAATGCTAAGGCGGACTACATTTAAAGAATAACTGTACAACTGAAGAAAAAAGAAATGCCAACTGTTTTCAGGCTCCGCAACTTTCCCAAGATCAATTTGAGTGGAGAAAAATTATGTTTTTTTACAATACTCAAGTAGACTAGTACAATAGATATTGTTATATTACAAAACTATTTTATAATCAGAATAATGTCAAACCTTTCATAATACATGTATCATTTTGATTATGTCGAAAATATGTTAATGCCACTTGGCAATCAATCAGAAAAAACACATTGCTAATGTCCAACGTGATTATTCAAATAGTAGCGAGATGCGAAATGAATGACTTTATGTAATGTGCGATCATTGCATCAAGTTTCAACTTAAACTTGAATATTCATCTATGCAAATTATTCGAATAATTCAGATGACTTTAAACAGTGATTCTATGAGTGAATTTCTTAGTTTGGAATGCATTAAAAGTGATTCAGGGTTTAGAAGAAAATCATTATCTTGTGAGAAATAAGTGTCATTTCGAAAATTAGACGAAAACCCGAGTATGTCGCAGACGATCAGGATAGCATCTTAAATTCTCATTTCGTAATTTAAAATATTATATCATCCAGTTTGAAAAAAAAACAACTCCAGATTTTATCGTAGAAAACTCTCTCTCTCTCTCTCTCTCTCTCTCTCTCTCTCTCTCTCTCTCTCTCTCTCTCTCTTTGGTGATAGGAAGGCTACTTACTAAGCAATAAACGCAATAAGTTTATTCAGAAATAAAACAAAAATAGGCTGCAGATTAAAACTGAAAGTTGGATAAAAATGTCGTCCTCCCCAGAGAACTGAATAACTTTTGCAACAAAAAGATGATAATCGTACCAATAGTTTTGGGAGTACTGGTAACTATATCGAAAAGTTTGGCAAGAAGTTTAAAGAAACTGAAAATTCGAGAAATAATCAGATTCATTCAGATTCATTCAGATAATGGCACTAATTAAATCAAAATACTTAGAAGGGTTTTGGATTATTGCATAAACTTGTTTTCACTTAATCGACAATTTAAACGACATAGAAATAATAATAATCATCAAGATATACTATATTTCATTATCTTCTGACGATAATGTGAATTTATATCAATGTTTTTATATTAATTCACGAGGCTCACTTGTTAACTGAATATTAATTAACAACATTAGGACAATTACTGTTTATACATGATTCCTTAAAATTATTTAAACAACATTTTAAACTGACATTTATCGAGTACATAAGACTTTCTTAAAGTTTTAATAGATAATTATCATCAAATTGTAAAAGAAATTTTTAACGTATTCGTTGAAAATAAAGTGCCTTACAAATCGTTATTACAAGGATAAATTGGGTTTGGTACGACTAGAAGAATTTGTTTGCTTTCTATAATTTTGTAATACATGGTGGTATTATGTAATTCAGTTAAAAGTTAGAACTTTATTTTTGTTTCTACAAGAAAGAAAAAAATTGTTCACATATGGAAACAATATATTGGAGGAAAGAGAGAAACCTGCAAAAAGAAAAATATGGAAAGTATGACGCACGTCTCAAGTAATATTAGCACTGGACAAGATTAGCAGAAACAAAGCAACAGGACCAGATTAGATTGTAGGAGAAATGCTCCCAAGCCGTAGACGATTTCCTCATTGACAAGAATAAGGAAATAATAAACGAAATATATGACAATGACGACATACTAGAAGATCTTGATAGATTCATCTTTATACTACTGCCTAAGAAGTCAGGTGCAAATGAATTGGAGCTTCATTAGACAATCATCATAATGAGCCAAAAAACTAAACTTATCATTCAAATTCCATGAGAGAAGAGAGGAGAGCCAAACAGAATCATAACATAATTTTGTCAAGGACAGTGGAATGATAATTTTTCTATTTATGATCAAAATGCTTTTGGAGGGCCCAGTACTAGTGCAGAATGACCTGTTTATATTTAATGAATAATGCAGAAGAATTTGATACGGTGCAACGTAAGAATCTGTTTGGACTATTAAGAATGATTATTTGGAAAAGTTGTTAGAATAAGCCAGAATTTATACTTTGAGAAAATCACTTACATACGGAGAGAAAATGAATTAAGTACACAAAAATAAAAGGAGACATAAGACAAGGATATGTTTTCTCACCAGATTTATTCAATATTTACAGTGAGTCTATCCTACGAGAACTGGAGACCCCACCAGGATTTATTATCGGTGCGTAAACTCTTCGCAATATAAGATACGCAGATGATGCTGTGTTGATGGCTAAAACAGAAAGGAAAACTACAGAACCCCGAAACAAGTTAATAAAAGAAAGCAAGAATAAAGGACCAAATATCAATTATAAGAAAACAGTTGTCAACAAGAGCAAAAGCTTTAAATACATTAGAGTTGTTAAAATCAAATACGTACAGAAGTTTAGATAACTGAGAAATCAGAAGGTACATTAGAATAGAAATAAAACATTCCAAAAGTTAAAAAAAAATATTAAAAACAAGGATATTTGGTTAGAATCAAAGACTACTGAACTGATATGTTAATATCAATCCTTCTATATATCAGTGAATGTTAGACAACTTTCTCCCAGGGAAAGAGAAGAATTGGAACAACAGATATTGAAAATAACATGAAGCAATGTGTAAAGATTAAGGAAATGGAAGCAATACAATTATACATAAAATCAAGAACAGACAATGAAAAATTCTAGGATACATAGCGAGGTAGATATTACTGGATATTTTAATAATCACATAACCCAATAAAAGTAAAAGATTCAGAAGAAAGTAATGATTAATCTACCTAAAGAGTTTGTGCAGATAACTAGGCCGATATTGCTAAAAAGAGTAAGAAATTGTGGGGAATCATGATTTCCCATATCCTGAGGGGACATGGTACATTAAACAAGCATATAAAATACTAATTATTATATTGCTGAGTAAATATTTAGAAATATATTTTCTGAAAATGCAGTTAATTTTTATCATTTACAAACATTATCAAGTACTAATAATTTTTCCCTATATTATTTGGATTAATATTTTTTATATTTTTATCATTATTTTTGTAATCATCAATCGACTTTTCCTTTAATTTTTATCGAGTGTATATTGCAACCAATGACATTTACGTACTACTAAGGAAAGGTTAAATATTAGCCGAAATGCTGTTAATAAAATTACAGATGAATGTGTTAGATCAAAATATGTTACATAATGATTTTTTTATCTTTAAGGAAAGTCATGAATCCTATTAAATCTAATAATTGTCATAAATTCCATTAAATCTGTCATATTTCAGATAATGTAAAACGTCAAAATATATATATGACTTTCATATATAGATTAATAATCAAAAAGTTAATATAAATAATAATCTTCAATTCGACTCGAACTATTGATAGAAATACATGTCCCAAATCTTAATATCCAAATAAATCCCTATTCAGGCGGTTATATTTTATTTTATTTTTTTTATTCTGCTTTTTTTTTTCTGACCCATTTCTGCGTTCGTTTGAGAAAAAAAGTGTTTCGCAATATTCATTGCTGGCAGACGATAAACGTTTGCCCTTCTGCTTGGCAAAAATTCTATAGTTTCGTCGAGTCAAAGATAGTGGTAATGATAATTAACAACAGTTGCGTTGCTCTGTAAAAGAAGAAAGAAGGTAAAAAGTAAAATAAAATGAGTCTGTCAATTCATCACCAGATTTTTGACAATATCCATTCCCTAGGAATGTTGAAAGCCTCCAAATGGGCCAGCCAACATGATGAAAAAATCTCTAACGACATAGACATGAATAAAAAAAATTCATATATAATACTAAATAGTATATTTTAAAAATACCAAAACTTGTTTAATATGTAAAAGTAGTTGCAACAGTTGTATTAATTGTATTTCCTATTTGACATTTTTATAAATTCTTATTGCACAAGGTCATGAAGCATCTTGATGTATATAAAGATTGCGTAGATTTCTATGAATATATATTTATATCACAAGTGCATTAAATGATTTACAACTGGAAAAACGTATTTGTTTCTATAAATCAGTAAGAAGATTGTATTGTTCTGAATTTCGTAATGTTTAAAGCATCCTTTAAATACATCTGAATGATAAATAAAGCTGTCTGAACCGCTGTAGCCTTGCTCATCAATAAATAATAGATTAACTTTTCGTAAGAGTAATATCGTGAAAATATGCTATGTCTTGTTAATGGTTCTACAGAAGGACATTCAGGATACTATGGACCGAACATGTGAGGAACGGTGAGGTTTTGGAGAGAATGGAAACGAAAAGAAAACTTATACTAACAATAGAAAGAGACAGTTGAAATTTCTGGGCACGTGATGAGGAAGTAGGGCTTGAAAAATCTCATTCTCACAGGACAGAGGAGAAAACAGCGCGTGACATAGTTGATAGGCTTAAGTAAATGGATGACAGAGCAGGGTTTAGAATAAATAATAAGACAAAATATATTAATAGCTACAAGGAACAGGAAGATGTAGAAGGTCATTATCGCCTACTTCTTAAAGAGACACGGTACATAAAATAAGAAAGAAATAGTAATACCGTTATTCAGGGACTATATTAAGTTATATGCTATAAAAATGACCAGTTGGGACTTATAATAAACACCATAAAGAGCTTTTCCCATGGTATCTTGGTATCACTTAGACTTGATAGGTTTGCTGCGCTAAAAATATAGACTGAAAGAAAGGTGAATAGAACAAGGATAGAGCTTTCCAATTGTGACTTTATGAAGGAAATAGATGGTAGTGGTTATAAATAAAATGTTACATAAGAGTTCTACAGATGAATAAGACTCTCAATGATTGGATGAAATTGCAAATTTTTTCTTTTTAATTATTTCAACACAAGCAAGTCAATAAATCCCTATAGCGGAAATATAAACTTTAGGTACCACAGCGGAAAGTTCCGAAAAATTACCATAAACGTATTTATACAAAAAGTACATGGAAGCTATGTCACGTGAGTAAGTAAATTAAACCGAGATGCCAGATTAGGATCACTAGCATTCCAGATTTGTTTTTTGTTTGTTTTTTTGTTTTGTTTTGTTTTGTTTTTCGGATATCATCAAGAATCTCTAAATATATACAAAAAGCACCAGGCCACCAGATGTGGCAGCAATGTTCAAAGCAAGGGTGAATAATAGATTTATAACTATGTAAGATAGTTTCTGACGAGAAAGATTGTTTAGCACGACATCGTGAACCAACTTTCTTACGTACATACGTAAGAATTGATTCAATACTCTTTCCACTTCATGTTAATGGAAAACATTAGTCCTAGAAAGGTAAATATTTCACTCATCTAGTACTAATTAATGGAAAACATTAGTCCTAGAAAGGTAAATATTTCACTCATCTAGTACTAATTATGCTGATGGAAGATAAAAGGGATTCTCTGAGATGATTAACAAACCACTCTATGCCCCTATTTAATAACAAATTATGGGTCATTTTTTAGATCAGCTACTAATTTGACCATATCGAACTGAAGACAGGTGTAAATAATTGTGTCATCAGCATAGATACCGAGTGGAGAACTGATGTCACCAGTAAAGTCGTTTATAAAAATTAGAAACAACGTAGATCTAAGGATAAAACCCTGGTGACACATGCATTTATGCAAAACGGTCTAGAAAAGTGGTCATTCAAGACAACTTTAATTTCGGGATTTGATAAGAAAGATTGAATCAGTTCAAAACTCGTCCAGAAATACTATAGCATTTCAACTTGTGAAGAAGATCAGCAAACCGAATTCTTTCAAATATCTTTGAAATATCCAAAGCAACAGCCCAAGCTTCATCATTCTTATCTAAACCTTTACAGACTCTTTCGATATTAATCCTTAATACATGCACAGTTGACCTATAAAAGCAAAAGCCATATTGCTTATCTGAAAGTAAACCCTGCAAGGTGAGATGCTTAACCAATTCAGAGTAAATCAGGGCCTCTAGTACTTTGATGAAAGTAAAAGACTAATAGGCAGATAGGAGGATCAGATAGTTCGCCTACAGATAAAGAAAATTTTAAAAAGCAGCAAGGTATTTATTGTACAGAGGACAGTTCAGGAGCACGCATCTTAAAGACTACTGCAGTGATGCCATCAAATCCACATACTTTCTAAGGATTCAGCTTAGAAGCAATAGAAGAAACCATGGATGGAGTTATATGCATATCACTTAGTAGGAGACTAAGCACCGCAATGTTATTCCAGATGAGTCAAGAGTAGAATCTAAAGAGAATTTACGAGTAAAACATTCTACTTTATCAGCAGAAGATGCTAACATCTTGAGTGAAGAGAACATGTACCGAAGATTTACTCTTATACAACACCCTATTATAGAGCCGCAAGTAGTCACGTGAGCTGCACATGTTAGAAACAATACAGAGCCTTCTTCTATCAGTAAACAAATACTTAGCCTCTTTGTGGACACGTTTACAATTATTTCGAGCAGTCACAAATAGGCATCTGTTGTAATCGGAATTATTACACTGGTACACTCGGAAAAAAATTATTTCCATGAGCTATAATGGCTGAACAAGCTGGCGTGAGCCAAGGAGAAGGTTGTGGTTTCATCTGATATTTTCAAGAAAGTATAAAAGTATCAGTACTGCCTTTAAAGCACTAAAAACCTCTGTGACATAGTTGTCAATAGAAAGGCTATGAATATCAATCCAGGAGACGTCCCGAATGAAATCACGAAATTCATCACAAATCAGTACGCTAATAACAGTAAGAAGTCTTGTAAATAGGAGGTTCCTTTCTAATGAACGACTCAAAGGAATACTAATAGATACTACAGCATATTCTGAGTTGGAAAAACAAAACAAATAAAGAAGAATATTGATAAAATATATTAGGGAAACAAGTAGGGCGATCCACTATTTGACTGAAAGAATGAGCAATGAAAAAATTGAAAGTCTAAATACCGACAACATGATTAACAATAGAATGTTTAAGCCAAAGTGCGAAGAGCATTAAAATCACTGAAAACAAAAATATTCAATTCACAGATGGATCTAGAGAAAGAGACATTTCTATATTATCAGAAATTTGGTTCAATATATTACAGTACTGAGAAGAAGGAGAACAATAAAAGAAAGAGATAGTTGACAGAGTGTAATAACAGAAGTCGAAAGTACATGAAAGAATTAACTGCATGCTAGAATTTTTCGACAAAGAGAAAGCTAGCATGGAATAGATAAATCATTCAGAGAAATAGAAGAATTTAAATTGGTTTCACAAAGTGCAAAGACATCTGGAGACCATTTCAAGAGAAGACTCAACACTACAAAAATTAGAACGAATGCCACGAGAAAGAAAAGTTGATAGGGTAAGTGAGTTTTGCTTACTGGTTTACATGTATTTCTTTTCAATGTATCTGTCATGAGCAGATATGTTATAAGAAGAAAGGCCAAAATAATTATGAGTATATATTGGCTATGGCAATACAAAATAATTAGAAGGTGGCTAAGACTAAAGCATAATGAAGCTCCAAGATTGCCAATCGGAAATACTTCAGGGATACCGAATCATGGCAGCACAAATACCCGAATATTATGCGACTGCTAATCAGAGCATCTTCTCTAAGTGCTACCAAAACGTTTTGACTCCTTACTACCAGTTGGAAGCACTAACCAGAAAATAGCCAACTCAGTAAATGTTGCAGGCAGCCAATGATCGGTAAGATCATTAAAATGTTAAAACAGTTAAATCATTAAGGCCATGAATAAATAACTGGTAAACAATATCTTAAACAGGAAACAATTGATAAACATTGGAGGAGTACTAACTGGGCGATATATGAACCTATCTACTCATGTTAACCAGTTTACAGCACAGGAGGATAAGTGCATTTATTGAGATACCTACTCTAGAAAGATTGCCGAATAAGAGGCCAAGAAGAAATACAAAATTTGAAAATTTCTTGTAAGTTTATCCCAAGAATTTAAATACAATTAATATTAACGTAAAATTATATCACTTAATCTAGTTAAAATTAATCAGAAATTTCAGTTTAAATCCAAATTCAAACACACATACATTTATATTTTATACTAGGTATGAGGGTAAAGACTTCGTTGTCAAATGAACCACTTTTTCTTACTATTAACATAACTTCTGTTTAAATGAGGAATAATAGAATTACAAATTTTAAAAACTTACAATGATTATATGTTATTTTTTCCTCCAGTACGATACCCACTTCCGACATTAACACAACGTGAGTCAGACTATTGAATATAAGTGAAGTGCGACTTTAAAATGGTCCTTCTCTCCAGGGTTGGTGTCTCGGAAGCAACCACGGTTACTGTTACCCTGGTTTTTGGTTTGAGAGAAAATACAGACTACAATACATATAATAACATGCATAAACACACAAACTAATCTATAGTTAACATCGGATGTCGGAATAAACAGTTTGTCGACAAATGTACCATTTATTACGAATAACTGTTACTTTGTTTAATTGATAAGTGATAGAAAACAATTTTTAAAATAAGAAAGAATAAAATTCAATATTTGTCTATATTTCTGAAATTTGGTAGTATTCATACTACATTATTCATACTATTGTCCTCATCTTTGCTGCCATTTGTACAACGTTTTGGTGGTTGTACGTTCCGGCCTTCTTCAGATGCTATGAATTTCGAACCGAACTCTTTATTACGATGACTGGGGTATATCATTCTCAATTTTTGTGCGACGTTTCTTTTGGTAGTCATAAGTTATCTCCCTCTAACCGGACTCACTGAGTTACTTGTTCATCATTGCTGTAGCTTGGTATTGAACTCACAACGCTTTGGGTCAAGTCACTGGAACTAACCAACGTCTATATTCACCGGGTCAAGTACCCACCGCAGTGGTGAACAAGTAACAGAGAGTCCGGTTAGTGGAAAATAACTCATGACTACCAAAAGATGCTTCGCATAAGGAATGAGAATGATATACCCCAGTGATCATAATAAAGGATTCGGTTCGAAATTTTTGGTACCTGAAGAAGGCCGTAGCGTACAACGGTCGAAACGTCGTACAAATTGCAACAAATATGAGGACAATGGTCTGAATAATGTAAATAGTGAAGAATTAAATTATCATCAAATACATATGAGACAGTTTTTAATTATTGCTGCAGATAAAACATTTGAAAGATAAATAATAGATGAAGAAACTATACTGGATCAACAAAAATGTGAAGAAAACAAAATAACGTTACATCTCAAAACGCTTTCCTACAAATCTGAAAATACGTCTTTGTCCATAAAAATGTTACGTTAAAATATAAATACGGTACATATGCCAACTACAGGTCGGTTAAACTAAAATATGACAAGTAAAGAAATTGAAATACCTGGGAAGCGTTTTGACAGAAAATGGAAAGTGCGACACTGAGATCCAAAAACACATTGACATGGCCAAGGACGCATTTTAAAAGCTAACCGGAGTACTGAGAAACAGGAAAATCTCACTGGAAACAAAGGAAAGAGTGCTGGACTGCTGTGTAATATTTGTTCTTCTGTATGGCAGTGAATGTTGGACGATTTCATCAAGAATGAAGGAGAGGCTTGTGCCTACAAAAATATGGTTCTACAGAAGGATGCTGAAAATACCATAAACCAAACACGTGGTCAATGACGAGGTGTTAGGGAGAACGCAAACGAAAAGAAAACTCATAATTAACATCAGGTAGAAACAGCTGAGGTCCCTGGGGTCACAGACAGATAGAAGGAAAGAGAAGCAGGGGAAACACAAAAACAATCAATTCATACCACGACATCTTAAAAATATATATTCTTGAATAAATACGGTGAATATATAAGAATATAATAAAAATACAATATAATAAAAAAGAAAGAAATACAAGAATAAATAAATAAAAATAATCATAACTTTTAGCTTTCCATGGCTATCCTGAAGCAAGAAAAAAACACGAAAACTTTTATTTATTAATATAAGTTAATTATTATTGTTGTTGTTGCTAATATGTTTAATAATATAAATATTGAGTAAATCAAATTAAAATACAATAAAAAAAACAATATAAAAGCTTAGGAAGTATACGTTAAAAATGAAATTTTATGCTTATGAGCGCATCTCTTGCCTTTTTTTACTTATCCGATCGTATAAAAACTAACGTTAGATTATATAAGAAACCAAATAAGTTACTATTCTTCTTCTTCTGTGTGCCCTGTCCCTTCAGAACGTAGGCGATCATGGCTTTCCACTTTTCCCTATCCCTGGTGGCTCTGAGCACACCTTCTCCTGTTAAACCGTGCAATCCTTGTTCTGTTATCCACCTGATTAGGTTCTTCAAATATGTTATCCGTTGCTTTCCTCTGTCTCTTTTCTACAAATGCTTTCATGGCAACTGTTTTAATGAGCTTTTTACTCTGGTGGTCCGTCCACATCAATTTAAGCGTTCTACCAGAGTGTCATCTAGGTCCCACCCTTTTACCGTTGAAATAGTTAAATGTAACTGTCAGTTAAATCCATGCACTTCCTGTGGTAAATAATGATAAAAATATCAAATAGATAATATATATAATTCGAAATATGTAGTTAAACTATATATATATATATATATATATATATATATATATATTGTAACGAGGAAGTTAGAAGCGTTTTTCAGCTCAAAATCCTTGGGCAATGAATAAATTAGTCCAATAGTAACAATAGTAGTAACGGGTCATTCGGTCAGGTTTCTGCCACTCCAGAAAAGAGAGTAGTGTGAATTAAATCACTGGGTCAGGTTCTACCCTTCCCAGAAAGAGTTACAGTGAAAAGAAGGAAAAGACCAGAGAAAGTGAGGGCCAATGAATATAGGCCCCTGTTTCTATATAAAAGGGAAGAAATAGTAGAAAACCGCAGAGAGTTGTTGGGCTACCGGCTAGGCGTAGAATTCTCTCCGGCTATTCGTTCAAGACGTCGAAAGAATTTTCCATCAAGCTACCAGCCGAAATTCTCCACGCGAAGACCATCCTCAACATCCAGTAAATACACCACGTGCTACCGTAAAAAGTAAAGATTGTTTTGTTAATAACTATGATCAAACCCTAGCTGTGTATAGTTATATATATATATATATATATATATATATATATATATAGTATATCGAGGCAGCAAGTAATTTTCTAAACATATGCTATTAAATATAAGAGACAATGAATGTCTATTATGTTTAATCATGAGCCGTTCTAAACGTCGTATTTTTGCTTTAATTTCAGTTGAAAATAAAGACAAAAATTCTCCAACATTTGGATAATTATTTATTGGTTTTCTTCTAAGCTTTCGGCTCACATGAGCCATCTTCAGAGAGGTTGTTTAAACTGAAATATTATAAAACCCACCATCACCGACGATTTTATTTTGTGTTGACATAAAACTCCGCTTGGCAACGGCAATAGTTACCAAAAATAATAAACGCAGTTCTTAAGTTTGCGATGCGGTCTTATGACGTCACACCGCGGGATAGCGCGAAATGACAACAAAACCATGTAGTCAAATGCAATGTAATATGTTATTTCCTGTTTTAAAGTTGATTTTATTGAGTGTTGGTTGTTCGTAGCAATATATATATAAGAAAATAATAATACTCTTTCTTTAAATTCATGTTTCCTTCAAGGAGAGATGGAAAACACGCCCGATTACTTTGGAGTATGTTTGGTGGCTATAGAAGTTTTGTAATCCATGGTAAATAATGGGAATTTGTTTTCAGACCTCAATGCTTTAGTGATTAGGGTCGTGAGGTATGGTGCAAAAACTTTTGAATAGACGTAAGATAACCAATCAAATTTGAACAGAAAGACAAGGAAGATAATGACAATGGACATTTGTTTACATCTTTGGAGTAATATGGCTAGAATCTACTTGTCCTGAAAAGAGGACGGAAGATATTTAATAGAGATGAAAAAGTGCAAAACATAACAATGTAAGTTCTTGAATGAATACTTAAAAAAATATTCAAAAGTGGATGCTAAAGATATACTGAATGAAAAGTCATGGTGTTTTCAGAAAGATTGTCAGATTACGCGAAGAGAATCTATTGAGTGAAAGTAGACATTTGCAAGGGAAAGCAGTTTACTAAGTATTTAAACATGTAGCAGATCCGGAATCATGAAGGTGGCTTGTAAACGGGTTCTTGAAGAATGAAACTGAAACAATAATCTATATAGCACAAGAACAGAGCTTAAGAATTAGTTCTATCAAATATTTTATTACTACAACAGCTGATTTACTCTTGTGTAAGTTGTGGGTTTCACCCATGTTCAATGTTTTGTCTTGTTTAATATTTCCCTTTCAGATTTTTTCAGTAGTTTCTAAAAGAAAATAGATTAATGTTTAAATTAAAATATAATATTAAATTTTTAATATAAAATATTGTATAGCATTATACTTCCACCTTCTCCCTGTTGCTGTCTGTTTCTCTCTTTCTGTGGGTCCTAACATATTTCTTTTAAACTGAAGATTGTTCGCTAAAGTTATCAAAAGACCGCAAAAAGGTATTATCTTTTAAATATTTACAAACATTCCAAGAAAATTTCAAGATTTTGGTCTACTGGTAACGAAATGCTAATCTTTAAATTTGCAGACGTTCTTGTCTTTTGCTTGTTTAGACTAGGTTAAAAAAAATGTTGTTTCACCCAAGCTCAATGTTTTGTCTTGTTTCAAATTTTTTTTCTTTTTTTTTTCTTTTTCTTTTTTTTTTTCTTTTTTTTTTTTTTTTTTTTTGCACGGGATGTTAGCAACCCGGTAGAGTAAACATTAAGCCTACAAATGGCGGAGGAACTCGTAAGGAGTCAAAAGCCAGCTAACTAGAGTTGGTGTCTTGATAAATAACTGTGGAGAAGGCAACGGGATACAACTCCACTATCTATCCAGCGCACAATCATGTCTTTTCAACAACAAAAAAATGAGACCCAACGGCGTGAAGGTGATTCATTCCAAAGGAAATAACTCCTCACCAAGTAATGATCAACATGAGCAACAGCTGTCACCTGACCGTCATCTAGCGATTGTTAGCAATGGTGCAAAGCAAATGACCAAGTAATAATAACTATCACCTGGTTTCAAAAACACCGACGACGTCTATGAACATGGAGATCTTCAGGAGGCGACATGAAAAAATAAATAGTCTATATAACTATAATCATTATATATAATCTGGTTCAATCAGAAATGCAGTGGTTCAATGCAAAACCTATCCAAGTGCCACTGTGGAAGCTACCACCTCCTGGTCATCTGCAAACTAAGAATGAAACTCCAGAGAATGAAGAAGCCTAGTGCAACACCAAGATTGTAATAGAACACGCTCCTGAATGACCTCAACCTGCAGAAAGAATACACTAACAGCGTGAAAAGCAAATACGAAGAACAAATTGGAAAAGGAACTTTGAAATGGGACTTACTAAAGAAAGCGCTAGTGACAGCAAACAACATTGTCCCAATGGAAATCAGACGCAGAAGAAAAAACGAGTGGATAACTGAAGAGATTCTCGACATGATACAAAGGAGACAGAAAACTATGCCAAGATATGGAATGGAATACAGGAAACTAATATACTACTAAAGCAGATATGCATAAAGAAATAAGAGAACTGACAGGACAAAAAACCTGCTCCTCAACAGAATGTATAAAATCCAAGGATGGAATGATTATACTAGAGAAAGACGAAATACTCCAGAAATAGGAAGAATATATAAAAGATCTTTTCCACGACAAGAGAGAGTAACCGATAATACACAAAAATGAGGATGGACCAAAAATATTAAAGTCCGAAGTGGAAGCTGCAATGGCCAAATTGAATAGAAACAAAGCAGCTGGACCAGACAGCATGGTAATAGAAACATATTCGGTGTCAGCTCGTTTAATTTGAATCTTTCACACTCTTGTTAACGATTTCAACATATGTGACAAAATCTCGTCTTCTTTATTGTCAAATTCATGCACTTAAAACGAGTAACTGAATAACAAACTTTTATCGCTAATTTTTTTAGTCATAGTATTTACTGTCTCTTTAAAGCAAATTTCTCCTGTTTTTCTTTTTTCGGTAGTACAAAATTACGGTAGTTTTCATGTTGCAATGGTGCTAACTTTCTCAACAAAAGTCTTCTTTTTTCTCGTTTTTCCAGTCGCTGCGTTTATTTCTGTAAATTTGCACGTATCTTTTAAAATAAGCAGAAATTGTCATTCCATCATTTGAATTATATGTGCATTCAGTTATGGCATTTGCCACTGCGTCGGAAGTCAAATGAATTGAAGAATCTTTTCATTTTGTTCTGAATTACTTCAATTAAGTTTTGTTGTTGTTTTTGAAGTTCCGAAAATTGTTGGGATTTCTGTTACTGTATTTTAAAACGTGAGATAATAATTCTTCTATATTTAACAATATCTGAGTTTTTTCTTTTCGCACAGGAAAGAAAAAAATTGCACCAACTTCTAATTTCTCATCGCCACTGTTAATATGTACACCACAATAAAATAATATTTTTTCTAACTCCATATAATTTTCGATCACTCGCTGCCACTATTGAAGTCAGTCGAGACATAATATTATAACCGTTTTATAACGGTTATATGTCTCGAGTGACTCTAACGGTACTTTAAGGGACACTAAACTCTCTGGGATATTGATCTGAAACCTCCCCACTGAGGCCGGATGTGACACAAAGTCGCTTTTAAACGTGTGAATTCCGGGCCTTTAAGAAGGGCAAAAATTTTCCTGTAGACCTTGCGTAAGTTAGGGTGGTGCTCTTGTCTGCTTTCCCCCAGAAGAGACTCTGCCGAAGGTCAGTGTCTCGTCTGGGTTCTCTCCACTCGAAAACAGAGAGTCCGACAGGTTACAGTTCGCGGCAGAAGTCTGGATATTTACCAGAAATTTTCACACTGAGGCTAGATGTGGCACAAGGTTGATTATTTAATGTGAGCAATCTGAGCCCGTAATCCCTGGTAAACATTTTCCGTAGATCTTGCATACGGTAGATTCGGGGACGTGTCTGCCCCCCCCCACACACACACACCATATGATACTCTCCTCTTTGCGTAGCTTTATCTGGGTTTCTTGCCTAAGTAAGCCCCTAGCCATCAAGACACTCAAAGATTTACAATTTAAGCGGTAAATAGGACTATCAACTCATTTTATTGTTTGCAAACTGGAAATAGTCATATAGAGAAAGCTCTGGTGAGTAGAATGAATCTTAGCACCTAAAACCTAAATTCTTTAAAATATCTATTGATTTGTCAGCCTTGTAAGAAGATGCATGGTCAGGCAAAAAAAGAAAAAAGAAATATATTTCTGTAACTCTGTTACTCTTTCCTTACTCCTTTAATCAACATAGCCATTAAGAGTATTATTCTATATTTTCTCTTTGGCGCTTCTAAAGATATTCTGTCATCAAAATATCTTCATTAATATTTTTAAAAAATGATGTGACTTTCCAGAGCCAACACAGCATGTCTCTTGTTTCTGTCTTGTTACAAAACTATGATCTCTGGGTCATAGTCTTGTAACAATAACACACCACTCAATATATCCCGGGCCTAACTAATAAAACAACAACTTTGAGGCGAAATTCGACTTTATTCATCAACATAGTCTCCTTCTAGGGTGATACACTGATTCCAACACTTCTCTAACAATTAGATGATTTGTCTTTAGCCTCAAAATATGCCTGTTTTCAATATCACTAGAGTCAAACCTCTTTGCCTGGAGCATTCTTTTGATGTCTGCAAACAGGCAGTTGTCGCTAAGGGCCAGATACCAAGAATAGGGTGAATGCGGAAGCAATTTGAAGTACAATTCATGTAATATTGCCATTGCAAACGCGACACCCACTTTGCACACAGCTTTTTCATTGACAAACGTTCATGCAAAATAGGGGATCCACTGTCTTCTGATATATTTAGTTCTTCTGCTACTTCCCACAACTTCAATTTACGATTGGCCAAAACGATATATTTTTGTGTGTGTTTTCCGGGACAACTGCCGATTTTGGGCGACCTGAGCCTTCAGCATAATTTGAGTCTGTACAACTGAGTTTAAAGTCAGCATACCACCTCTTAATCATGGTTTCCGACGGAACAGAGTCCGAATAACACCTATCAAGCCATTGCTTTGCTTGAACAGTATTTTTCTCTATCAGAAAGCACTGTTTTATCAACACACAAAATTCAGATTTTTCCATTTTTTTACTAATAATTCGATTGGACCCAAATTTTGTCACGTGTCATTTGAAAGTTAGTACTTTATAAAAATTATATGGATTTTTTATTAGTGGCACCATTTATATGTCAGGCCCGGGACTTATTGAGTGATGTGTTATTTCACGAATCGAATAACAATGATAAGTCATTCCAAACAATAATCACAAGATCGATAAAAAAATGCTATGAACTCAACTTGTAGATGCATAGATGATATTTTTTTTTTTTTTTGCTCAACGTTCATATATGTTGACATCTACTTGGCTGATAACTTTTGCATAATTCCTCAGTTTTAATAATAAAATTTTCCACTTCATATTTCACATTATTTTTCCCATTTTATCAGTTTCTATAAACTTCAGACTTCTCTGTGTGTGTGTGTGTGTGTGTGTGTGTGTGTGTGTGTGTGTGTGTGTGTGTGTGTGTGTGTGTGAACTATTTCTGTCAAAAAGTGCAGTTTTTTATCGAGTGGATATTTTTTTTCTTGCTAGTTATCCAGATCTCTATCAGTTCAAGATTCCCAAACCAGCCTCTTTTCAAAGCTTATTTTGCTTATTCAGGAAACTCTAACTTTTTGCAAACAATGTTTCAATCCTTTTTCATATCTCCGACATCCATTTACTAACAAATTTTAAAATCATTATTTTTAATAACCAACTAGCAGAAGCATACTAATATTGTCGCACTTCTTTTTGTAACCAAAAGAGATATAAGAAGTACTCCTCTCTAAGCTATCAAGTGGATATCTGTCACAAACAAAGCTAGCATCATGTGTAGTATGTTGAGATAGTACCATTATCTGAATTTCATTTCATGTTATTTTGGCACAAAAAAATTACACTTTTCAAGAGTGCCCCTTTCAGGTTACCCTAATCACCAATGCATTTCATATACATTATGATTATAAATACACTTTAATAAATAAAATACACGACATATCTTTCAGGTCGACCCGAAAACAATTAACAGCAAATTTCCTCAATAATTGAAAATTATCTTGAGTATTTAATACTATAATCCTTCTCATGTTTACAATTCTTTTAAATATTTAAAAATGTTTTGCGATTATTGGGATGATGAATATAAGTAACACTTGCATATTCATTTAATTATTTAGTTCTCTGGCAATGTCCAAATATTTTTTGATTCTTAACTTTCTTTCAACATTTTGATATGGTCTACTCAAACAGTGATATTCCCTACTGGGCAAATGTTCTAATTCTTGATGACTAGAAATTGTCTTCTGCACTTGACTGGGTGGCTTAAATGAATTTCAAAACAACTTCTGATTCCTACATATATCTTGAATTTACATAGTAAAATTCAAACCTTTTGCTCTCAGCATTTTTATCCGCATATCTTATGTTTTAAGGTTAAGATTGTATCTGACAATAATGAATCCTGATAGAACTTCTATTTCTCTCAGGATCGGCTCATTGTAAAGATTGAGACTGTCCAGTGAATAGACACATACTTTTCCTATACATTTTTTTAAATTTTTGCATATTTTTTTTAATTTTCAGTAGATCTCTATTCCTACCTAATCAATTCTAGTTTTATATTCCTTCTGAGTTCATACTTACTTCTATGTTTAATATGAATGGGATACATTCTATAGTAGTTGTACAAAGAGGTTTTCTATTATTATTATTATTATTATTATTATTATTATTATTATTATTATCGTCTTCATTTGTAGAATTGGTAGTTATCTCATGAAATTGAATAACATGTCTCTTCAAGACAGTGGCACCTTTTTTCAATATCTTGTCAAAACTCAACCACGTCCTAGTTTGAATAATCCCAAGTTTCCATACTATTATTTCATGCATTTAGTGTTTCTATCAAATGTCTTGTGGTTATATCAGTAAAATGACGGACAACAATTTTCCTAATATCTCATGTATTTTTGTCAATATCCTGGCAGTTACTAGCAACATCGTGGTTTAGTCAGTCTCATTTCATCCTCACTTCTTTTTAATCTATTTATTTGCATTTTCATGATCACATCAACTGTCAGGTTTTATCGCTGGAGATTGAATGAGTGTTTGTTTCCTTAAATCTCAGGTTCTTCGTTTCCTCTCAGAACGAAATAACGCTATGACTTCGACAATCTCAGTTATTTTTAATTCATCTAGTCTTGATTCTAATATTTTCACAAACTACTGGAACTTTTCCAATCAATTTTTTTTTTTTTTTGCTCTACAATCCGTCAGGAAGCTGTGTCTGCGATTAAGCCTACTTCATTTTTATTGCTTACGGCTATCATAATTTTTTTCTATCATAATACCTACGACTATCATAATCTTTTTTCTATCATAGTATCCTCGACTATCAAAATTTATCTTCTATCATAATATCTACGATTATCATAATCTTTCTCTATCATAATATCTGCGACTATCATAATCTTTCTTCTTTCATAATATCTACGACTATCATAATCTTCTATCATAATATCTGCGACTATCATAATCTTTTCCTCTAACATAATATCTGCGACTATCATAATCTTTCTTCTTTCATAATATCTACGACTATCATAATCTTCTTCATCATAATATCTGCGACTATCATAATCTTTCTTCTTTCATAATATCTACGACTATCATAATCTTTCTTCTATCATAATATCTGCGACTATCATAATTTCTTCTTTCATAATATCTACGACTATCATAATCTTTTCTTCTATCATAATATCTGCGACTATCATAATCTTTCTTCTTCATAATATCTACGACTATCATAATCTTTCTTTCTATCATAATATCTGCGACTATCATAATCTTTCCTCTAACATAATATCTGCGACTATCATAATCTTTCTTCTTTCATAATATCACGACTATCATAATTTTCTTCATCATAATATCTGCGACTATCATAATCTTTCTTTCTTTCATAATATCTACGACTATCATAATCTTTCTTCTATCATAATATCTGCGACTATCATAATCTTTCTTCTATCATAATATCTGCGACTATCATAATCTTTCTTCTTTCATAATATCTGCGACTATCATAATCTTTCCTCTAACATAATATCTGCGACTATCATAATTCTTCCTCTAACATAATATCTGCGACTATCATAATCTTTCTTCTATCATAATATTCGCGACTATCATAATCTTCTTTTCTTTCATAATATCTACGACTATCATAATCTTTTCTTCTATCATAATATCTGCGACTATCATAATCTTCTTCATAATATCTACGACTATCATAATCTTTCTTCTATCATAATATCTACGACTATCATAATCTTCATCATAATATCTACGACTATCATAATCTTTCTTCTATCATAATATCTACGACTATCATAATCTTTCTTCTATCATAATATCTACGACTATCATAATCTTTCTTTCTTTCATAATATCTGCGACTATCATAATCTTTCCTCCAATATAATATCTGCGACTATCATAATCTTTCTATCATAATATCTGCGACTATCATAATCTTTCTTCTTTCATAATATCTACGACTATCATAATCTTCATCATAATATCTGCGACTATCATAATCTTTCTTCTTTCAATAATATCTACGACTACATCATAATCTTTTCTTCTATCATAATATCTACGACTATCATAATCTTCTTCATCATAATATCTACGACTATCATAATCTTTCTTCTATCATAATATCTACGACTATCATAATCTTTCTTCTATCATAATATTCACGACTATCATAATCTTTCTTCTTTCATACATTCATGACTATCATAATCTTCCTCTAACATAATATCTGCGACTATCACACCCTTTTCCTCTAACATAATATCTGCGACTATCATAATCTTCCTTCTCTCTAGAACGATGAAAAGTGTTTGAAACTTAAAGTCTTATGGAAAATGTTTGTCGTGATTTTTCTTAAATTTCTAAGCAAGATAAGTTTCTTGTTATATTTTTACCAATATTTCAAATTTAATTTTTGATTACTCTCTCGAATTTCTGTGAGGTATTGCTTAGAAATTAATTTCCATGTACTTCTTCTTATGACAGATGTTTCTCTGTACTATATTTTTTAAATCATTTCACCCCAAGCAAGACAGAATTGCCACTGGTGCCCAGGAGGTTACATAAGAGGTGAGTGACGAGAAAGTCGAACAAGTTACGGGAATGTCAGAGAATGAGTAAGAAAAAGGATGAGAATACAGGTGTGAAGATGGATGCATAAGAGTAGAGTGGAAAGGAAAAATAATATGATACAATGGTTGTCATGGAAAGGGCGTGAGTCAAGAAGATAAGAGATGGCAATTGACTTTGCATTTAAATTCTTGGAGATTGTATCTCTCAGGGAAGCAAGTATATGAAAGGGAATTCCACAGGCTGGAAGTGCGAGCAAAGAAGCTGATAGAGTAACGTTGCAATTATATTTCATTTGTTTCACTGTAAAAGGGTGGGACCTAGCCACTCGTCTAGTAGCTCGAGTAAATTCATGCAGTGGAGGCACCAGGGAGCTAAGCTCATCAGAACAGAAGCCGTAAAAGTATTTGTAAAAGGGACAGAGGGAAGCCACATTGCAAATGCATTATATTGATATTGATATATTATATTGATATTGATACTTGATATTGATAATTATAATTTATCTCTTATCATTTATTATTATTACACCAATGTTCCTAATTTTTTATGGATTGCTCTCTAATTTAGGTTCAACATCGTGTGCAATTTCCAACATTTTATTCTCATTGTCCAATAACATTGTTTCCCTTTTGAACGTATTTCTTTCTTACGGTCAATGGAAATATATCATAGATTAAAAAATAATAATCAATGAATATTATATACTTATAAAATATATATTTTATTATTTAGCTTTTATGAACTATACTCGATATGCAAATGTAACACTACCAAATAAATTAATGTAAACTAGCAGGTCCATGTAAATTACACGGGTTTACTAATACATTTTTAATTCAACACACTAAGTTTCAATCCCTGTATCAACTCATTGTATGAAATGTAATCATTGCATTAGTAAAATCTCAAACTTGTACTTGGAGTAAATTTAGAAAAAATTAAAAAATTAACAAGTGTATTTTTTTTTAAAAAAAAAAAAGGTATGTATTCTCTCACCGGACTTATTCTCAACCTTTACGGTGAGCCGATCTTGTGAGAAATAGAAATTCTACTAGGGTTCATTATTAGTAGACGCAATCTTAACAACAGAAGATATGCAAAATGACAGCGCTGATAGCAGTTACAGAAAGAAAATAGTAAGAATTCCTACAGATTGTAATAAAAGAAAACGAGAAGAAAAGACTGAATATCAATTGCAAGAAAACAAAATATATGGCTGTCAGCAAATGGAAGAATCCAACATGCAAATTACACACTGGAGATAAAAAAAATCAAACAAGTCCAAAAATTTCAATATCTGGTAAGTATTTTAAGAGAGGATGATATGTGTGTTACCGGACTACGAGGATACATTGAGATAACGAAATACGCTTTTAAAAAGATAAACAAAGTATCAAAAAAAGGTAAAATTTCATTAGAAACGAAGAAAAGAGTGCTGAATTTGTAGTATTGTATGCAAATTACTAGAAAAGTATAAATAGAGAATAACTGGAGAAGTAGGAGAGGAAAAACCCTGTTGCCTCAAAGGGCACGGAGAGCTGTGCTACGACTACTACTACGCACACAAAATGCAAAACATAACAATGGGGTCGCCGACAGCATCCTTAAATTCGCTGGATGACCCAGAACACATAGAAACATAGATAAAAACTTTTGCTGCATTTATAAGAATAAAAAATTAAGAGACACAAAGACCGACGGAGGAGAAAATTAGACAACTGATTTATTTCTGGCTACAGTTGGGTGCGAAGCTGTGAAGATAATTTCGACAATGTGTTACTCGAGCGTTATTAAAAGAAATGACATTCGATGAAATTGTTAAAATTATAAAAAAAGAACATAAGACCAAAAAAATTGTTAATCGCTGAAAGAAACAAGTTTTAGAAACAAGACATGTACGAAATGAGTCCATTATACAATAATTACACAGATTGAAAGAACGAGCCAAATACTGTTAATTTTATAAACTGGGAGCACGGGAAATGACTATGATTAATTAATTCTTCTGAGAATAAATGAAGGCTTGCATGACCCAAACCACAAATGTATAATACTGGAATGCCTACAGAGTAGTAGAATGAGGTTGGAAGCTAGCGTCGAGTTTTTGTATCAATTAGAGTTGATTAGAGAATTTAATGAATCAAAAGAAGAATTTGAGACAAACAGGACACGCACGACCAAATCCATAATTAAATGTAGATATTGTGGAAAAAATCAAGCTCTAGGAAAAATATGCTCAAATTGCAAAAGAAGATCATTTTTAGAACGTATGCAAATACAAAAAGTAAATAGAAAAAGTAAAATCCCTCTCCGAAGAAGAAGCTGAAATATTTACAATGAATACACAAAAAGTGGGTAGAGAAAAATAAGGATAAATGGAGAAATATTTAACATGCAAGCTGATACAGTCAGTGAAGTTAAGTTTATACCTATTACAATTAGGAAAACCTAAATTTTAGAAAAGCGGCGCACAATTAAAGCAATTTCATGGAACGACCATAAAAAACAACAGGTACATTTCAATGCAATTTTGAAACCGACAATCGTTTTGAAATAATTCCCATGACAGTTGTAGCATGCAAAAAGAATCAAGGATTATTAGGTATTGATGTATTGAAAGTAGATACAGCAAGACTAATCTGGGAACAGAAAAAAATAAAATAGGATTAATAAAAGGCTATAAAGCTCGCATCCAACTAAATACAAAATATCACTCAAAGTATATAGAGTCAAGAAAAGTCCAAATTCATATCCTACCTTTGGTAGTAGTCATATTAAACCAAATGATACAACAAGGCATGCTGGAAAGAGTAACTCATGGTGGTAGTAATTGGGCGTCACTGATAGTAACGATGAAGAAGCCTAACAGAGATTTAAGAAAATGTGGTGCTTATAAGATAGGGGTAAATCACCAGATATAACCAGACATTTTTCTTTGCCAAATGTCGAAACTGCAAACGACGATTTAGTAAAAATGGAGTACTTTGAAAAAATTAATCTCAAGTCAGTATACAATCAAATAGGAGTTGACGAGAAATTTAAGAAAACCACCACGGTAAAACATCCCTATAGGCTTATTAAGATTGACTCTTTTACCGTTTGAGGTAAAAACTTTGAGCCATATTTTTCAAAAAGCAATTGAAAGATTCTTATTAAGAAAAAAATGATAATATACCAGGACGATATAGTAAGGACTAAAAAAGAATTAAAATATAAAACAGAGAAAAATTTAGTGAGATTAAAAAAGGCAGGTTTGACTATAAACAAAAATAAATGTAATTTTGACTGTAAGATATAAGATTTACGATATCAGATATCAAAAGGTTTATCACCTAATGATATAATAACAGAAAAATAACATATATGGCTGCTCCAACAAATAAAAGAAGTAGAATCCTTTTGCGAGTTGATAAATTTTTATAGTAAATACATACGAAGATACAACGACATAATAGAGCCATTTTTATGCAAAATTATGCATAAAAAATTTGATTGGACACAAAAGCAAACTATCGATTTTGAAACACTAAAGGATATTCTGAAGAGCAAACCATTAATAAAGGTTTTTGATCCACAAAAAGAAATAACGTTAACCACAGACGCGATTGAAAAGGCGATTGCTGCTATTCTATCACAAGAACACCCAATCAATAAGGTTAACGTTAGCAGAAACTAACTACTTGAATATTGAAAAAGAAGCACTAGCAGTTGTATGGAGCATTGAAAGGGAACGAAACCATTTAATAAGAAAAAAACTCTTATAAAAATCGAACTGCAAACCATTAGAATTTATATTTAACCCAATGGTATTCGATGTTGACATAGTATATGTAAACTGGAAGACTATCCTTCATGTAGATACTTTATCAAGATTACAGTTCAAGAATGAAACAGAATAAAAACAAGAAAATACTGAAGATAAAATAATACACTGAGTGGAAACGAACGTTCTTCCTCTAAATAGACTGAAAATAGAAACAAAGCTAGACCCAGTATTAAGAAGAATAGTAGAGAGAATAGTAGAGAGAATAAAAAATAATATATGTTCAATGACATAGTGACTCTTTAAGAAAACAAACTACAAAATAATTATAAAAAATGGTGTAATATACAATAATATAATAGTAGTTCTACAAATACTGAAAAGAGACATATTAGAAGGAAAACATGATGTCGTACATTGTGGCAAAACAGCAACGAATAGAAGACTAAAGTTGCAAACTAGGTAGCCAGCATTTTCAAAAGACGTAGTAGAATACGTTAAAAGATCTCCAAAATGTACGGAAATAAAAAAAATTCAAGCAAAAAAAAATCAGTCATTATCCAATCTTTCTTGGATGATGAGTGATTATCTATAAGTTAGGGTCCACACGGATCATGCACATATCAGAGATAGGGGATTATTCTTAGTATTAATGGACTAATTCAGGATGGCAAGAGGTTAACAGAGTAAAAAGACAGAAAAGCTACCTCAATAAAGCAAATACTAAGAACTATATTTTCTAGAAACTCCTGACAACATTCACCGACAATGCACCTGAATTGTGCAATGAGAACTTATGTGCGTGGTTAAAACAAATTGACGCATCCAATTCAAGACACAACCATATCCCCACAATCTAATGGCATTGTGGAAAGAATGGTACAAACGGTGAAAATGGGATTGAAAGCATTCTCACCACTTAATGAATGCATAGATGCATATTTACCAAAAAATCTCCTAAATTACAGATCCATTTCACATGTGGTAAGAAAACTGAGCTCTTCAGCATTAGTGGGAAGACAAATAAGAGCCCACATAACTATTGCTTTTTCAATGAAAGAAAAGTTATAGTATAAAAAGAATAAAGAGGCGAATCCAGAAGAAGCAAATTTCCTGATAGAAAAAGGACACAACACGGCTATACTTGAGAAAAAGGGACAGTATATACTGACACATGCAGGTCAGTTCAGAAGCAGAAACGAGCTGGATGATGTGGAAATAAAAAACCAGATACAAGAAAAGGCAGAAAGTTACACAAGTGGAACAGAGTAGGAAATGAAAGAAAGTGAGAATAAAAAGACAGACGAACGTGAAGAAGAAAATAAAGAGAGACCCATATCACCATTAAAGAGAAAACAAGAAATACAAGAGGAAGAACAACACAATACGAAAATAATTAGGAGTAGGAAAAAAACGTGGGTATGAGATCTCTTTGATTCCGGGAGGTGTAATATCGTATGTAAATTAATAGACAAGTGTAGAGAATAACTGGAGAAGCAGGGAAGAAAAAAAAACCCGTTGTCACAAAGAACACGGAAAACTGTGCTTCGATTACTGTTGCGCACAAAGAAATGCAAAACATAATATAACTATGATGCAATATCAGTCCTTCTTTATGGTAGTGAAAGTTAGATAATCTACGCATAGATGAAAAAGACAACTGAGGTAACAGAAATGTGGATTTACAAAATAATGCTAATAATACCATGGACTGGACCTGTGAGCAACGACGAAATTTCATAGAAAACGGAAGCATAAAAGATACATATCCATAACATCAAAAAGAAAATTCCTTAAGATGAGATTAAAAAAACAAAGTTTTCAATTTAAAAAGTTCGCTTACAGTTTAGGGGCGATTTTTTTTTCTCTCAACAGATCGTTAGGTCACAAACATGATTAAATCCCTTACTACAAATATCTGCCTTTATCTAAGATAACTTTCCCTGGAATGCCTCGTTGTGCGTATTTTAGGAATTTGTTAAATAATTCTTACCAGTGATATTACAGGTTACGTAAACAGCTTGTAAGTAAATAATTTGGGATTAACTTATGCAGTTTCATGAGTTTCACTCCATTACTTTAGCAAAACAATTTTTGTATCTCTATAAGACACCCCTCAATTTACAAGTATATCAAAACAATTGTTTGTGTATTTCTATAATTAAATAATTAAATAACGTCGTTTGCTAATTCTATTCTTCGTGTTGACAATCTTTACGTCACTTAGCATAGAATAGAATAAAATAGTCTATTTCTTGCTCATCTTTCTTGTGATGTGCACTGTGGTGCAATGGATATTGATTCCAGTTGAATTCCTTGCATTCACTTACGCACAAAAACCCTTGGGAAAGGTATTAATCCGTCCCTTCCCTCCAGTTATGGGTTAAATAATAGGACAGATTGGGTTCTATAGCATTGGCTGGCAACCAGTCTACCGCAGAAAGCAATGACAACCTACTGCGGGATAATCTTCTTCCCAATCAGTCATGTCTCTTTCGAGACATGATCGCCCACGTGTGTATCACGTATAGCACTTAACTGACTTTCTTGTGAGGTATTCTTATGATATGTAATCGCCACTGTCGTTCGATAAATTAATTTTAAAGCTTACAATATACTGAACTATTTTCCACTGTTATATTCAATTCCACTTGTTTTATTCAATTTCAAAGCCGAGTTTGTAGTTTTAAAATGTAGCAATTTCTCTGATCCAATTTGGGCTTAAGAGTGTGCTAATTAATCCATTCAAATTCATGTAATTAACAAGTCAATCAATCAACCAAAATATCATTCACACAAATAATAAGAACAATATCGATGCTAAAATCTGAAATTTATTAAAACACCTTCAAAATATTATCCTGAAAGACCTTTTCCTGTTTCCTATCAGCATGGCTGATGCTAACTTCCATGAGAGTGACTCGTTGCGCCCTCTCGCGCTAACATGCTTGGCTGACATGAAGTAGAAAAATATTGAATCTATTGCTAGGTCAGCTGCTAAGAAAGTTAGTGTTGTGGTACAGTGGATATCGGCTCGGAACGAGAAACCGGGGAGCCGAGTTCGAATTCCAGTTGAATCCATTGTATTCACTTACGCGCAAATACCCTTGGGAAAGGTATTAATCCGTCTCTTCCTTCCAGTTATGGGTTAAATAGTAGGACAGATTGGGTTCTATAGCATTGGTCGGCAACCAGTCTACCACAGAAAGCAATGGCAACCTACTGCGGGATAATCTTCTGCCCAGTCAGTCATGTCTCTTTCGAGACATGATCGCCCAAGCGTGCATCACGTATGGCACTTTAACTGACTGACTGTGTCGTGCTAGACAATTTCTATGCCTTTCAGTCAATTTTGATCCTCAAAAATTTAAATGCAATGTCAATCGTTATCTACTGTCTTCTTGATTACTCCTCTATTGTTCTCACTCCTTAATGTTTCTCATATTTCTTATTCTTTCACACTCCTAGTACCTTTACTTCTTTTGCATGAGATAATATCATACAAAACATTGATCATATCTAACTCACAAGTATATTTTCATGCGCATGCAAAATCCCTGAGTTACTCTTGTATAAGTAATATGTATTTCTCAGCTGACAGAAATTCAAGTTGAAATTGAAGAATTTCTACAGAAGCATAACTAACAACTCCCACATTCTACATTATATTAACCCAAAAAAAATATAGACCGAAAAATGCTCTTAATCTTAGATCATGGTAACATAGCTAGGAAGTGCCTAATCAAAAGATGAATGATACTGTCATATTCAGAAAGGCAACTGATAATATAAAAAACGCTTTATGTTTTTGTGTCACATTCAATAAATTATTTATGCAAATAGTACTTTACCATATCATCATTCCCGAAACGTTTTTGGTAATACTTTGAATCTGTTGGGAAAGAACAAAATATGTTAAAATCGATTATAGTTATGTATCAAACGATAAAAAACAAAAGTGGTTGAAAGTTGAATTATATCGGCTGGTTGGTGCTTCTAGACACATCAGACACCAGAAATTTGAAGTTTAAGGTTAAAGTACATTTTCAGCATCTCTTTCGATGTATGATTATAACAGACATTTGTCATATTTCGTTTCCAACCACTACATATATGATTTCATTAATAAAAACATTATTTAGTCTCAAGAAGTCCTTTCAAGAGACGAGAGAAAACGTGTCGCATAGGATTTTGTCCATTTTATTATTCAATTACCAATATATATATAAATTTTTAATACACACACACACACACACACACACACACACACACACATATATATATATATATATATATATATATATATATATATTGATATTATTGTATTTTTGATTCTGCGGGTGTGTTGATATTTTTGATAAGGTTAGCAGTTGTAATTTTTTTATAAAAAATAACTTAATTTTCCCATTCGCGTCGACTGGGGTTGTGTATTTCTTTATGATATTTTTAAAAGAAAATTCATCTTGCTTATAGTTGACATGTATTTGGTTCTTGTAGAAAAAAAAATTTAGACAGCTAACCTTATCATAAAAAATAACACTAGACCCGTAAAATCAATGCTACAAAGAACCAATATTATTCACGAGTTCAAATACCTCTTAAGGAACTCTATTTCTGATCTAACCAAATTCATTAATAAAATTACATTGCTCACACTACTACATGCATATTTAGATTACTTACTAGACTCCATTCAAAACATACTAGTAGAAAAGATAAGTATAATATCCTCATCTACATATAAAAAAGGTTAAAAATAATGGAAGACTTAATAATAATATTGGAAAAGCCAACACTGAATAAAATTAACTGCCACAACGTGTGGTAACTTTTCGAAAATAAAAGATTCCCTTCCTTGATAATGGCTAAAAGAATAACCGAAAGCGCTCGGACATGCAGAATTTAGGACAGTTTATTTAGCCTTTGTATCCAGAAAAGAAAACACTTGCACAAACACAAGAAAAAAATAAAAAGCTTAATCACTGTACCTTGTCAGACGTCTTTAACGAAGCATGTATAAAAGAGGAATTACTGCCTAAAATGCACAAAATATATATATATATATATATATATATATATATATATATATAACTGATAGGACTGATGTTATATTCAGTGTGTGTGTGTTTGTGTGTGTGTGTGTGTGTGTGTGTGTGTGTGTTTTACAGTCTGTCTCATCATTAGTTATATAAGCAAAAATGTCTCGTCGTTGGCTACGATAGTTGAGTAAGCGATAATAAAATCAAAATTTTGTGAAACCACAAAGAAATCGACAGTGTATCAAAACAAGTTACGCTTGAAAAACTCACTATGAATAAAAATTATTAACATTATTATTATTATAGCTACTACTACTACTGCTACTACTACTGTTGTTGTCCTCTTTTATGACACATCGCAAAAAACGCGAGATACGGTTCAATTGCCGACGAATTGAAATGAAATATACGAACAGGATTAAAATAAAACAATAAATTAAATGATATTAGAAGTTTAAAGTGAAACACATTCAGAAAATTATCTTTTATGTGTGTGTGTGTGTGTGTGTGTGTGTGTGTGTGTGTGTGTGTGTGTGTGTGTGTGTGTGTGTGTGTGTGTGTGTGTGCGCGCACGCGCGTTGAGTGGATAATGTTTGTGCGTTCCTCTGTGTATGTGAGTGTATTTATGCAAATTTACAGGCATTTGTGATTAAATAAGTTTGTGGGATCACGTGGATTATTGGTCATTAAACCGAAAAAAACGACTTGCAGGCAAATCTCAAAGTAACTTATTCATATTAAATATTAATACTGATCCAGTCAAGAAGTTCAATAAAATTAAATGTACTTATATACAAAGCCAATATTTATTACATATAAAAAAATAATTCAAATTTTACAAAATCGGATGACCATTTCGACGAGTAACATTAACACCCGTCTCATCGGAGAAAACAAAACATTATAAGAAAATAAATGTGTGTGTGAGAGAGAGAGAGAGAGAGAGAGAGAGAGAGAGAGAGAGAGGGAGAGAGAGAGAGGCGGGGAGAGAAACGGAATTGCGGGTAACAGAAGTCAAAAGAGATACAATAAATTAAAATATATTAAAAATAAAAATAGAAAAGATATAGATCAGACAAAATAACGGCTTTACAAGGTCAAGAAAAGTGTAGCAGTAGCTTAACTTTATAAGATTTAATTCCCATGAACATCGAGTGAACTTAAATTCAAATTTATTAAACCGTCAGTTTAAAATATGTGCCTGATACTTGCATAAGGCATCAAACTCTGAGTTGTACCATAGACGTAGGATAAAATGTATATTAATTAATATATATAATACAGCTCTATTTATAGATTGAGCACTGTTTTATTAACACCTGAATAATAATACTATACATATGTACAATCTCCTCATATGTTTATTAACTAATTTACGTCACTATATATATATATATATATATATATATATATATAAATCCAGGTAAAGAAGACCTAAGGTTTTACGATTTTTAGTTCCCTGGCATTTACTTTTTTAATAAATATTGTAGAGCATAATATAATCATATAATTATGAATTAAAAGTACATTGCGATTTCTTTTTCGTGGTAGAATCTCGTCATCAGCCAATGTTGGATTTTGGTTGTGAAAATTATTTACATTTTGTATTTGTATATATATATATATATATATATATATATATATATATATATATATATATACCAACGTCACAAAATTATCGAATAGGGACCTAGTACTGCGTTGCACCCCGTCTTGTCCAGCGAAGAACTACTGTTTGATGTGATTTCGATTCCACATCTACTTGATATTGGTAAACCTCAAAAGAAACGCTCAGCCATGTTGTTTAGATTGCTGTCCACTGTTCTCTGATATTAAGGAGTACAAGACCTTGCGTTCACCTAAATAAAGGTGGAGAGGTCTATTTGCACGCAAGATCTTGTACTGCTCGATTGGAAATATGTTGGGGACGCGATGGCTACAGCTTTCTTCAGAAATCCCCAGAGTGCTCTTCAAATCGATTATGGGTAACTTGGATCCGATTACATGATGCCTTATTCTACGGGTTGTTGTGTTCTATGAGGTCCAGGAAAGGTAGCAAATGAATGCGAAACAGTGAAATGGCGTGTTTAGACGGACTAGTGAGTCCACGTTGACACGTCGTGCATTATTATGGAACCACCACCAAGCTGCATGTTGACAATCGGGATTTATAACTTGATAGTGTCTACTCCTCCCCTGAACCTGAAGCCTACTATCAATCCGAAACAACTGGAATTCTTATTAACCAATCCACTCCTCAGGATGTCAGTACTCTAGAGTACAATTACTGACACCATGAGCTCAGTTGAGTCACTGTTTCAAATATAGTAATGCAGAAGACCAAACAGTCTTCTGTTTTCAAATCTGATACGTCTGGTATATCTAGTAATAAATCTGAATAAGATTCGAACCAGTGCTACTGCAGACAATCGTCGGTTACTACTTGTTAGGATAGACGGTAAAGCCTTCTATTTGGATATTTTTGGTACATATATGCGACCAAAGACCGAAAGATCTTAAATGCCTCCACGATTTCAGGAATGGAATCTCCAATTCGTCTAACAATGATTATTATGCTACCATCATGTCCGATAATCATTAAAATAGGTTTGAGCATTTTCTTCAAGTCCAGACACAACAGTGCCACCTACCATTACCTTTACATACTGCTACGTTATAACTTTTGACACATTTATATTGATATATATGTGTGTGTGTGTTGAAAACCATGTAAAGACATATATACATAAGTATAATATATTTGTGTGCATGTGTGCGTGTATGTTAAAAATACATAAAGATATATAAGTTTAAATTGTGTGTGTGTGTGTGAGAGAGAGAGAGAGAGAGAGAGAGAGAGAGAAAAGAAGTATGAGTTGGATTTGGGATACCAAATCTCATTTAAACAGATTTTCTACTCATACATTTTTCTTTTTTCTAAAATGCGTCAGAAGCAATTTTGCGGCTTATAAACATCCTCGCACGAACCAAAATAGAGACCCACCCATTGAAATTAGGTATTTTAACGGAAGATTTGTGGCGGAACATATTAAAATAGCGAATATGAGAGATATCAGTAAAAATACGGAACAACTGTAGATAAGAAAAATTGCTACATATCACTATCAAGACGTAACAGCAAGTAAGTATCGAATTTGCCTCCCAGAAGATTCTCTTTTAAGAAAATTTGCTTTGGTCTGTACTTAGAAAAAAACACAACTCATACTTGATAATTCTAGTTTAATCAAACTCTTAGAAATTATATTCATTTAACACTATCAATACGTAGATGTATACGAAGTGTATAAATAGAGAATATTATTGTTTATTGTTATTATGTGTCCCCACCATTAGTGCCTTACATTAGAGATTTAGTCATAGCTAATCACCTCAATACTCCAGCACTCTTTTTAGATTTGGTATCTGGTACCTTACAATAAAGAGTAAGTGACAGCAAGTCTCCTCAATAATCCAGCACTCTTCATAATATTTTAACTTTTTCCAATAATACTATCATTTGGATGGTTCCAAATTATTGAATGTTACCACCATTAGCAAATGGTACTTTACAATAGAGATTTAAGTGACAACAAGTCTCTTCAATATTCTAGCACCATTCTTAGTATTCGAACTCTTTTCGAAGATGTCATCATCTGGATGGTTCCAATTAATTGTATGATCACACTGTTAGTAACTGGTTCTTTACTCTGGAGGTTAAGTGACAGCAAGTCTCCTCACTACTCCAGCACTGTTCTTCGTACTCTAGCTGTTTTCAATCAAGTCATCATTTGAATGGTTCCAAATCATTGAATGTTCCCAGAATTAGTAACTGATGCCTTACTTTTTTCTATGATAATGGACTCGACTTGAGTATACATATACTCCTGCCATAGAGAACCGTAAGATTTACCGAGAGGTTACCGTAAGATACCGACCGATACCGAAGTTCCACGGAGAATACAGTATCAGTAGTCATAGTAGCTCTGAGATCCACTCAGTCAGAATAGTATTACACAGCACCCGTCAGATCCGACGTGGACATACTAATTCTAGCACAGCTTCACTCAAGACTTACAATAGAGATTCAGTGACAAAATGTCCCCTAAATACTCCAACAACTTTCTCAGTATTCTAGTTGTTTTCAACTAGTTGCCATTATATGGAGTGACTATACACACATATAGTGGCTGTATATACATACATATACATTTAGGATTATTATACATACATGCAAAACGATCTTACACAGATATAGAGGCTGTATATACATACATATACATTCAGAATTATTATGCATATATACAAGGTGACTATACATGCATATATATGTTTATATATATACATATACCTTCATATATAAAAAGGCTGTATATACATATATACATATATTAAGGGTTGCTATACGTATATAGAGGATGTCTATACATACATATAAAGACTAAATATACATACATCTATACTGAGAGTTACTATACATACATACAGTCTAACTATACATGCATATAAAGGCTGTATATACATAAATATACATTCAGTGTTACTATACATAAGATACAAGGTGACTAAACATAAAGATAGAGGATTTATATAAATACATATATACCCATCCAGCTGTTGTATTCTGGTATACTCGTAGATCTTTTAGTCTACTAGCTGATGTGTCTACTGATATCTATATATTAGTCAGCCCATGAACTTTTCGGTCGACCCTCGTACATACATATACAGAGTCTATATTTGAATAACAGAACATGGGACATTAAAGAATAGTGACTGTTTTATTAACATTATCTTTTATTCCAAAATCGATGTGAATTTTGGCAGAAAGAAAATGTTGTTCATTCATATTAATTGCATTAATTCATTGCAATCATCTTTCATTCTAATATTTATGTACATTTTCGTTAGATAGCAGCCAGATTTATTTTCCGGAAACTTATATTCCATTCTATTATATAAATGAAGCTGGGTGAATAAAGCAAATAAATTAATTATGATTAACAGGAATTATTTAAGCCGGGTTATCATTCTTTCTAATAATGTAGTGTTTTATTGAAAAATATTAACTTACGTAGAGGATTAGGAGAAATAGCAAAATGACAGACATTGATAAAAGCTAAAATGGATAGGAAGTTGTAGAGTACCATGATCTCCCATGTCCTGAAGGGATACGGAACTTAGAAGAAAAGTATGCATGTTTTTGTGCGTAACTTATTGTTGTTAAAAGTGGGTTTAGCGTGTTGAGGCTGTCGAACAAATACCCTAGTAAAAGATGCGAATTTTTCAGTCTACTGATCGTATGATATATATATTTGATAAACTTCCAAAATCAGTGGACTTTTGACAAAAAGGCATTTAATAATGTTGGAAGAATACACCGTTAAAATTGTTTGCTGAAAACGCAAACGGAAACATATTAATAAATAAAATGATTCTGATTGCGATCAGTTCTTGATTAAATCAACACTTTCGTTATCTTTTATTGTTTTTGTTTTGTTTTCGTGTTCATTTTTGTTTTGTTTATTTATTCACTGTTGGGATTGATAATTAGTGAAGACAGATCCTGAAACTCTTGTGGAACTCCGTTTTTGTGTGTTCTTCATTCTGTGAGGAGTTTGCAACAGGATCTAAAATTGAAAATAATACTCTACTTGTGGGAAAAGCATTAGCATTTAATCCCATACCGAGAGAGTTAATTGTACGAAACATCATGGCATTCGTTTCGTCTGCAAATAAGTTTCAAGACTGAACGAACCTTTTACGTTAGGCGAACAACACATTGAACAGGCAAATAAAAGCAAGACAAGCTAAATGAAATTATCGTCAAATCAAGTGACAACGAGATCATGTTGGATTCTTTCGATGCTAGTTCATTCGATGAATTTGCTCACATATACAAATTGTTTGTTTAGAAGCACTTTACGAAACTCACATTCATGACAACCGATTATTGGAATCTCAGAACTTCTCTTCTTTATGGCTGCATGAAAATCAATGCAGATCCGCTATTAAAAAAGAATTGCTCGTAGAATGCACTTTCTAGCCAATATTGTCGAAAACCAAACTTTATAAAATCACTGTACTTAGATTTTATTTGAAAAGTTTTCCTATGTACAAATCTCACTGATTTATTTATGGTTATTTATTTTTTTAATTTTATTACTAGTTATTTTTTTAAATTAACTATTTCGTTTTTAAGTAGCATGTTTGCCACGGGACCTAATATTTCTCGGAGTTTTTTTTTTTTTTGAGAATGCTCATTGAGAATAGTGTCAACAAGAAAACAGAAACTTTAAATATCCAACGAGCTTTTACATATTCCATCTTATATGTAAACACACAGACAAATATATACACACACGCACACATATAAGTAATAACATAATTGAATACATATGTAGATAAAAAGAGGGAAGAGGAAACGACTGGCAACTTAAGATCAGGAATTCGCAACGAACGAGAAGGAAAATGTTTTTAAAGGTGCACAGCAAATGACCAGGTAATGACTAACGCCTGGTTTCAAGGACATCCACAACGTCTCTGGACATGGAGATGTCTAGAAGGCGACACGAAAAACCGCATAGAGTACATAGCCAGAGTCAGAAATGCAGTTGTTCAATGCAAAACCTATCCAAGTGCCGACTGTGGAAGCGATCACGCCAGAAGCCTAGTGCAGCACCAAGACTGCAATACATGAATTACCTCATGAATTACCTCAACCTGCAGAAAGAATACACTAAAAGCGTGAAAAAAATACGGAGAAAAAAATTGATTAAAGGAAACTCGAAATGGGACTCACTAAAGGAAGCACTAGTGACATCAGCAAACAGCATTGCCCCAAAGGAACTTAGGCACAGAAGAAAATACGAGTTAATGAATGAAGAGATTCTTGACATGATACAAAGGAAGACAGAAAATGATACCAAGACATGGAATAGAATACAGGAAGCTACACAAGGAAATAAGGAGCAAATGCAGACAGGATAAATAGGAATGGCTCAACAACAAATGTGCAGAAGTAGAGAGATTGAGCAGTACTAATAAAACAGACTTGCATATAGAAATTAGAGAAATGACAGGGCAAAAATCTGCTTAACAGGATGTATAAAATCCAAGAATGGAACGATCATATTAGAGAAAGAGAAAATACTCTCGCGATGGGAAGAATATATACAAGAGAGAGAACAATCGATAATACACAAAGATGAAGACGAACCGGAAATTCTAAAGTCCGAAGTGGAAGATGCAATGGCCAAACTGAATAAAAACAAAGCATCTTGATCAGACGGCGTTGTAATAGAGCTGCTGATAGCCCAGGAAGAATTCGTCGTAAAGAAAATTACAGAAATAATACATTAAATCTATAATAGTGGTGTAATACCAGACAAACTAAGCAAGTCGATTGTCACACTGCCTAAGAACCCAGGTGCCAACGAGTGCGAACTCTACTGAACAGTTTAATGAGCTACATTACAAAACTGATCGTCTGAATCCTGATGAATAGAACTAGAAGCAGAATCAGGCCAGATAGGACAAGAAGAATGCGAGTTCGTCAAAGACACTGGAACAAGGAAAGCCATATTTATGATTAGGATGATCTTCGAAAGGTCAGCACAAATGATGAAGGACGTATTCCTATGTTTTATCGATTATGCGAATACGTTCGACAAAATAGGCCACAAAGAATTGATGGAGATGCTCAGCAGCCTCGACATGTTTGAGAAAGACATAAAAGTAATCAAGAATTTCTACTGGCAGCAAACCGCCTGCATACAGATAGGTAATGAATTCAGCAGATATACAAAGATAGAAAGGGGCGTAAGATAAGGATGTGTTCTTTCACCGGATCTGTTCAACTTGTGCAGCTAGATTATTCCGAGGACCCTAGATGTTAACCCCGACTTGTCATCGGAGACCACAATTTGAACAACATAAGGTACGCAAATGAAGCTATGCTGATAGCAGAATCGGTAAGCGAACTCCAAGACCTCCTACAGAAGGTAGCTGAAGATAGTGACAAGAAAGGCCTACAAATAAACTGCAAGAAAACCGAATACATGGACATCAGCAAAAAGAGCCCCAAATGCCAAATACGAGTGGGGGATATTAAATCAAGCAGGTACAAACATTTAAATACCTGGGAAGTGTTCTGACAGAAGACGGAAAGTACGACACAAAGCTCTGAAGGTGAATTTGCATGGCGAAGGACGCATTCCTGAAGCTGAGTTGAGTATTGAGAGACAAGAAAACTTTGTTAGAAACAACTGACTGATTGAGCCTAGAAAGTATGGCACTTCCAACACCGAGTGTAATTCACTGTCGGTTGTAAATTGAAACTTAAAACTGACTCTCTTTCTTCCATCTAGTCAGCACAACCAAAAGGCTGCATCACATGACTTATTGTGATTTTTATTTAGTTTTATCCCTACGATCCGATCTACCGGTCCTGGTTGGTTGTATTACTCTCGCCGATATAGCTCTTTATTTCGCTGTGCTACACAAAATCAAACATCACGTTAAGGCAAGAACTATTAGTGGAGTGCAATAGTAAATTGTGTAAATATATCCATCATTCTTATGATATGGATAAATTAATAATCAAAATAAACTATAAACAAAACAATCAATTATTCTGACAATATATTTTTATCCACAGCTTCAGAAATTTATTTTACAACGTAGACAAAAAACAAATGTTTTAAATGACGAATTTACACAGTATGTGAGCAATTTTTAATCAGTTAATCTGCAATTCTTTTAAATATAAATTACATGGAATATGCACAAGATCATCGTTAAATCATCATTGTTGTTATTATTAATTGCATTTGTATTTGTATTTATTTTGTGTTTACTTCTGAACTATCTAATAGTAATGACTGCGGATCAAGTAAACAAGTCTCCTGGAATTATCAACATGCTTATATATATCAACACTTTCCAAGGTTCGAGCATAGTTTAACCTAACTGGTATTTATTTCATGTTAAATTTAGTTGTTTTTGGCCACATCTACGTAGGCACTCAGTCTATGGTAATTACTAAACAACAAGGATTAGAAAAAATATGCTTCAACAAGACTCGAATTCACACTTACTTAGTTTTATTAATCTACTTTATTACTACAATAGTATAAGTTCTATGGCTGGCAAATGATTTAATCTAACCGTATAAATGTCATGAATAATCAAGAGTAGTCTACTTTTGTTTTGTCACTCTCCTCTTTGAGAGAACTACTTCTGTTTAAATGAGAATATAAAAGGGCACAAACCTTGTATTCTCAGTTGATAAAGCTTTCTCAAAGCCTACACCTGCGTAGTTTTGTCATTATAATTTATTCGACTGAGAATTCTCTCCATCATGAAACAAGTAATGCGCCCACAGCGGTTCGACGTAGAACCTGATGCTACAGACTCTGAAAAGTGCTGGACATGACGAGTGAAGTTCAAAAACTATTTACAAGCAGTACATACAGAAACCCCACATTGAACAAGCTTGGAAACTTAACTAATTATATATCCCACACAGTATACGAAATACTCCTGAACCTTTGATGTGAGCTATTTGATCTCGGAAATAAAATGCAGTAGTAGATACAAAATCAAGAGTATGTAGCTCAATACCAAACATAAATAAGCTTCGTACTCTAAAACACGTGCTACAATCCCTAGTTCCGTGTCGGTAAATTAAAGATTTTCTGTAGTTAGCCAAAGCTAGTAAAAAGATTTATCTTAGTAAAATGTCGAAAATGCAAAGAAATTCCAACCTTTTGACTACTGGTAACGAATGCTGATCTTAATTATCGCTGACACAGGTTCTTATGTAGTTTAGACTATCTAAAAACATCTTTGATTAATCCATGTTCATGTTTTTGTATTTTTTACATATATTTTCTTTCAGAATTACTTTTTTTTCTTTGTCTCAAGTTTCTAAAAGAATAGGTTTACATTGAATTTAAAATGTAATATTTTTTTCTTCTCTCTTCTTTAATGTAAAAATATTTATAGCGTTTTGTCTCTCTTTCCCACTTCCGTTATCAAAAAAAAAAACAAAAAAAAACACGTGCAACCATCTCTAGTTCCGTGTCGGTAAATTAAAGATTTTCTGGACCCAGGGGAATTGATTTTTTTTTTTTTACTGGACTACTTCTTTGAACTTATACTAAGTTTATACTTAATACTTGTTCTCTTTCCACCCATCTTTTCTTTTTTTATATACGGGAGGTTAGCAACCCGGTAGGAAAAAAAAATAACCTGCAATGGGCGGAGGAACTCTAAGTGAGTCAACGGCCAGCTAACTAGAGGTAGTGTCTCAATAAATCACCGTAGAGAAGGCAACAGGATACCACTCTACTATCTATCTATCTATCTATCCTGCATATAATCATGGCTATACAAAGAAAATATATTAAATCTAACGGCGTGAAGGGGGTTGGTTCCAAAGAAAGCAATTCCTCGCCCGGTAAGGACCGACATGGGCAACAGGTGTCACCTGACCGTCATCCGGTGACTGTTAGCAACAACGGCGTAAAGGGGACAGTTTTTCAAAAAATATGTCTCTCGCTCGGGAAGGAACGACATGAGCAACAGGTGTCTCTGGACCGTTACCCTGCGACTGTGCGCAACAAATAAAGGATTACCTTGGGGACATGGAACATCAGGACGTTAAACAGCTGCGGACAATTAGAGAATGTCAAGCAGGAAACTAAAAATCAATATTCTGGGAATATGCGAAACCAGATGGCCAAATAATGGAGACTTCATCAGCGACAACCATAGGATAATATACGCTGGTGGCAAAAATAATGAAAAAGGACTCAACTTAATACTGGACAAATAAATAAAGAAATGTGTTTTGGAATACTGCCATTCTCCGAAAGACTTCTCCTAGTAAGATTAAAAGGGAGACCGTTCAACATAGTAATTGTAGTCATCTATGCACCAACAACACAAAGCACCGATGAAGAAATATAATCTTTTTACACTACTCTAAACAAGGCCAAGGCTCAATGTAAAAGCCAAGAAATCAGGATCATCATGGAAGATTTGAATGCCAAAGTAGGCAAGGAAAGGAAGTTTTGACAACTGGCAACTTTGGTTTAGGAATCCACAACGAACGAGGATAAAAATGGGTCCAACAGTGCATAGCAAATGACCAAGTAATAACTAACACCTGGTTGCAAGAACACCCACGACGTCTATGGACATGGAGAAGCCCAGGAGGTGACACGAAAAGCCAGACAGACTACATAGCCATAATACAGTGGTTCAAAGCAAAGCCTATCCAGGCGCAGACTGTGGAAGCGACCACGTCCCAGTTATCTGAAAATTAAAACTGAAACTTCGGAGATTCGAGAAGCCTAGTGCAGCACCAAATCTTATATACAACGCATTCGTGAATGACCTCAACCTAGAGAAAGACTACACTAACAGCGTGTCAACCAAATACGAAGAACAACTTGGGAAAGGACACTCAAAATGGGATGCGCTAAAGGAAGCAATAGTGACATCAGCAAACAACATTGCCCCAAAGGAAATTAGGCGCAGAAAGAAAAACGAGTGGATGACTGAAGAGATTCTGGACATGATGAAAATGAGGTAGAAAATGATATCAAGACATGGGATGGAGTACAGGGAACTACACAAGGAAATAAGAAAATGTAGACAGGCTAAAGAGGAATGGCTCAATAACAAATGTGCAGAAGTAGAGAGATTGAGTAGGAATAATAAAGCAGACATGCATAAGAATCGACAGGACAAAAACCTGCTGTTTAACAGGATGTATAAAATCTAAGGAGGGAACAATCATTTTGGAGAAAGAGGAAATACTCCGACGATGGGAAGAATATATAAAAGATCTTTTCTACGACAAGCGAGAGCAACCAATAATACGCAAAGATGAAGACGGTCCGGATATTAAAGTCTGAAGTGGAATCTGCAGTAGCCAAACTGAATAGAAACAAAGCAGCTGGACCAGATGGCATAGTCATAGAGCTGCTGATAGCCCTGGAAGAATTTGGTATTGAGAAAATTACTGAAATAATAAATGAAATTTATAATAGGGGGTAATACCAGATGACCTAAACAAGTCGATTTTCATAGCACTGCCTAAGAAACCAGGAGCAAACGAATGCGGACTCTACAGAACCATCAGTTTAATGAGCCATATAACGAAACTGATCGTCCAAATCCTGATGACTAGAGCGAGAAGCAGAATCAGGTCAGAGATAGGACAAGAACAGTGTGGTTTCGTTAAAGACACAGGAACAAGGAATGTCATATTTATGATTAGGATGCTCTCTGAAAGAGCAATACAAATGAAGAAGGACTTATACCTGTGCTTTATTGATTATACGAAGGCGTTTGACAAAATATGCCACAAGGAATTGATGGAGATGCTCGGCAGCCTGGACATATTTGGGAAAGACTTGAGAGTAATCAAGAATCTTTACTGGCAGCAAACCGCTTGCATACGGACAGGTAATGAATTGAGTAGATATACAAAGATAGGAAGGGGCATAAGACAAATATGTGTCTTTTCACCGGATCTGTCCAACTTGTACAGTGAGAATATTTTGAGGACCCTAGAAGTTATGCCTGGATTCGTAATCGGAGGCCCCAATTTAAGCAACATAAGGTACGCAGATTATACAGTTCTGATAGCAGACATAGAAAGGGAACCACAAAATCTACAGAAAGTAGCTGAAGAAAGTAACAAGAAAAGACTAGAAATAACCTGCAAGAAAACCGAATGCATGGTCATCAGTAAAAAGGGCGGCCCAGTATACCAAATAAAGGTCGGGGATACTAGAATCCAGCAGGTACAAAAATTTAAATAACCTGGGAAGTGTTATAGCAAAAGACGGAAAGTGCGACACAGAGATCCGAAGGTGAATTGGCATGGCGAAGGAAGCATTCCAGAAGTTGAGCAAGGTATTAAGAAACAGGACAATTTTGCTAGAAACAAGGAAGAGAGTACTGGATTGCTATGTGCTGTCCATCCTTCAATATGGCAGTGAATGCTGGACAATACCATCAAAGTTGAAGGAAAAACTTGAAGCAACTGAAATGTGGTTCTACAGAAGGATGCTGCGAATATAATGGATCGAGCATGTGAGCAATGATGAGGTCTTGGAAATGATGGAAACAAAAAGGAAATTAATACTGAGCATCAGGAAGAGGCAGCTGAAGTTCCTGGGAAATGCAATGAGGAAGGAGGGCTTGGAGAACCTGATACTAACAGGCCAGATAGAGGGGAAAAGAGACAGGGGAAAGCAGTGGATAACATATTTGAAGGCCCTAATCAGGTGGATGACGGAACGAGGATTGCGTGGTGTAACAGGAGAAGGAGTGCTCAGAGCCACCAGGGATAGTGGAAAGCCATGATCGCCTACGTCCTGAAGGGACAGGGTACATAGAAGAAGAAGGAGAAGACTCTACACAATGAACTGTACCCCTCAAGCATAGAAAGGATGACACATGTGATACGAATCAGAAACCTACCATATTCCACGGACGACGTACAAAATGATAAAATTTAGTGCTTATGCTCTTTATTTGCCATTTTGGGGGTTTCAGCATATATTCATTCACACCATGGAGCCTTTTCCATGTCTGAGCAGTTGAAACAATTTTTGGGGGAACGAGAAGTGGCCAAAAGCAAAATGATTCCTTACCACCCTCAGGGCAATAGCCAATGTTGTCGGTGCAACAGCATTATATGAAAAACTAAACAAATAGCCGCTGTAATTTGCAAATGTCCGATCCCCCACTGGAAATATATCTGTACGCTTCTATGTACAGCCACAAATGCTACACCTCACGAGAGGTTCCTCTCATTTCAACGAAGAAACTTTGCTTCCTTCATGGCTCTCTAACCCTGGAACGGTTCTTTTGAGACGGTTCGTCCAACATAATAAAAATGACACATTGACAAATAGAGTAAAGTTAATTGAAGCGAATCCTCAGTATGCCCGGGTGCGCCACCCCGATGGGAAAGAAACTTCTGTTTCTCCAAAAGATCTCACACTCGGAGATGTACCTAAATCCGTTATAGTTTGAGAGGATGGGTTTAAATATCGAGACACTTCCAGTACAGTTGAAGGTCAATCTGGCAGCATTGAGACGTTTAGGACTCATCAACCGATTCCCTGCATATATCGGTTACTGAGTCCTAAACGTCTCAGAAGTACCAAAGGACCCATGAGGAGTCAGTAGTGGATGATTGCTCAGTAGCTCAGAAGCAAGCCTATCCTAGAACTGATTCAGAATCAAAATCAGACTCGAAGCATCCTGCATGCAGAAGACGTGCTTTTTGTTTTGTTTTGTTTTGTTTTGTTTTGTTTTTGGTTTTTTGGGGGGTTTTTTGCTTTGTTTTGTTTTTGTTTTTTGTTGTTGTTTTTTTCAACATGGGACGAAGGGAAAAAGAATGTCACAGTGAGTCTTCAGACATAGGAACCCAGAACGCTGACTTACCAAAACGTTCCAGCAGAACCAGCAGAACGCTGGTAAAATGGAATTAATTCATCCCGTACAACTAAAATGAAATGAGGGAGAATGATATGAATAATCAAGAGTATTCTCCTCTTGTTTTGTTACTCTCCTCTTTGAGAGATCTATTTCTGTTTAGTGAGACAATAATGGGACACTATACACGAATCTTGTATTGAGAAAGAGGCTGAAGGGAAGCAGCCAAATCTGGACCAATTACACTGCAGATCATCCTCTGGATATTGTCAAGAAACCAGAGATGAACGACAAGAGCACCTGACCAAATATGGCAATAGTATTCAATGCACAGACGAATGGTAGATTTATAAATTGCAAGTTGATTTCTGATGAGAAAACAGTTTTGACTCGGTACAGCGATCCAATCTTCTTAGCAGTGGATGTAGCTATCGATTCAATGTATTCATTCCACATGAGGTCGGCTGAGAGAGTGAGGCTGAGGAGGCAAGGTGTATTGCTTTCGGGGAAACACGCGTGATCTATATAAATGGAAGTTTGGAGGGCGGTTAAAGAAGAGCAGCTTCGTTTTAGAAGAACTAAAATTACGAGTGATTTTTTACCCAGTCCATCACAGACTGGAGGTTCTTTCTTAGAGCAGAATTGAGATCTATTTTGTCAGACTTGGTAGCTTTCATATTGAGACGGGAGTAGGTGGTGGTATCATCTGCATAGATACAAACTTGGGAACTTATTAGATCCTGAAGGTCATTGATAAATATCAAGAAAATCGTAGGACCTACTATAGTACCTTGAAGGGCACTCGTGATCACATGATTTGTATGCTCATTTAGTACGACTATCATTTTACGATTTGACAGGAAAGACTAGATTAAATCAAACAGTCATCCAGATATACCGTAACTCTGTAGCTTTTATAAATGGCCAGCATGCCAAACCCTATCAAATGCTTTTGAGGTATTCAAAGCAACAGCCCAGGCTTCGCGGTTCATATCAAGGATATGATATACGTACTCAATGATGGCCGTTGGCACATCAACAGTACACCTAGATGAGCATAAGTCACACTGCCTTTCAGAAATAAGTTGCTGGATGTGAGATATTTAATCATTTCAACATTAATAATAGGCTCAAACACTTTGCCAAAAAGCAGTAATAGGCTAATAGTTAGAGGGGTAAGGGGGCTCTCCAGAGTTTTTAAAGACAGGAACGACACAGGAGGACTTCCAACAAGCAAGGAAGCAACAAGCAGCAAGCAGCAAGGCAATATATATAGAGTTTGGAGAGTACAGGAGAGAGTTCAGGAGCACATTTCTTATAGACAATGACTAGAATACTGTCACATTCACTTGTTTTATAGGAGTCAAGCTTAAAAATAATGTTACTTAAAAATAATATTTTTTAATACTGATTGTGTAGTCTTAAAGAGAATATTATAAACAAATTAAAATATTAAGAAAATTTCAAACCTATTTTGTTGGTTCTTGACTTGTCTTAGGTGAATCACACAATAATTTTTTGAAAAATGTTTGTGAAAATATTATCCTATTCTCTCTTGTCATATTGAAATGAGACAAATCAGAAACTGAAATTAAGATTTATGTCAAAGTATTTCTGCGATTCTTCATTTTAACAACACCAACCATTATAAAACAGAAAAATACACACTCAACTATGGTATCTAGTAAATTATTTTTAATTATCACTCTCGATTGCTTTCAAAAAATGTCCATATTCTTGAAAATAAAGGCTAACATTATTAAATATTTCTTCTTTTATGGGGCAATCTTTTCTTGTAACATAGCCTGCTATAGACAAAAGTGACATTTTAATATTTTAGGGTTCATAGCTTCAAGGTCTGTTAAGTTATCAAATGTTTGACATCCCATTTCATCCAGCAAATGTCCAAATTTTGAGCAATTATGGCCTGGATCAAAGATGTGCTCTTTGACATCAATATTTAATTTAAGAACTAGCTCAATTTTCCAGTATGGAAATTTTCAATAACATTTTGAACTCTTATATAATATGCACCTCCAGAATTTTTCCTTAATTTTACAAATCCATTTTCTACATAGTCTGTGATAACTTTACCAAGCATAACAAATTTAAACTCACTGTTTATCAAATATCTGCAAACATCAATTAAACCATTACATGTATGTTTAGTGGTTAAACTAGTATCTCTTGTTAATGCTTCCATTCCTTTTCCTTGCTTTCCTCCAATTCTTTTTGTCATTTTCTCAAAATTATAAAGAAATAACAAATTTTCATTATCTAAATATATCACTTTTTTCTGTGGATCATTTTTCTTAATTTCAACAAATATTTCTTTGACACAGTCAATTTTCTAAAATTTTAAGCCATTTTCAATGAAATTAAATGTTTCTGCAATACCCTCCCCATTTAACAATAGATATGTTGTAATGGCAGATAAAGTTTGATCACAAAAAAACCTATAAAACAATAGGGAAGATTTTGTCACTTAACATCTTTTGGGTACACTGCTACATCAGTTACTTTCGACAGCTTAACAAATTGAGTTTTTCATACTCAAAAAGACCTTTTATAATTTCCCATTTTGCTAACAGCTTTTTGCCTTCAAAATAAAACAGTAATTCAAAAGCAGGTTCAGTAATCCAATTATTATGAATATTTTTTAAAAAGGTGAACATAATCAAAAGTTATATACAAACAATTTTTAGTTATTCAAGGTTTATTAAAATGTTTTGAAAAAAGATTGATGAGTCCTGTTGTTGTCACATACAATCGCAATTATTTTGACCAGCTAATTGTGAGATTTCATGAACAAAATATAAAAACTTTTTCATATAAAATGTTACATCGAATTATGCAACTGAAATCATTTTAAATAAAAAATTTGGTCTACCATTTAAACATTTTACCGTAATGCCCAATAGTGGTTTTGTTAATCCCTCAAAATTTTCAGCCAAAGCAAGTAAATTTTCATGATATTGTAGAACAACTTTGATGTACACTTCATCAACTAAAAGAATACACTTTTTCTGGTCTTTCGAAATTTTCCTCTTAAGGACCCTTGAGGACCCCAAGAGGACTGCGTGGAAATTGTCAATATTGGTTCAACATTAGACGCACGGAATTCTATTTTTCGTCACAATTTGTTCTATTCAATATTATTTTGCAATCCAGAAAAGAAAGCGAACGAAAATATTGGTTCAACATTAGACGCACGGAATTCTATTTTTCGTCACAATTTGTTCTATTCAATATTATTTTGCAATCCAGAAAAGAAAGCGAACGAAAAAAATTCTATTTTCGTCACACTTTGTTTTACTCAAAAGTATTGGTAATTTAGAAAAGGAAACTGAACGAAAAAAGTCTAACTTACTTACACTAAACTTGAATGCGAGAAAATAAACTACGAAAATTTATGTTTTTAGAGAGAAAAACAAATAGCAGTCGTGGTTCCCTGAGTGGGTAATAAATTAAAGCTATTTTTTAATTAATTTTTACTTCGGTTTAAAAAAAAAGCACGGTCAAACACGGTTAAATCCGTCATGCTCGAATTTTTTAAGTTCCAACTTTAACCAAAAAACCATCAGGAACTTAAATCGCAAGAGATGCAACTTGAGCAGCAAAAAAGAATAGAGCAACTCCAGCTGGATATAGAAAAAGAACGACTTGAAATTCAAAAGCAAACTGAAAAAGAACGTTTTGAATTTCAAAAACAAACAAAAACAGGACATCAAAAACTCTTCTTCAAACTCAACAAGAGTAAAGAAACTTGCTTGAACTGACAAACAGGGAACAAATTAGTGAGAACAAAAATGCGTTCTCACAAAGAAAAACGATGTGGGGTGCAATTGAGATTTTTACATATGTTCCAGACGAGGATATAACTTTCGCCTCCTATTTTAGAAGATTCGAAAATTTATACACCACATATTGCATATATTGGTCGGACTCAAGAAAGTTCGCCTTCTTCTTCGAAAACTGGGTACCACAGAGCATACCAAATTTGTTAACTGTATTTTACGCCGTAAAACAGGCGAACTGACATTTACTGAAGTGGTTAAACTTCTTATTGAAGTTTTTAGTCCTAAAACATGAGATTCGGGTCTGCGTCGATTTTTCGACAAGGCTTAATGCAGCACTCAAAGACTATCATTATTCTTTACCTACACCAGAAGAAATTTTTGGGAAACTAAATAAAGGGAAAATCTTTTTCAAAAATCGACCTCAGTGACATGTATCTTTAAATACCGGTGGAGGAAGTTCTAAGTTGCTCTGTATCAACACTCATCGTCTATTGCACAAGTTAGAACGTCTACCGTTCGCAGTTGCATATTTGGACGACATATTAATAATCAGTCAAACTGTAGATCAGCAAAAGGAACATATTCATAAAATCTTCTCGAGAATTCAGGAGTACGGGTTCAAACTGAAAGAATCCAAATGTGACTTTTTATGGAGAGGATTAAATATTTGGGATTCATTGTCGATAAAGACGGCATAAGACCAGATCCAGAACGGGATACATCAATCAAGGACATGCCTGAAAATGTCTCTACTTTACAAAGATTTTATGATTGGCAAACTACTACCAGGTGTTTATACCGAATATGCACAACGTGCTCCGTTAAACAAACATTTGAAAAAAAAAGGGACTGGAGTGGATACCTGAATACCAAATCTTGACATGGGCCTTGTTTCTAACCCAGACCTGGACTTTACAGTTGGTACAGGGGCCCGACAATATTTTTCGGACACTTTAGTATTCGACTTTCCGAGTACCATAGAGTGGCGAAATTCCTTCAATAGAATAGCATAAACATATAAAGACAATATCTGTAATAAAAATGGAAGAAAATCGATTAGGTAAGGAAAAATATTTATTTTTCATCATTTTTTACAAAACACACGCGACATTATTTTTCGGACATCGTTGAAAAACTGTTAACAGTCTGTAATATCACCTTTCTTCTCAATAACTTTTATCAATCTCTCTTCATAATTATCAAACATATGCACAATAACATCTCTACGTGTTTCTATTAGTTGTTTTTTGGCATCTAGTATCCGTTCCCATAGTTGAGCCTCTTTCGTTATTTCAGGTCCATCATAGACAAGTTGCGCAAGCATTTCCCAAACATTTTCTATTAAATTTAGATTTGGGCTTTTTGCAGGCTATTCCAAAGTAATCCGCGGTGAATAGGTAATATTTTGACCAGTACCTTGGCGTTCACGCACAGGTTCTCCAGATTAAAAAAAAAGAGACCTTGTGTCACATCTCTCTCAATTAAGGAAGAAGAGTAAATATCTCTCGGATAGGGGAGCAAGGAGCCTCACTGCATCGCAACTTTGACGCGCCCAGCCAAGTCGGCCGAGATTCCAGCGGCTTCCAGCTCACTCCTGCAGTTTCCAGCGGCGTCCAGCTCTCTCTCTCGAAGTCTCAGTGGCACCCAGCTCACTCCTGCAACCTCCAGCGGCATCCAGCTCACTGCTGCAGTTTCCAGCTCAATCCTCCAGTTTCCAGCGGCTTCCAGCTCACTGCTGCAGTTTCCAGCTCACTCCTACAGTTTCCAGCGGCATCTTTCTCACTTCTGCAATTTCCAGCGACATCCAGCTCACACCCGCAGACCCCAGCTAATTCTTGCATCTTCTAGCGACTCCGGCTGCCACCAGCTACCTACTGCGGTATTTCACTGACGTCCCGCTACCGGTTCCAGTGCTCACTGACGTCCAACGACCGGTTCCAGTGCACACTGACGTCCGACGACCTGCTCCAGTGCCCATTGACGTCCAGCGACCGGTTACAGCACCCACCGACGTCCGGATTTCTCTCGAGATACACAACCGCCATCGCCTTACCATTCACCGTTCGCTTAAGAAAAAAAAATAAAAACCCGATGTGCATCGTCTCCAACTGACCATCTGCGCTTGTCATCCTTCTTTGCTATTACCGTCTCTTTTTCTTGCCTTTGTGTCTACTTTCTTAGTTGCACGGTCGATTGGCACTCACACCACTCAGCCCTACCCAGCAACACTTTCATCTGAAAATTAATTCATAGTAAAACTATAGTTTCTATATAATTAATAGAAAATCTGTGAGAAAATATTTTTTCGAAGGTCAGTTAATCGAATTACACAATATTACACTACATTCACTTCTATAAGAAATTCTGAAAAGTTTCAAACTGTAATCATGTTCACTTTTATTCTAATTAAATACTAGTAGTTAATATAGAAAGAGAAAGGAAACATACAAGAAATTGCTGAATGATATATTTTATTTTCTTAGATATTAATAACAATATTAAGTGGTTTTTCTTTTGATTTTTTGAGACATGTTTCCAATAACTAAAGCTGATTCAATAATCAAACTTTATTAGCTTCTTATTAATAAATGTCATTTCTTTAAAGTTTCATGCCTACTTTAATATCATCATTAGTTTGCTTAAGTATTATATTAATGTATTTAATGTTTTCATAATTATGTTAAAATAAGTTTTTATCAATAACAACGTAAACTGAAAGTTATTTGATTAATTTTGACATGAAATTTCAATTTTAAATGTTCGACATATGTAATTATCCATGTAGAACAGTTTGGTCAATTGTCTTAACAATAAACAATTGCTAGGTTTTCTACTGGGAAAGTTGGTTCCCTATGCTGTATTTTTGCCGTATAGTTCTCCTGCTATATATTTAAGGATTCTTGATCAAATAAAAAGAATAATCTGCAATGTTGTTATCCTGACATGGTATCTAGGCTTCAGTCATTTTCTCATCGCTATTAATGTAGCTTGACTGTGCTTTACAAGTTAATTGTTCTGAACTTTACACTTTGGTACGTAGACTTTATGAATAAACGCAGTACTAGATTGGCATTAAGGTTTTATCATTTTACAATTAAAATGGCTAGATCTAACCATAGGTTTTGCGCTAACAGTTTCTTTTATCGCATTTCTCATTTGTTTAACTCTCTTCCGGTTTCTTGCTTCCCAGTCAGATTTTATTTATCATGGTTAAATTTAAATGCGATGGTAATTGTTTTCTTCTATCTTCTTAATTCTTGTTCTTTTATTGTTCTCGTTCCTTAATACTATTTTTTCGTATTCTCTAACACTCCGTGACTCCTTACATTTTAGTGTCTTCATTGCATTTCTTAAGAGTTAAATGATTAAAAGAAAGGTTAGTTTGAAAAATTAAGTATTTATTGTGCAAAATAAATGCTTTTTATCTTTGTTGCTATTATAAATTCCAGTAAATGTTTAAATATAAATTATTTAAATATTTTTCAAAATGGCTTTCTCTAATGAATTAACGTTATTTCATTTTCAATGATTGATTATAGTTTTTTTCTTGACAAAGGTAACAAATATTTTAGTATAAATTTCATAGACGAAATCTAACACATATTATGAAACAAATTTGTTTAACACAGACTGCATACTAGCAAAAACTTCTACATGAAGTCATTGGTGCCTATCTTTCTATCTGGGAAGATCTTGCATGATTGCAACATTTCCTTATACCTTAATATTCACTGTGAGTTGCTTCTTGGACTTAATTCTACATAGAATTCGTGACGACAATCCTATTAATCGTCATTCTTTCATATATTGTCAACTCTTTTCTATTGTTGTAGAGCTTTTGCAAATCAGAGCTCAATTTGTTTTTATTGGTTGATTTGCCAATACTAGTATATTTCAGAACTCTTCATAAGAGCTTGTCCTCTTGTGCTTCTTGACTGTGACTGTCCTCGTTGGTAGCTTTAATTTATTTTGAGCTGCAACTTCGTCAACTGGCAGATTTGTAGATCTTTTATTTCAAATAGATATATTCTTCAAATCGTATCTGCAACTTTTGGTCTTTTTCGTGGTAAAACTCTTATATATAAAACCTTAACAAATATATTAATAATATTTGGCAACGAATAGGTGTCTATCTTAAGTTCATTATATTTATTGATTGAATTAATAGTTTATGTTCGCTTTCTATATGAAAGATTCCAGACAAACTAAATGACTTTCAAATTTCTGCAATGTTCAGATAGCGGCGAAACATTCCTTCTCGATCTAGGCGTTGTCGCGTTCTGTAGGAGTTATGTTTCAAGAGGAAAAGGTTACCGGATTACGGGTTTCATTATGTTCTTGTAAAAGAATATCGCCGATTTCAAATTGCATTCTAAGTGGAAATAACTGGCTTCGTCAAATCAAAGTATACGAGTACTGGTTCTGTTTATACCTGTTTCTTAACCTCGAACAGTGATCAGTCATTGTTTCGAGTAGTATGTCATGTACTTTTCTAGCAATTCAGTTCCTAGTCAAAGAGCTGTCCATAAGTGCAGAATGTATAAGCCTAAAAAGTTTATCATATCCAGCATCCATTAGCTATTTTAACATAGTAACCATTTTCACTTGGTTAGGCTGTATTTCATCTTCTGTATTGAATGCTCAAGTAATTTTATTTCTTTTCGTCCTCGCTCAAACTTTTCTTTGTTCAATTTCAGTTTGACCGATTGAAGTCTTTAAAACCCACTGCCCATATGCTTTTAATGGGAAATTACGTCCTCACTAAATATTAAGACCTCTTCAAAGTAACAGATAGCATTGTCTTTTTTTATCAAGGATTCATATCATAGCATGTTGGAAGATATCAGGAAAAGAGAAAGGAAGTATTTTATAAAAAAATAATGAACGTCAGGAGTTACAAAGGCAGTTAATTTTGCAGAATAACTCCGTAAAGGGGTTTGACATAATCTGAAGGCTTCGTCAAATTTTGAATTGTCTAAAAGACTTTCGAGCGTAAGAATAACATACCTTTCGCGTTTGACAGCTTTATTTAGGTATTTGAAATCAGTATAAATTCTTAATTTGCCATTTCTCATTCAAACTCTGCTTTTACCTTTTCTGTGGAAAGATTGTACGATTCTATGTAGTTGCTCACATTTAATCTCTCTGCATTGCTGTGTATGTTATTATGATTCATTAGAATGTACTGTACCAAAAAAGTTAATATCGCCGTCTGTATTTTCTACGGTGCCAAGTCATTTGGCTTACCGCATTTAAAGAATTTCTTGCTTCAGCTAATTTCTTGCATTTGCTCCCTCTTTCCCGCTACCGTTACCGGGAGAGCTTTGACGCTGATCTCGACATTCGGTCTGTTTTCATCCGTTTGCTAGTCTACTTTGCTTCTCTTTTTCATTGTATTAAGTGCGAGAGACTGCTGTTCTTCCACTTGCATTTTCACATGTTCAAGTTATTACTCCCTTTAAAAAAGGTAAGGATGTAATTAAAGTTTTTTTACCGACAAATTCCTGTTGATGAGACCAATCACAAGTTTTCACTCTATAAGGTTTCTTTCTCCGCATAGTTGGTGTGTTCTGCTAGGTCATATAATAACTGTATATATGTTTCTATATTCTCACCATATTGTTGATTTTGCCGGTAAAATGAGTGTTTATGTTAGCAGTAACGCTGTTTAAATTCTTCCGTCGAGGTTCCGATGTAAACTTGATAATTATTTTTGTTATTTTGGGGGGAGATGTTAGCTGTAATATATATATATATTGTGTGTGTGTGTGTATTTTGGCAGCATTTTTTCATTAATACAGGTTTCATTCAAAATAAATAGACACGTTCTGTCTATTTATTTTGTGTAAGATCCGTTCGCATGATCTGATTAGCTTGATAGTGTTGTCATGGAAAGACGACAAGCCCAGACCTGATTAAAAAATCAACAATTACTGCGATTTCTTGTCGTCTTTCCATGACAACACTATCAAACTAATCAGATCATACGAACAGATCTTACACAAAATAAATAGACAGAACTTGTCTATATTATTCAATGAAACCTGTATTAATATATATATATCATCAAGCACGAGTTGTAAACTGACCGTTTTAAAGTGTAAATATTCGTATTCGTATTTGCAACCTACTGTTAAGATAGTGAATGTTTGAGGTCTGTCCATTTATTTATTATATATATATATATATATATATATATATATATATATATATATATATATATATATATATATATATATAAGCTCTTAGAATATGTAACATCTAGGTGAAGAAGAAAATTACACTGAAAAAGACATCTTGAAATAAAAGAAGCCCCTATCTTCGAGCATAAACCAGATCTACGTTGACAACTATTTACACTTGCTCGTAATACACAGGAACTGGCTATAACTTTTATTTTACAGGTGTCGTTCGCATTAAAAAGTAAAAAGAAAAATTCTTTACGCTGAAAGCATTTCGTGGAAGTCTTGAGAAAAAATTTACAAACTATAAACACATGTAAAAAGATTACACTTCATGGCGACTTCATTGAATCAATAGCTAAATCGGGTTACTGTGTCGGTCGAGGAAGTTTATCCCGACTGAATCCATTCTGCACATATACAAATCTATCATACGCTCATGCATTGCATACTGTTGTCACACCTGGCCGGGCGCTCCGGCTATTCATCTCGGGGTTCTTGATAAAATCCAATGGAAAATCTGCAAAGTAATCAAGACATGGCAGCCCGACTCGAACCATTTTCTCACCAACTAGATGTGGCTTTCCTCTGTCTCTTCTACAAATATTTTCACGGCATTTGTTCCGGCGAGCTCAGCTCCCTTCTGTACAAATTTACTCGACCTACTAGACTGGCAACTAGATGCTAAGCTATCCTGGCCAAGGTATCAGCAACCACTTGTTACCCCTCCCCGCTATGGTCTGTTCTTTGAATTCCAATTTACCAAGCAGCTTAACTCGATGTTGATTTTTGGGAAAAGCAAGAATTTAAGAGTGAAACTTTCTTAATTCAAATTTCCTGTGTTAAACTGTGTGGTATGTTACGAATTATTTCTTAAATCAGTATTTTTCGATTATTTTTTTTTCCTCACTTTTTGGCGTTCATGCTTCATTTGAAGAAAAAAAAAGTTTGGGATTTTCATTTATTTATTTGTTCTGTTATGCGAAGATATGCTGGCCAAGGTATCAGCAGCCACTTGTTACCCCTCCCCGCTATAGTCTGAATTCAAATTTACCATCTATGTCGATCCAGGATGTTTTTTCCGCCTGAATCCATCCTGCATATATACAAGTCAACCATTCGTCCGTGCATGGAGTACTGCTGCCATTTATGGTCAGGTGCCCCTGCCGTTCTCCTCAGTGTTCTTGACAGACTCCAAAGGAGAATCTGTAATGTGATAGGTACTGATCTGGCTGCTCGACTGCAGCCACTTCCCCGTCGTCGAAATGTGGCTTCCCTTTGTCTGTTCTATAAATACTTTCATGGCTTCTGCTCAGACGAACTTAAGTCACTGATGCTTCCTCAACAGGTGTTTACTCGTGCAACCAGACTGGCAACTGGGTCCCACCCATTCACAGTCAGGTTAGCCAAATGCAGACGGCAATTCTACTCCTGTAGCTTCTTCTCTCGCACTTCCCGCCTGTGGAACTCGCTCCCATATTCTTGCTTTCCTGACGGCTACAACCTCCAGAAATTTAAATGCAAAGTCAATACTCATCTATTAACCACTGGACTCTAGCTCTCTCCCCACCCCCGTATAACCTTCCCTTTCTCTCCACCTATGTATCTGTCATCGCACCTGCTTTCTCAGCTTTCTATTGTTCCTTTCTAACTAGTTTGTACTCCTCACTCTTTTCTAATAAATCTTTTTACATTTATGTAGCCCCCTGCACATCAGTGGCGTTTCCGCCTTGCTCGGGGTGAAATGATTTTAAAAAAATGTAATTGCAACTTCTACCTTCTAGCTTCTTTTCTCGCACTTCACGCATGTGCAACTCCCTTCCGTCTACTTGCTTCCCTAACAGCTACAACCTCCAAGAGTTTAAATACAATGTCAATGTCATCTCCTTGACTCCCAACCGTTTCCAGGCACCCCGTAACTTTTTCTTCTTCCTTTATACTTTGCTCTCATGCAGTTCTTTTTACATCAATCTTCCCGTCCTTCTCTTACCCATTCTTCGACAACTACTGCGATCTGTTCTTTTTTATCTTCATTTGTCCTATTATGTAACCTCCTACGCACCAGTGGCAGTACTGCCTTGCTTGGGGTGAGATGTATAATATGTATAATATTATATAATTAATAATATTATATTAGTAATATTATATAATTGATAATAATAATAATAATATTATATAATGCTGTTAGAGGCATTAATAATAGCACAGGACAACAAAAGAGAAAATAGGAGAATGAAAAAAGTACTTTTCAAACTCTTCAAAAATCTAGATTTTGAAATAGTAGTTGAAATAATTAAGAAGGCTGTCCAATATTTAGATATAGAATTTAATCTACAAAATGGCAGTGTTTATCCATGTATGAAAATAAACACAACTCTAAAGTACGTAAATACTAGATCTAACAATCCAACCAGCATAATCAAACACATCCATAAGGGAATAGAACACAGGCTATCAAACTTTTTTTCAAAAAAAACAATCTTTGATGAAAACAAAAAAGATTATGAAAATGCCTTAAAGGAATCTGGCCATAAATACAAATTAGAATACAAACCTCAGTCAAACAAACAAATGAAAAATAATAATACAAATCGAAACTTTATTTGGTTCAACTCACCGTTTAACTTAGATGTAAAATCAAAAACAGGACACATTTTTTAATAAATTAATGAACACTTCCAAAAAATCATATATATATTTAAATAAATAAATAAAACTTTCAATAGGAATTCAATTCAATCATAATATAGCTGTACTAGTAATTTAGAAAATTGCATAAAAACACTAGAAACTTAAATAATAACGTACAAAATAACATCAGTAACAAGGAATGTAACTGTAAAGACAAAAAGAAATGTCCGCTTAACGGATTTTGTAAAACAGAAAGAACTATTTACAAAGCAGAGATACATAACATACATGGAAAAAGAACATATGGGGATTTACAAAAGGTATTGTTAAAAACAGATGGAATGATCACAAATCTACATTTAAACTGGAAAGCCTCAAACTTGTACCAAACTGGCTAGACACGTGTAGAAATTAGAATTAAAAGATAGAAAATACTCTGATATAACTTGAAGTACGGAGAAAATAGTCAATCCATACAACGGTGGCGATGTACGCAGATTGTGCCAGGAGGAAAAGTTAGATATTATTTTGTTCCCAGAACAAAAAGAAATTACAATATGAAAGATCATAAATATGTCCAGATGTAATCACACCTATAAATACATACTAGGCTCATACAAACATGGATGAAAGTGTTGTAAGATCCTTCAATAACTCCTCCTTGATTTTGAAAATTTTCGGTTGTTTAAAAATTCCAGTCACGCGTTCATAAAAACCCCTGTTTGTACGTTTAAATATATATATATATATCGGCCATAATTGTTAGGCAACCTCGTCTTTTTAAAGAAATTATGTATTTCATACTATTTTTAGTATTTATTGCCTAATGAAAATATAATGGTTCTTTTGTTATTATTACTTTGCAAACTTTTACAAGGCAAGGAAACAAAGACAAATTCGTCCGAATCACCCTAATTTTTTTTCATTCTTTCATTGATGGAACTGCAATATAAAGAATTATTAAATATTTACAAATTCATTTGATGCACATGTTATTGTGCAATAGTCTGAAGCCATGGGTAATGATGAATGGGGGCATAACGTCGTCATCAGGAGTGATTATTCCATAAACCTTCGTAATCACCATTAGACTCAGCCAACTCTTTACGAATTCTCTACACTGTCCTCAGATTTACGCCCAAATACTTAGTAATGTTCGTATTGGAGCTTCCGGTGTGTATGTCAAGCGGAACATCATGCCATTTCCAAATTTCCATTGAATTGCATCAGGTGCTTTTTTTGTCACAGACGATGTCCAACTGACACTACTGTACAGTTGACAAAATCAAACAAACATGTGCATGTGCGAAATTAAGAATATAAAATGGTGACACATTGATCTCATCCTGCATATATTTTTCAGTAGAATTTTTCTGCTGCATATGCAGCAGAAAAATTCTACTGAACTCAACGAACAATGTTTGTCTGTTTAAATTTATATTTTCCCAATTTTTTAACAAGTTGTTGCACTTTCGGATCAAAATTATTGATAGGTTTTCTAAATCTTTGCTGTTTAGACAGTCTTGATCATTATCAGGAATGAATGTTGTCAATATCATATATAAGCCTGTGTTAGCTACATCCAGGCATTTCTGAGCACGTTGTATTTTAAATTTAAGTATAATATATATATATATATATATATATATATATATATATATATATATTTTAAAATGTATATAAAATATTTCAAATGCGTATAAAAATAATACAATACTTCATTGATCTTCAGAAAATAGCTGATGAGTAATACTTTAATCCTGGGTAGACTACATACATAGCCTGTTGCTCGTACCCGAGAGTGCCCGTCTTCCATGGTGGTTAGCTAATCCTCGTTGCAGACACTCGCTCAGGCATATATACGTGTTTGTTCAACATCCACAGATCCCACTTGTAGTTTATACTACAACTCTGCCGAGCACATATAGTTACAGTCTCTGCGAGATAGCGCATTATCTGGCGTTATCCACAGTCTGAAAAGGGCCAACATGCTTAAACCCTCGGACGCGATGACTTGTGACTTCATGTTAGCACAGCCATCGACGGCTCCAAATTTCGCTAACAACGGTATCGATATCAAGAAGTTATCTACCTGACAAATTAACCATAGTGAGATTCGAACTCGGGTTTCATGTTCAAAAAGAGAACGTTCTAACTAGTCGCCCACGTTCTAATTAGACGCATATTCCTAGGGAAAAGTTCAGCTGCATTTGTAAATAATATTGTCATTTTACGAGGGATATTCTAATTTATTTATAAATATAATATAGAAAATTATATATAATAATTATATAATAAAAATTAACAAATTAAATCATTTTTGAATCAATAAAAAGATTTATAGTAATTGATATTAACTTATATTAATAAACATTAGGCTTTTTAATTGTTAAGAAATAGAAAATAAATATAAATAATAATAAATAAATATAAAATGAAACGTTTACATTATATAAGACTTTTAAACAAATAAGCATTTAATAAGAAATTATTTTTTTATACAAATATATAAATTGCATTAAAGAGAGAACATAGAATTTACATTAATTCTGTTAATCAAAAGATAATTCAGTTTTACATGATAGATACGCAACTAAAAAATACCTTCAAGCTTGAATTGATGAAGAGATAAATGAACAAATATCCGACCCAAGCTTCTGTATATTCTGGATCACGGTTACCAATTACTCTACCCATCCACCCTATAAGAGAAGCGAAGATTTAGCAGCTGTAGATGTGACACCTTTCTTTCTATTTCTAGTAATTCCCTACGTCTGCTTGTCGACGTTGTGTGACAATAGTGCGCCAACTACGCATAAAGCTTATTTCATTTTTCAGTGAAACGCCTGACAAGTGGGTTATCGAACGACAATACTCTTTATATATATATTTCTTGAAAATCCCTTCATTCGTAAGTATTCGTTCTATATACTCCTTGATAGTAATGATGCTGGCTGTGATGAAGAATAAGTTTCCTCGTAGACAGTCATTCCATATACACTGTAACCACCTCTCCCACAGCAACTAATGTTATATTCCCCACTCCCAATTTTGGTTATGTCTTTTCTTTACTTTATTCATTAGATTTATCAAATACGGCATTGAGCAGATGACACTCAATGCAAGGACGTGTCAATCTGTCAAATTTGGCTGCGTTGCGACGTCCTTTCTTGTCACTTCCGGGACCCTCCATCAAACTGATCAAAGAGCGTGTCCGTGAAAACAACGTCTCTTCGATGCATCACTGTGACATGTATGTGACGACTTTCAAATTAATGTGCATTGAGTTGAGGCGACAAGAAAGTTTCAAGTGGGTCCAACAACGGACGCAGCGCTAATTAACGAACTTGTCGAAGAAAGAAAGATTTGGAAAATATGCCGAAAAATGCTCATTTATTTGACGAGGGTGCATACTATTCAAAATTAGTCCTGAAGAAGAAAAAGAAGAACAACAACAAAAATGTTATAAAGAATTATTCTGAGAATGAAGAAAGAAAAAAAGCACAATGATAGAGTGGCAGCGGGGGAAATACATTTTTTGGTGCAGTGAGTTTTATTGTATGAACGGCGGTTAGAAGTACCGCTTGAAGGTAGTCAATGTCAACTGCAACCAGCCGTCGGGTATTCAATTATTACATCTTGAATTCATATTCAAATCCACATCGCACACAAGGGAATTAATATTGACGGAGAATCACTTTCGGATTTTCCGGAAAAAAGATTTTCAGAGAATATGTTCAAAATACAAAACAACAATATTCTTTCAGAATAAATGAATCGGTTTATTGATATGTAAAGACGTTGATAGAATTGTACAATTAAAATTTATTGCTTTCACTAATGAGTTTATTTCATTTTATAAAGAACATTTATTTCTTTGTTATTTCTTTCTTTTAATTCATTCTATTATTTTATTCTTTTCTCTTTCCTATCTTTCATTTTCTTTCTTTGTATCGGTTAGACTATTGATTGTTAATATAAAAATCATTAAATGTTTTACGCTGTTTCTTATTTTACTTGTTAATATGTTTTCGTTATATCCATGATGTCCAAATGTGTTTTATTTTCTGTGCCCATATATATATTCTTTTACTTCTATTTTTTAGATGAATGCCCCTTTGGTGATAATGATTTGTAAATGCTTCAATATAAGTGATTTCAAAAATAGGAACGAAAATAATTGCCTCTAATTAAAAATGAAGTAAGTAATGATTAAGGAAATGTGACTTAACTGTTAAGAATGGAATTTTTCAACCGAGTTCAAAATCAGGCTGAGTCTGTTAAATTTTCACTTCAGAATAATTTCCTTATGAAATACATTAATTCAGTTCTCCCTCTATCTATGGATTAATGTTAGGGCAGTAAGATATATTTAGCCTTGTAAGGTAGTAAATCTTTGCAGTCAGGCTATTAATGATTAAGTATGTCAATAGGTAAAAAATTAAAAAATAAAGAAACATAATTTTTATGGCGAAAACAAATGATAGTGAGACACCAGTAATGTCTGAATGTATATCACAAAAGAACAGATCTGTCAGATAAACTTGCAAATTATCATATCGGTAGGTGCTTTGTAAAGATTAATTATTATTTTCAAAACTTATTATGTTTCAAAAAGATAAATAGTGAATTAAACTAATACAAATGTATTCAGAAATACAGAGGCAGAATCAAGTAAGATCGGTGAATAGAAGTCACGAGAATGTCTATTTCACGTATCATTCTTATCGTGAATGATATTATCGGGATGAGAGAAAATGATATCACAGAAATCTGAAGATGCGTTAGCAATAGAGAAAGATGCCTTCTAAAATCTAAAGAAAGTATTAAAAACAGAAAAACTCGTTAGAGAAAAAGAAGAGTGCTGACCAATTATATAATATAAATTATCTTATTTGGCGGTGAATGCTAAATAATCTCCTCACAGACGAAGTGGAGACATGGAGCAAAAGAGATGTGCTTCTACAAAAGAACGCTGAGAGTGCCAAAGATGAAACATGTTAGCAACGAAGAACTTTTTATGAAAAATTGTAATGACACTTATCCGAATAGAATTTGAAAGAGTCAGTTACACTTTCCAGGGAACATTATGAGTAAAGGAGTTTTGGAAATTTTAATTCTCGCAAGGTAGAATGAAGGCAAGGGAAGCAGACAGAAACAACAAATTTCCTGTCTAAAGATATTGCGTAACTGGATGACAGAACAGGAAACGAGATAGGTTAATAAAAAAACAAACTTTGTTAAGTGCAACATTGGGTGTGAATTTGTGGAGAACCACTATCTCCCACCTCTTGAAGGGACGCAGAAAGGATAAGAAAAAGAGCAAAATCTTATACTTGTCACCTTGAGCCAGACTTAGCTAGGTTTCCTAACGGATAGATATATGTATACTTTTCTTTACTTCTGTTATAAGTTCTATGGTACCATCAGCTTTTTAAAATATTAACATTCTCTCTCTATATTTCTCTCTCTCTCTCTCTCTCTCTCTCTCTCTCTCTCTCTCTCTCGCTTAAAAGTACTCCTCTAGTTAGTTCTTCTGATTCATTCTCTCCATAGCAACGAACAAGAGAACCAGCCATGCGTTTGCCAACGTAATAGTCATTGAGACGATCGTAAATTACTGCTACCCCGTTCGTAATGGAAAATGGAGTTGTCCTTGTGGCAGACCGGCATTCACAAATACCTGGCCGATACCGACGTCTTCATGTCGAGGATAACAGCAGAACAAATACACGGTACAGTTAACTTCGATATTGTTCAGCTCATTGTCAACAAGTAAAAATCATAAAAGTGTCAAGCCAGTTATGTAGCGGGAAGGGCAGAAACACGGTAAGAGGAAGTCTTCATAACACCCATGCAGGCGCCATTGACACACTTATGCCCGTAACCTCAATGATATGACAGTTTTTATTATTATTATTATTATTATTATTATTATTATTATTATTATTATTTGTTTTATACTATCTTTTTAGAGGCAAAGAATGAAGAGTGGTTTTGTGTTTTTGTAGACGTGTTGTGGGGTAATTTTGGGGGTGAAATAAGCAAAGTTTTGAGGAAGGGCTTTATTGGAGAAGCTCATTTTTATCTTGGTCGGGAAAAAGACTCTTATTCAATTCATATAATGTAGCATAAAAACTGTGGTATTCGGAGGACAAGACAGGAAATTAACGCCAACAACTTAAACAAAAATTACTGTAAAGAATAGAAAAATGATGATAAAAATTGAAGTGACTGTCATGTAAGTTGGCATTATTATTAACAGTACTACTAACGGACGGAGAAGAAAAAAAATAAAAATAATACTAATAACAAAATAATAACAACAACAACAACAATAATAATAATAATAATAATAATAATAATAATAATAATAATAATAATAATGTACAAGAAAATACAAGAAACTACAGAACATAAAAATAGTTCAGAGTTCATAACTTTCAAACTGTCCCCAAAATGGGTAAGGTGGTATCGGAAGAACTAAAATCACAACGAAGATTTGGTTCCAGACTAGACCATAGAAATACAGTTTGGGAAAGGGTTAAAAAAATAATGCTGCGGAAGAATACTGAGGAAATTTACGTATAGTGCGAATATCCTGCTTAAACATCGAAATAAGTTTCGTAAATTATAAAAGTTGTTAATGCAACAAAGATATTAACGGTGATTCAACTGACTAACAGTGAAATCATAAATAGAAGTGCAGCATCTATAATGTGATACTCGGTACCTTTTCTAAACTGAAAAGAAAAAATATGAAACTAGAATCAAAGAATATTATTGACAAATATTCATGAAGTTACTCAGCCATAAGTCAAAAGTAAAGAGAGAATAACTGATAGCATTGCGTTGGCATTGTTATGAACTGAATTAAGAAATACACCAAACAGCATAAATGAATGATTGGTTATATATTGCTTGCATTACCTTCTAACTATTAGTAATCTCTTTCTTTCTAAACTAAACAATGTTTATGGTAAAAATCCTAAATAATATGTTTACATTACACATAGAATAGTACTTTTTTGTCAGTATGAATTAGCTTAATTCATGGGTCATTAATTTTTAAAGCATTTATATAGAAAATCAACATTCATACATTTAAATTATACATGTAATAGTTATATTCCTTCAATAATCTTTTTACTTTATGTGCCTCCCCCAGGAGGTTAATAATCATGGCTCTCCACAACTTTCTGCCCCTTTTTGCTTTAAGTAAGATTTTGGTCATTTCTTTTTTCTTCTGTTTTTCATTGTCATATATTCATTAAAAAATCGTCAAGAAGGTTACTCACTGTTTCCTTCTATATTTTCCTGCTTTCAATATGTGAGTGTTAAATTCTCAAAACCTTCTTTTCTTTATATTATGTCCCAGAAATTTCAACTCTTTCTGATTATAAGTAAAAAATATCCTTTTACTTCCCATTTATCTTTAAGACTTTCCCAGTGCTCACATTTTCTTGCTGTGTCTACCACCAAAACAATGTGACCCATATATCTTATGTTGTTACAATTATGCCCACAATTAATAAACGTTGGAAGAAACATCTAGTTCTTTTAGTTTGACCTAGCTCTATAGATTAAATGAATTCGCATCCTGGTTTTACCTTTCTGTTTTTATGCTCTCACACTTTATTTTCTATGCAGCTGATTTGTTTAAAATGATGTTAAAGTTTGTTCTCCCATATATCGAGTTTTCTTAGCAACTTAAATATTTTTGTGTCATTTCTTATCAAATGTTTTATGCTATCTATAAAAGAAAGATATATGACTTTTATTGCTCTTTCTGATATCATACTGATCAGAAATATTGCATTTATTGTTCCAGTATCTGTTCTTCCTATGTTTTCTGTTTAATTCAGTATGATTTGAACTATATATTCTTTTTCTTCTGCTATGAGCATCCCTCTTTTTAGACATTATGCACACTGTCGAGAAACCTGCCTTATGCCCTATTATTTATTTTATCCGTTCCTGCTATGTCTGTGTTCAACAGTTTTTCTCTCTGCTCACTTTTTGTGGACCCATTCATTTATGCCTGCTTGAATTCATTTACAATGTTTATAATGTTTTTGCTTAGCATCCTTTACATTTTGCCATTCCTTGACATTGTTTGCCGTCTCTATTTTCACCAGTATATCTCTAGAGTTATTTTTAAGTTGTTCCATTTTCAATTCTTTGTCCTTACCTAAATATTGTACATCTTCGTGCAAATTATATCGTGACTGACAGCATCTTGCTTCCTAGTTTTCATCACATCAATGTTCATACGCATACGTGTGTGTGTTTCTTTACCAATATCATGAGGTTTTCAAATTATAAATTTGAGAACACTCGAAAATATTCTTAAAACAACCGTTTTAAGAAAAGGTAAAATATGGAAGACGCTAAGTATTTTAATTTATTGACTGATAAACGAAAATGAGTAAATGTTGATGTTATTGAATATTTGTTTATTTATTTATTTTGATGGAATTTTTGTTATTTTAATTTGTTTTTGTTTAATTATACGTGTGTGTGTGAAGTTCAAACTTGAAAATAAACTCTCTAAACTTCATGCTTTTACTCTGTTTCTATTCGAATATCTCAACTGCCTTGATTATTATCAGGATAGATAGATAGATAGATAGATAGATAGATAGATAGATAGATAGATAGATAGATAGATAGATAGATAGATAGATAGATAGATAGATAGATGCTTGTATCTATTTGTGACAATCCTTTTCTGTATTATTTTCATTGTATATCCTAGGAATGGATGATAAAACTTACTAAACAAAATTAGAAAATTCATTGATGGTTAGTCACTTTTCCCTGCTGTCAGAATTATTTAGTGGGAAAGTAAAATAAATATATTATAAGTGAAAATGGTAGAGCAATAGTGATGTCAAGTGAATAATGATACGAAACGAGTAAAATACCTGAAAATATATAGTTTTCGAATGGAGTTGATATTAAAATACAAGCATTATTTTTATTCTATTACTATGATTTGTAGTCTTATTAAATAGGAAACTATTAAAGAAATTTTGATACAATTCTTTCATAAATCATATCCTTGGTATCACAAGTTACTTAAACTATTGGTAAGTAGATAATTTGTAATGACTATTTATAATCAAATAGCATCTAATATATTTCTATATTGAAATAATTTCCAAAACATTTATATACCATGACATCATTAGAATCAATGAATGACTTAATAAAATCCACTTATGAAATCAGAGGATGTATGTATGTATATACAAATAATAAATAAGTTTTTAGTTTGAAGTTTTAAACTTTGTCACGATAAGTGATTTAATAAATCTTACTAATGATAAATAACTACATTTTAATAATACGGATGTTCAAAAATGGAACACAATTGAGCAAATATCAAAAACAATTAACTAAAAATGTGTTTGGATGAACTGAATATAGAAAACAGTTTGCTAAGAGAATGTTAGCTAAGAGTTTCTTCGTTGTTCATTTTATTGAGTTAATCAAAGAAGGAAAAATTTCATGCTTTTTTTTTTCAAGTATATTATTGAGAACATGATAAATCGAAAGTGCCTGTTTATTTTAATTTGGTAATCTTATTCTGGTCGATAATGATGCGACAATAGATTCAAACATGAACCAAATAATGATGATAATAATAATAATACACTTTCCTTTACAAAAGTTGTTACACAAAACAGCGTATGTATGGGTAGATTCTTTAGTGAAATAAGTGTTTGTAGACCCTCTTGTCGTCTTCTCTAGTATCTAAGATGAGGTACAGGACAGTTACTATATAAGACTCAGTGAATGGTCAAAGTTTAAATGTAAGAAATATTCTACTAACAATAATAATAATAATAGCAATGTTCTGCTAACAATACTGTTCTGCTGACAATAGCAATAATAGTAAGCTATGATGAATATGTTACTGTTATTATCTATAGTAGAATCTTTACGCAACCCCCTAGAAATACAAACACAAAAACACATACACATATGTGCGTGTGCTTGTATAAAACACCACGGCTATCAACACACACTTCTTAGGAAAACACTTGTTGAAAATATGCATATACTTAGACAAGAAAATAATAAACGAAAACTTAAAATTCTAGAAGCTATCTACACCAAACAGTTTAAACCTAGCCTAAATAAAATAAATTTCGACACCTCTACTAACATACTTCAATGCCTATAATCGACGGGAGAGGTCATAGTTATTACACTTACCCCCTACACCATAGTAGCAGCAGTTCCCAGACCAATCCCTCATGCCACTATACACTCAATTGAACAAAAAACCCACTACCACCATTCCTTCTCGGCCTACAGTCATGTGCGACACAAAAAATGAACCTGTCTAATTTTCTCTGTATAACTCCACTCTGTTAATAATAATTTAAATGTTCTATGTTCACTGAACATTAAATGTTCATCCTTTGATAATGGCTTATGTAAGCCTAAAGCTCAGACCTGATAAAAAAATCAACAATTATTGCGATTTCTTGTCGTCTTTCCATGACAACACTATCAAGCTAATCAGATCATACGAACGGATCTTACACAAAATAAATAGACAGAACTTGTCTATATTATTCAATGAAACCTATATATATATATATATATATATATATATATATATATATATATATATATATGATTTATAACATAAATATGTTATAATATCACTACAAAAGTAGCCATTTTGTTTCGACACTATCCGTGTCTTATCAAAATCATTTAACCGTTGCTCGGAGGAGAAATCCTTCTTACGTTTGAGGTAGGGTATCAAATTTATGTCCTGTTTTCAAAAAACTGAAATCCTAATTACTATTACTCACGGAATCGGTGAGGCACGAAATAACAAGTACATCTAAAAAAAACGATCATATTAGATATTTCAAAGGCCTTTGACAATGTATCACATAAGAATTACAGCACAAGCTCTCTCTATCGATTGAATCACTGGAAGTAACTTCTCAATTATAAAGTCTTTTGTAATCGATAGGTCCCTGAAGGTAGTTGTTAACGACCAGTCCTCTAATGCCCAAGCGATCAACCCAGGCGTCTCCCCAAGGTTCATTTTTCGGCCCATCCCACAATCTACTTTACATAAATGATCCTGAGTATAGTTTGATCACTTGTGAATAAGAGTATAGTTTGATCACTTGTGAATAAGAGTATAGTTATGAATATCTATGCTGATGATATAACGGTATATGCGTGCACCTCCCAAACTCTAGATGACTAGAGGATAGCAAGTGATCTCTTTTCTGACCTTGATCTAACAGCACAGTGGTGGGAAAACTGGCTGATTACATTCAGTACCTTGAAAACTAAACTAGTAACATTCCATCATCGCCGATCGGACCCAGAACTTTCACCATTGACGAAGTGTATATGATCCTTCAAGGAAGCCCCGTACCTTGGGTAGCTAAGTTAAACTCAACACAGACTTCAATTTCAACTCGTATTTAATCCATAGCTAAAGATGCTGGAAAAATGGTCAATTCCCTGTACCACTTCAATAGGTACATGACTCCTCCTGATATCGTACACCTTTTACAAGAGTCAAATCAGACCTAAAATGAACTTCTACTGCTATATATGATAAAGAACTGCTACTTCTTCCCTTTTCAGTCTCGTAAGAGTCCAAAAGCGGCTTCTTGTTTTACAATTCCTTTCTCACTGACGAAACTTTACAAGCCTTATGCTGCACTATCAATATTTCCATAGAAAGTGTTCAGACGAACTAGATTACTTAGTTCTACCAGTTCTAACATTCACAGCTAAGACTTGCTATACCACATACATTGTAACGAGCCACCCACATTCTCTTCGTATTCCATTAGTAAGATGTAAGTTGCAATCTTTCCACTAACCTCTGCTTTTTGGAACCGATTCTCAAGAGGATGTTTCCTATATATATACTACAACCTTAACCTGTTCTAGCGTTAACTGTTATATTTCCTACATATCGGCATAAACTCCATCTTTTAATCTGTCAGCTCTACCTCAAGTGGATCTTGGACCTTGTACAAGGTGAACATCATTATATATATATATAAAGCTTGTATTTTATCTCTTCCTTACCTTAGAATCACGTTTTGTTCTGCATCTATGTCCTTTTAACATCTACAACGATACGGTAGTGTCTATAGATATCTCTTTCCGCTCTCCCATCATACAAGAACCCCCAGAATATCTTTTTGTTATCAATACTGTTTGACACTTATTTCGTAATTTCCTCCGCAATGTCCCTTGAATTAATGTTCAACTGAGTTTTCCTTCTGCGTGAAAGCCAACATCAAACCTTTCTTTCAAGCACGAAAATACCAAGTGAATTAACAATTTTATCTTTGGTTCTCTACTGTCGATTCAGTCACTATAGCCCACAGGAATTACTTCTGCCGTGTCAAGGCAACAGCTCTGATTGTAAAAAGAAAATTAAGCGTATTCCAAAGTGACAAATTCATTATTCGTTGATAGAATGAAACACTCGCACAAATTTACTTCGCGAGATTACTGACGCTTCTGTAAAAGTGTTCTGAATAAGTGTAAATCCCACTTAGTCCTACAACTAATTTGAAGTGTTATTATCTACTGCAGATAAAACAGAATTCTTTACTTAGAAATTCTTTTCCAACTTCATTCTCCAAATATCTGGATCATCTCTGCTTGATCTTCCTGATAAAATTGAATGATATGTACATTTTCAGCTTTCTCTTTGCCAATCTTTTCACTCTTTTCTTTTCTTTTTTTTTCAATTGGAATAGATAGACTAATCTATCGCCCGGTTCACAATCCACCCACGTCTATTGAACAGGTGAAGAGTTTCATCCCTTGTTCCTTGTTCAGGATGTGGTTTCCGGCTTTCTATTTTCCAATCTTTTCATTCCTACATAGCCCCCTGCGCTTCAGTGGCGTTACCTCCTTGCTCGGGGTGATATGATTTAAAAAAAAAATATCCCGCCCCATAGTTTCTGCTATAATTTCTAAACATAATCCCCACAAGGCTTGTAGATTCGATGTCATTCCTACAATTCTCGCAACGAAATGTACTCCTGAACTGGCTCCTGTTTTATCCAAACTTTACAATAAATACTTTGCTACTTCTTGCTTTCTAGCTTGATGGAAGTCCTTCTCTCTTGTTCCTCTCATTAAGAAGTCTGGAGAACTACCTGGCCCCTCGAATTATTGCACAATTAGTCTCTTACCACTTTTGGGGAAAATATTATGGGCTCTAATAAACATCAGATCTCCTAAAAAATATGACTTTGTTTTTTTCCAGGTCTACCGTCGACGTATTTAGTTATCACGGAATTCGTGGCTTCCCTCTAAATTTTTCTAAAAATATTTTTATGACAATTGTTCTGATGAGATCTTCTCCTTAGTGTCTTTACTGCATTAATCTAAGCATGCTACTATATTATCTGGGTTTATCTATATATATATATATATATATTCCATTTTGTATATAACACACAATATATGCCTTCCTGTGCCGTGTGACGATAGCTTAAGTAGAATCTTCCTCTGATGTCAAATCGGTCGGATTTCAATCCCATCTGGAAGCAATCGGATGTCTAACTGTACTGATGAGCTCTGATACAGAGATACAGGCCCGTCTGTGGATGACTATCGCATCGCTCATTCAGTAATGAATTAGAGCACTCTGGCTATTGGATGTGTATAATGATAATATACACGCTAAAATGTCTGCCTTCTTCTACCGAGCGCCCATAGCCCAGAGATATAATTGCCGACTGACGCCAATTCGGTCGGGTTTCAATCCTGGGTTAAAATTAATCAGAGTCTAACCGTACTGATGAGCTGTGATACAGCGAAACAGATCTGTCTGCGGATAACTATGTATATATATATATATATAAACTCATAGAAAGGTATCAATAGCTCGTATAGCCACTCTTTAAAATGGATATATGTAAATGAGCATTTCATAATGTAAAGCACGTCGAACTTTGAAGCAGATGAGCTGCAGAAGACCACCTCAGGTGCTACGCTTGTCAGATTCGTTAAGAATCATGAAAATTAAATAATAAATTGGAAAAAAATGTGGCCTAGTGTGATGAGTTTCTCTCAGACATTGTAAAATTCACAAGCACAATAATGTGTGGAGGATTGTATGAAGAATATGGCTTCCCACTCTTTCTACTCCTAATTGGCCGTCTCAGAAAAAGTTTGGGAACATTTTCTTTTTTAAAGTTGAGAAAATGTTTTGGTCACTAAGTAGACCATATATATATATATATATATATATATATATCCTATACAAATCTTTATTCTTGGATATTTTTGTCAATCTTTCTTTTCCGTATCAGTCAGTCAGTCAGTTAAGTGCCATACGTGATACACACTTAGGCGATCATGTCTCGAAAGTTACATGACTGACTGAGCAGAAGATTATCCCGCAGTAGGTTGCCATTACATTCTGCGGTAGACTGGTTACCAACCAAGGCTATAGAACCCAATCTGTCCTGTTATTTAACCCACTTGTCATAAATGACATGTTGGACATTATTTTCTAAATTGACAAATATCGTGTTTTCACTAGCTGTTATTCTTTGTCTGACAGATTTGGTGTGATAGCTATAAATATAATTTTACATACTCATAGACATTATATACTTTTAAACCTTTTTCTTGGTGATATATTTATATGGATATGTGTTTGTGTGCGTACGTTACTCTACTAGATTGTTTTTAATTAAATTTCTTAAAGCCTTGAATGAGACATGCAGAATATGACCCTTCCTAAATATTATATAACTTCGTTTAATAATATATCATATACTTCGTTCCTTCAGTCATTATCCCCTTCCTTTCTTCTACATACTTTTTAGTTAACTTGTCTCTCTTTGTCTCACTCTCGTCTCTCTATTTCCCCACCCCCGCTTCGTCTTTGTCCATGTCTATTTTGTTTCTTTCTGTCATTTGTCTTATACATCCATCTGTTTATCAATGCTCTCTCTCTCTCTCTCTCTCTCTCTCTCTCTCTCTCTCTTACATACAATCTTTCTCTTTACTTTCTTCTTTCTTTTCTTCTTCTTCTATTGTCTCTTCTTAGACTTTCTCCTTATTTAACCGTCTTGTTTCATTTCCCAGTATGCTTCTTCTGCCATGCAAAGGTTGGAAAAATGAGCGATTTTTGTTTTTTAAATTTCCTTGTACCCGCATTTTCTATTTTCCCGTCCCCTCTATCTACTATTACTCACTTTCCACTCAACCAGCACCCTATAGCCCAAATGCCAAGGACCTCTCTTCCCCCACTTTCTCTCTCTCTCTCTCTCTCTCTCTCTCTCTCTCTCTCTCTCTCTCTCTCTCTCTCTCTCTCTCTCTCTGCATCCACTCCCCAACACCAACCGCCAAAATGTAATGAATTTACCAGCCACGTCCCGTTCAACTATCGACGTAGCGCAGGTCGTACCGTACCGTTTTCTGAACGAGAAACTTTCTAGCGTCGAATGGTATGTTACGCTCTTTGAGAATATTACTAATAAAAAGCAGGAGAAGAAAACATGAATTTTTTTCCTTAGCTCTTTAGCAGTATTTGAAGGATTTGCAAGTACGTGTTACTTCTGGAAATTTGGATCCGTGTCAACAGATCGCAGTTCAAAGTTCAAATTTTTGGTGCCACTCTCCGCACCATAATAATTCGCATGATGTAAAGTTTTTACAATGGCTTCAATGAATAAAGAATATATAAAATTAATATACAGTCTGCCTTGTGCGTATGAAAAACAATCATGTACTAAATGCATTAAGACCAACTATATTAAATATCAGAGTACTTTTTAAAATATTAAATAACTAAAAAAATTATTTATAATAGAATAAATAAAAATTATATAAATTTTTTTGCCGTAAAATGCACTGGGAATATTCTCTGCGCTTGCGTGCGTGTATGCTTGTATATATATATATGTGTGTGTGTGTGTGTGTGTGTGTTGGCAAAAACAAGGTTCCATTGTTATTTTCTTAAAAATTTAAACGCATTTGACTAATGCATGCGTTTTTCTGTCTTTCACAAAGAAAGAAAGAAAGAAAGAAAGAAAGAAAGAAAGAAAGAAAGAAAGAAACGGGTGAAGATAGATAGATAGATAGATAGATAGATAGATAGATAGATAGATAGATAGATAGATTTTAACTAGAATAAATAAAAGTATATTTAGATGTGTTACATATTTCTGTATGAGTCTATGTACACATTTTCTTTTATTAGGATGTACGTGCATATACATGTATGAATAATGCCATCGTGTTTGTTTGCAAGAAAATATTTAAATTAGCATGTGAATATTGGTAGTCGGCCTAGCAACGCTCGCACGCGAGCAAGCGGCATTTGTGTGAGTACGAGTGTATATATTTATGGCGTCCACTGGGTAATTTCTATTTTAATGTAGACCACTTCGAAGGTATGAACTTGTTGGCCTACTGGGTTCCTCTTGAACGCAAGACCACGCACTCTGTCACCCATACAGTCCAAGTTACAAGTTGATTTCTTATCACATCTCGTTGTTTCTCTGGCCTCCGACCCACAAGAACATAGCTGTTTATACTGTCGTTAATTTACTTTACAAACGCTTTGTTTTTCGTTTATATTGAAATTTCTCTTCCATTTTTACCTTATTCTTGTCAATATTTGAATGGTTTCTTTTTTTTTTTTTTTTTTTTTTTAATCATCTCACCCCAAGCAAGGCATTCCACTGCCACTATTGCGCATGGGGCTACATAGGGGAAGGTAAAGAGAAGGAGTGGATAGACATAGGGAATGTCAGGAGAAAGGTGATAGATGAGTAAGGATAGCGAGGATGAGTGTCGGGCAGATGGGAAGAGTGTTTGATAGAATGGGAGCAAGTTAGTGTGTTAGGAGGTGTCTATTGACCTTACATTTAAACTCCTGGAGATTGTAGCCGTCGGGGAAGCAATCGTTTGGAAGAGAATTCCACAGTCGGGAAGTGCGAGGAAAGAAACTGTTGGAGTAGAAGTTACGGCTGCATTTTATCGATTTCACTGTAAAAGGGTGGGATCTAGTTGCTAATCTAGTATCTCGTGCAAATTCGTATTTAGGGGGCACCAGTGATCTAAGTTCATCGGAGCAGAAGCCGTGAAAGTATTTATAGAAGAGACACAGCGAAGCCACGTCTCGCCGGTGGGAGAGAGACTGCAGGCGGTCTGACAAGTCGGTATCTATCACATTACAGACCCTCCTCTGAACCTTATCGAGAAGCCCGAGGAGAACAGCAGGGGCACCCGACCAGATATGGCAGCAGTATTCAATGCACGGGCGGATGGTAGATTTGTAAATGTGCAGGATAGATTTAGACGGAAAAAACTTCCGGGCCCTACACAGAGAACCGACTTTCATAGCAGCGGATTTAGCAATGGATTCGATATAGTCATTCCATTTGAGGTCCGCTGAAAGTGTGAGACCAAGGAGGCGTAGTGTTTTACTCTCTGGGAGGCAAGCCTGGTCCATGCTAATGGGAGGTAGGTGAGATTGTCGATGATGGTTAATTGACAGTAGCTTCGTTTTAGAAGCATTAAAATTTACTAGCCATTTCTTACCCCAGTCCAATATGGATTGGAGGTCTTTTTCAATCTCGGCTGCAAGTTTAGCTTTGACGCCTACACCAGATTTTTGTTGGAGGCGAGAGTAAACTGTGGTGTCATCGGCGTACAAACCTATTTGGGTTCTTATGGAATCAGGGAGATCATTAATATATATCAGGAAGAGTGTAGGACCTAAGATGGAGCCTTGGGGGACACCTGCGTTTGTATGGTAGTTCTGAGAGGCATGTCCGTTTAATACCACTTTCATTGTGCGGTTAGAGAGGAATGACTGGATTAGTTCAAACAAATGTCCAGTTATACCATAGCTCCGCAGTTTACATAGAAGGCCAGCATGCCAAACTCTGTCGAACGCCTTAGATATATCCAATGCAACGGTTCGAGCTTCGCCATTCCTGTCGAGTGCCTGGTATATGTACTCGGTGATGGTCGTTAGCATATCAGCAGTAGACCTGGTGAAGCGGAAACCATATTGCTTGTCCGAGAGGAGCCTGTGTGCTGTGAGATGCTGAACCACCTCGGCGTTGATAATGGCTTCGAACACTTTGCCAAAGATCGGAAGAAGGCTGATAGGGCGGTAATTTGCAGGGTCAGAGGGTTCTCCAGTGTTTTTAAATATAGGAACTATAGAGGAAGATTTCCAACAGGCAGGAAAGCAGGAAGCAGATAGGCAACGGTTGTAGAGCTTAGAAAGGATAGAGGAGAGTTCAGGGGCACATTTCTTTAAGACTATGGTTGGGATTCCGTCACCACCGCTCGCTTTGTGAGGGTCAAGTTTTAAGATTATCTTAGAGACAAGCGAAGGTGTAATGTGGACATCATTCAGTTGTGCTTCGGTTCTAGGTGAGAAGTCGGGTGTAAAAACTCCAGACGAGTCTAGACTCGAATTGTTCGAGAATCTGCGGGCAAAACATTCAGCCTTATCTGCTGGGGAGGTGAGGACCTCAAATTTGTTGATTAGCGGGGGTATTGTGGACTTGCTCTTGTTAAGTACTCTTTTACAGAGTCGCCAGTAGTCTTTAGAGCCGAATTTAGAGCATGCTATGCGTTGCTTCATTCTGGCAGCAAACAACATCTTAGCTTCGTTAAGTACCCTTTTACACTTATTACGAGCTGAAGTGAAAAGGCGCCTGTTTTGTTCCGACGCATAGTTACGATAAAGTCGGAAGAAATGATTCCGGTGGGCAATGGCAGCCGAACAAGCGGGTGAGAACCATGGAGACGAATGAGATTTAAGCTGGAATTTCCTAGCAGGGATGAAGGCATCAATGCCAGCCTTAACCCAGGAGGAGACCTCGGATGCACATTCTTCGATGGGAAGACTAAAGACGTTGTTCCAAGGGATGTCACAGAGGAAGTCTCGGAACGAATCCCAGTCTGCTCTTTGATAGCAGTATGATATTCTACTTGTCTGTGTTTCATGGGTCGGGCGGGAGTGGAGTGAAATATTGACAGACACTACAGTGTGGTCAGAGTTTCCAAGTGGGCAGAGTTGTCTGGTAGTGCAAGAGTCTGGGATGGAAGTGAAGCAGAGGTCTAGAAGTGAGTTGCTTCCGTTAGGGTTGTCGGAGAAACGCGTGGGGAAGTCCACTACTTGCGTAAGGGATTGGGTGATTGAAAAGTTCATGGTGTGGACACCAGCAGGGTCAGTGACAGCGTTCTTCAGCCACTTGGTGTGGTGGGCGTTAAAGTCACCAAACACGAATACATGAGCAGAGGGATGGGTAGAAATGGCTTTGTCAATATTGTCAGAAATGATGTCAAGTAACGAACAGTCAGGGGAGGAAGGAGAGCGGTACAGAAAGAAGAGATAGCTAATCGAGCTGAGAAGTGAGAGGCGGAAGCACATGAAAGAATGATCTGGGGATTCAAAAGATGACACCCTAGCTAAGGGAAGGTGTTCGCTGACATAGACACCAAGCCCATGCATATGAACATTGGAGTCCTTCCTGAAGAGGGGAAGGTAGCCAGGAACGCAGAACTCAGATGAGGGGATAGAAGGGTTAAGATTAGTTTCACATAGGGCTAATATATCAGGTGAGTTATTATGGAGGAAAGAATCTACGCTGGGGAAGTTGGTGCGGATGCCGCGTATGTTAGTGAAAGAGATGCAGACAGGTTTGGGCGTTTTCAAATGAGCTGGTTTAGCTTTGTTATTATGTTTGCTTTTTTCCATAGTAATTCAGTTAAGGAGTGGTCTTAGAATAGAATCAGTCGGTCAATCATTTGCAACTTGTGAAGGATGGAGACTGGCGCGGCCTACAACATAATGTGGCCTCGGGGTTGCCCACCGAACGTTCATGCAGGGACGCCCGTCCATGCGCGATATGGCACTACAAGAACCCCGGTATTATTCAACTGTTGATCAGAGCAGCCTCTCAAGACGCTACGCAAGAGTTCGGGCTCCTAACTACCAGTCGGAAGCAGCAACCAGGAAACTGCCAACCCGGTACCCTCAGAATGTAAAGACGTTGCCACCATACTCCGTAACTGCAAAGAGCTTCCAGCTGAACTAACACCAAGACCAGAGAAAGGGGATGAACCGGGAACCCCTTCCTAAACAAGAAACAAGGTGATCACCTCTAAACTCATTCAAAAGAAGGGGGTGGAGTGTGAGACCGGGCGATAGTAGAAACTATCTACTCCAATTAAAAAAAAAAAAAAAAAAAAAAAAAAAAGGAAAAGTGACTGAGACTTACAAAGTTTTAACTTAGTAAAAGTCGAAAATACCCTTGAATAGCAAGATTATTTACACAAATTAAGTGACGAAAAAAAAAAACAAAGACGGCCAAAAGACGAAAAAAAAAATAAATAAATAAAATAATTTCAAGAAATTTCACAAAAACAGACTGAAAAATGGACTGAATCCCAGTTGACTTACCACAAGCAGCTAACACTGTAAAGTTGATTTAATTCAATTTCTGAAGACAAAAATAGAAATTAAACCGTTTTTTACAGAATATAGTCGAGTTATGTTGCTTGCGTTCGCTTGCCAAACCGTTAAGAATTCAATCTCTCGAAGACAGAAATTTAAATCTTCTACAAGACAAAACTAATGGAAATAATTGAACCGTGATGCTATTTATCATTAGTCGAAAATACCCTTGAATAGCAAGATTATTTACACAAATTAAGTGACGAAAAAAAAAAAACAAAGACGGCCAAAAGACGTTGTTCATGTTGTTAAAGAAAAATAAAATGTATTCTACGAGAGTAGCTTTGAACGCAAGAGATAGAAAAATTATAGAGGTGGTATGTCATCTAAACAGATCCTAATCAAATACCAGTGAGAGCTTTTGGCTAATCCACGTTATAAAAACAATAAGAATGGGCAACAATTACGGTATTATTAAAACCATTAAGAAAGGACAATAATGTCTTTAGATGAAAATGCCATCGGCAAAGCAGGGGTATGTTACTTTAGTCCGTCATCTAGAAAAAATGTATTCATTGGTATTCATCAACACTTGCTAAATAGTTATGGAGATGAAACAGTGAATATGAGCACGACAGGTTAGTGATTAATGAGACCAACACATCTGCTTTGCAAAATCATTCGAAATATATGCATTTACCCAATCTCAAACTTCGACAGTTGATACTGTTGGTAAATATGCAATTCGAAGAAGTCTGCAAGTATTTAAAATACTTTAATCCAAATAAAGGTCATCTGTTAAGTCGAACTGCACACATTCTGAAATAAGCTTTTATCAGAAAGGAACTACAAATTGTATTTCGAGCCTATTTCTCTTCCCTATTAATCATCCTGCCTTTATCCACTTCGTTTTTATGTAAGTAATCCGTCTATTCCTTCCAGTTATGGGTTAAATAACAGGACAGCTTGGGTTCTATAACCTTGGTCTGCAACCAGTCTACCGCAGAAAGCAATGGCAACCTACTGCGGGATAATCTTCAGCCCAATCAGTTATGCTTCTTTCGAGACATGATCGCCCAATCGTGTATTACGTATGGCACTTAACTGACTGTATGTGAACACAAATCTTAGATATACGAAAATATTTTCACAAATCCATTTGACGCTACAGGTCTTCTTTTTCTCGCTATACTACTACACCCCCTCTCATATGCCATTTTGAACAATATACTAAAAGCTTAAAATGCTAGCTTTTTACTCCAAGGCGATAAGACTATGAATAATAATTATAGCATAGATGTCTAGAAATATGTTTCACATGTACTCTGGATTTGACATTTTTATTAACAATATAAACAGATGCTGTATCGCTTAACTTTTATTCTTGTCAATCGTTACCCCTATAAGGTACTGGTTAAATATTCTTGAATCAGTATTACTTATAACGTAAGGAACATGTTATATGCTAAACTACAAAATCGTCTTCTATGGGTCGTGTCTCTTCAGGATATTAACGATCATATTTCTCTACAATTTAATATCTTTTGTATAGCTTGACAAATGTCATCATTTTTCTTATCTCTCATCCTTCAGTAAAACTAGGATTCTGTTGCTTGAACTCTCTTCTTCATCTGTGAGGAAATTTTCCAGCATTCACTGAATGATTATATATTATCTCCATATCATGAATTATTCTGTTATCCATTTCAGACATTCATATATTTTGAGTGGTCCAAGTTAAATTCATGTAGGCTAATTATGTTTTACTTCGAATTCTTCTCGAATATGTTGTATCTTAATATTACTGTAATTAGTTATACTTTAGAGTCCTGAATTGTTGAGTTTATTACTCGTTCCTGTTACTGACTTTGGTCTCAGCGTTATGGTTGAGAAGGGTGATTTGAAATCTCGAAAAATTTATAATTCTCATATAAACATCTATGACACAAAAACTCAGGAATTATTTTAGTTTTATCGTTTTCATAAAAAATACGTGATAGTAAATGTGGTAGGAGGATGACAGTAGTTATTAGTTACTAAAACATCAAACACCTATCCTATTGCCAAAGATAAAACTTAGGCCATTCTGGCAATGGTGCAATGTGTCATTCTTATTACTATCAGTAACTTTTTACTAATTATTCGTTCATCTTAATTACTTAAACAGATAAAACCGTTTTTAATAAACTGGTCAATATGAAAAAACTATGCAAGCTTTTCACTAGTTGTCCTGGTTTCTTTAGGTTTTACATTCTAAGAAAAGAGAAAATGTCATTAGGCAAGAAAGTAAATAGCCAAAGAATAAACAGCTGAAGATAAAAACATGGAGGTAAGATTAGGTTATTTTTAAAATATTATGTTTTATCAAAATCACACAATAAGGTAATGGAAAAATGCTAACATAGAATTTATCAATGAAACAACTTTTGATAGAATCAAATGAACACAAGAAACATATAGAAAGACAACTGAAGCATATGCAACCTTGTACAGAATTTAAATGCAAGTGTGTGTGTGTGTGTGTGTGCGTGCGTGCGTGCGTGTGTGTGTGTGTGTGTGTGTGTGTGTGTGTGTGATTAATGTTAAGAATTTTCTTTACCTTAAATGAGGTGATTGACAAATGATCCTGTTACCGGATGTACCTCTGCAAGTGTCTTCTGACTCGAGACGTTGCGATTGCTGCTTTTATCAGGGACTCGAGAACATAAAAAATTCATATTAATAAAATTATTATCCCTTTTGGGAAGGTGGGTGCATTATCCTCTTGTATTTTTAAATGTTATATTTATAAGAACTGGGAAATTTCTACATCTGTAGCATTGATTTCTGAGAGTAGTGATTTCTGATAATAATGTAGAATAACCAGTGAAGTATATTTCGACAAAATTTCAAAATCTACGTCTTAACAGCTTATGAGATCTTAACCAAAATGTAAGAATTTTTGGTATCATTACTTCAGTAGGTCATTTCCATTCGTAATAAACTCTTAGGTGATCATGTCTCTTTCGATCCATGACTGACTAAGCAGAAGATTTTTTCCTTTATTTCTGCGGTAGACTGGTTGCCAACGACAGCTATACAGTCCAATCTGTCCTTTTATTCTACCCATAGTCGAAGGGAGAAAAGATGGATTCATACATTTCCCAAGGTATTTGTGCGTTACTTGTAGTAAAATAAAAAAAATGAAATTCACTATAACTGCATTTTCACATTACTTATAAGTCTTACAATGTAAAAACAATATGAGAATTATAGCAAACAATAAAAATAAAACATTTGGAAAAAAATATTTGTTATAATTTTTTTTTAAATTAAGTTATTTAAATAAAGATATGAGAGCTTTGTATAATAACATCTAATTTTTATTATACAAACTTTTTATCGAAATAAGTTTCAAATTTAGTTTACTAATATTTTATGTCATACTTAAATTGTATATGTATCCTCTAGATAATGTTTAATTTAAAATTAATTATATTAGTTAATTATATATTAAAAATAATTTCACACATTGATCATTATGTGCATTGGTGGATATACATTTCTGTATTCAGAAACAATTTAGGACAATTCGAATATTTTTCTATTTTTGTTCCTGAGGTGAAAATATAGAAATTTAAAAATGTAAAATATAATCATTGTAAGTAACAAAAGCATAATACCCAGGCCTTTATTCATCACATGCTTGTTAAAATAATGTTTGTAAAAAAATGAATAATGTTATATGATATACTTTTCTTTACTCTAGAGATGGTCTTAACTTCGGCTTATGGGAAGGAAAAGTGCCATATAATACGTCATCTGGTACTCTTCGTCTGAAAAATTTATTTAATATATATTTAAAATGAAAAAATTTATATTTATTAATATTGTAATTAGATAAGTAATAATTTTAATAAACTAAATGTTACTGATAGAAGACAGAAAAATACTATAAATATTATTATATTAAAGATTGCCTATTTTAAATAATAGTATCACTTATTTTGTGTATAACACAATTTGCTATGCCAACTGAGCAAATCTTATGACTTGTCATCCACAACCTATTTCCCATAACTTTTTTCAGTCCAATCGCCAAAAAAGTTTTTAGAAAGAACAGTTTTAACGCTGTTGATATTTTTAAAAATGTATATAAGGGTTTTATTATGCTAGTTATTGTTTTCACACGCGATATTTATCATAAATACATGACGAACATTGGCTGAATTTTATCCCAATTTTATTGCATAATAAAATCTGACAGTTTCTATACACACGCATATACAAATTTGTACATATATACAAATGTGCACTTCGATATCAACACTTAATTACACACAGACACAGGTACACAGACGTGTGTGTATGTGTGTTTGTGTGTGCGCATGTGTAACACAATTTTGTAAATCTACTATTGTTTTAATATATTACGCCGATTAATGTTTTAAAATTTTCTTGTGTGTGTGTGTGTGTGTGTGTGTGTGTGTGTGTGGACATTGAGGTTAAAACCGAACGGAAAATATTCAAAGCAATGTTTCATGGAATTTTAAACTTAATATAGTTACTACTATTGTTTTCTGTTAATGTAGTGTATGAACGTCTGTATTTTCAAAAATCGGCACATTTATGCACACAAAAAATTCTAAATTGATTTTAGAATACTGGAATTGTAGTAAGTTTTTTTTTTCAATTTCTGATTAGTAAATATAGATTTTTCGTAATGACAAGATCCCCTAATTGATACATATTAAAATACAGCGTTTTAAAAGATTTAAAACTTAATAATCTTTTTAATTACAATTTTAAAACAAATGTAAACAATTTTTGTAAAACTTCATTATTAATCAAACAATTTTTACAATAGTGTCTATGGTATCCTTCTTATTTATAAAAGTAATTAAAATCTTTTGTAATTAATAATGTCTTAGTTCTTTTGAAAAGTTTATTTTAAGGTTCAGAGCAGATTTGAATTTTTAAAATATTTCTGCCTATAACTAATTATTCCCTACAAAATGAATTTTTCTAAATTTCAAAAAAGTATATGTGGAGTGCAGGGGTAACAGATGTAAAAAAGTCAATGGCTTTATAAAAAGAAATATTTTCTAAAATAATTTGCATCCCCTGTGAATAAGTCTTGAAAGCCTCATTAAAATTCGACAATTAATTGTTTTTTGTAAGGATTTCCAAATCAATGTGTTCTTCACAGCAGAAAACACTAAAATTTTCTATACTAATGTATGATCACCAACTGACACAAGAAAAAATTAATAAATTTTCAAAGTACTTAGAAAGGACTAAAATATATAATTTATTAATCAAAAATCCTTTTCTCTTAATAATGACATAAAAGTTTTTACGATAAACCTTTGTTTTTATTCAATTTGGGGCATCTTTACATCATGTCTGCTCAATTTTTAGCGAATCCTTGGAAGTAGCTTTATATATATATATATATATATATATATATATATATATATATATATATATATATACGATCTTGAATTACTTCCCGCCGTTTTCTAACAGATTGCGTCTCCAGAACGTGCGTGTATTTTCAGATGGTAACGCATCTATAAGGAAGTATTGTAAGCAAGCTTGAAATTCAGTATATGCCGAAGTGTAAACAACTTTGTTTTTCATATCGTTAAACATGTCCGATTTCATCCTAAAGAAAGTGTATTTGCGATGAATTTTACTGCACTATTTTATTCAAAATAACTTTCCAGCTGAAGCACACAGAATTACGGCGGCCATGTAGCGATTGAAACAAAAATAATGATTTTGATGCTGAAGATAAAGAACGCTTTGGAGCACAGAAAAAGTTTGAAAACAAAAAACAGGAAGTATTAATTCAGGAAAACTCATTTCAATCGCGAGATGAACTTGCAGAATCATTAAAAGTTGATCACACAACAGTTTCGAAACGTTTTAAAGCATGAGAAATTATTCAAAAACAAGGACATTGGTGCCGTACGAGTTGAAACCGAGGGACGTCGAACGGCGTCTTTTCCCGTGTGAACAGTTGCTTCAACGGCAGAAAAACAAAAGGTTTTTTGTATCGTATCGTGACCGGCGATGAAAAGTGGATACACAACGATAACCCTAAGCGTAGAAGATCATGGCGTAAACCCGACTATGCATCAACATCGGCGACAAAGCCGAATATCCATGCTTCAAAGCTTCTGCTCTGAATTTCGTGTAATCACGTGGGTTTAGTTTATTATGAGCTGCTCAAAACGACCAAAACTCTCACGGGGTATTGTTATCGGCTACAATTGATGCGTTTGAGCCGAGAAAAAATGGACACTATACGAGCAGAGACACAAAGTGTTTTTCCAACATGACAACGCTAAGTTACATGTTGCAAAACGAGTGAAAACCTAGTTGGAAACGTTTAAATTGGAAGTCCTATCCCACCCGCCGTATTCATCAGACATTGCCTCTTCCGATTGTTGCTTGTTTCGTTCGATGGCTTACGGCCTGGCTGTGCAGACTTTTATTCTTATAAAGATTCTCACGAATGGGTCGGCTCGTGGTTAACCTCAAAAGACGTGTCATTTTTCCAACGAGGAATTCAAATGGTGCCAGAAAGATCGGAAAGATAGTGGCTAGCAATGGACAATTCCTTTAGTGACATGTTTCTTACTAATTTTTGTAAATAAAACATGACTTTTCTTGAAAAATCTGCGAAAACCTATTCAAAGTATATATATATATATATATATATATATATATATATATATTTCTCTTTTTCATTTTTTTTCTCAATTGGAGTAGATAGACTAAACTATCGCCCGGTTCACACTCCACCCACGTCTATTGTACAGGTGTAGAGGCTCATCCTTTGTTCCCTGTTTAGGATGTGGTTTCCGGCTTTCTCTTTTCCAAATCTTTTCACTCTCACGTAGCCCCCTGCACATCAGTGGCGTTACCGCCTTGCTCGGGGTGATATGATTAAATATGTATATATATATATATATTCAAACTTCTAATTCGTTTACGTAGTATGTGACTAAATTCAGATGTTGCCAAAATAGACTTTGCACTCAGTGTTACGTACTTACGCTGCAACTTCAAAAGAGAATTAGTGTTGACCTGAAAGATGGCAGCCTTGCCACTAGGCTCAGTTACGTGACTTCCTCCGACATATAAACCCGTTATCCATCAGTTGCGCCTAGTACATGCAAGCTTAGGAAAACAAAATTACAGTAGATTACATATTGTAGAGAGAAGCGGAAGAGTCTCTCGAAAAAAATTCGTGAGAATATAGAAAATATAGAATCCATGTTCGGAGAAAACCATAATGCCACACATATGGCAGTAATTGAAGTCCAATGTTAAATAAAATGTCATGTTACCTATAAGAAATGTAGTCTCGTTATATCAATAGACACTACGACTATTTCGTTAAATTTACATTATTTAAAAAAAAAAACAACCTCTAATGCTGGGTAAATTTTTCAAATCGTATCTTCATTAAATTATCGTTATTTTCTCATATGAATTAACTGCTTCCTATTTTATAAAAAAAAATATTGCAATATACCTACAATAAGTAGTTGTTTGATTGAATTTTCTTTACTTCTATATATAACCCCAAAAGCCTCTAATTTTTTAAGCTAAAATTTTTATACACACAAACACACGCACATACATATATATTGTATATTGCATATTTGGTTGCAGTCTCTCTTTTATGCAGGTTTCATTAAAAATGACAGACAAGGTGTGATGGTTAAGTTTTTAATATAATTTTGCATGTGGATGATGCAAAAATGTGGATTAAGCGCATGCAGAAAAAGACTAAAAATAATGGAGGTTTTATCGATGAAAAAGAAAAATCCAAAACTCATTGGATCAAATACGAGCATATTATTATCAACATGCTTAACGCATCCGGTATATAATACATTACCACTACTGTGCATTATACATAACACCAATTATATTGTGTTGCACGTAAAATAACATTCATCCTCGAAAATGGCTAAAAGTACAGCCGAAATCTCTCCGATAAACAAACATTTGAACAACTTTTATACAAATTATGTCCTCAAAAAGAAGAAATCATAAGATCACATGAAAAATTACATCTTAGCCATCACACATTGTCTGTCATTTTCAATGAAATCTGCATATTTATATATATTATTATTATTATTATTATTATTATTTCTATTTCTGTTATGGTCGCACTACCTACCAAGTCTGCGGGAAAACCAAAGGCAGATCGTGGTGTGTCGTTATGGCTTCATTTCATGTTTTTTCTATCTCCCCTATCATCCCTAGCGTTACATAGACAAAGTTCTCCTTAGTGTGTGGGCTGTACTTAATAAGACAATTTTTTGTATATCTTTTAAGCTGGCGTTTCCAGGGATTCTTTCAATGTGTTGTTTTGTTCCATTTTCTATCATTCCAAGTACAACTACTATCACTGGCACGATTCGTGTTTTCAGTTTTTACATTTTTTATTTCAATTTTCAGGTTTTTATATTTAGACAGTTTTTCGAATTCCTTGGTTGCTATGTTACAATCCGCTGGACAAGACATATCAATTAATAAGCAAGTTTTTTTCTGGTTTTTAACAATAATTTCCGGCCTATTTGCTTCAATTTTTCTGTCTGTGTAGATGGTGTAATCCCATAGAATGGTGACATCTTCTATTTCTGTAACCGGTGCTGGGTGATGTTCATACCAGTGTTTGTTCACATATTTTCCATAGTGTTTGCACATTGTCCAATGTAATTATTACCGCACTCTATCGTGACGAATTTATATTCATTTGGGGCAAGTACAGAACATTCTGAGTTTAGAAGGTCTATTGTTTCTTGGTGTTTATCACAGAACTTGCATTTTCGATCCACATTATTACGTATAATAGTTGCCTGAAAGTTCCTAGTGAAAAGACATTGGTCTTGCGCTGCAAGAAAAAAGCCTTCAGTCTTTAATCCAGATGCACGTAACCATCGATAAGTAGTAACTTTATCAACATTGAATTTATTGGCACGTTCTGTATATTGGCCATGCAGAGGTTTGTCTTTCCAGCATTGTTTCATCTGTTCAAGAGCTTTATCTTTGGCTTTCATTTTCATATTTTTGCCGCAATAGTTGGTTCTTGGCTTCTGTTTTGCTTTTCTACAGAATCTACTAAATGTAAATCTTGTTTGTATTTACTGCCTTCTTTTATTATTGAATATTTTTTCTTTCTGTTTTCATGTTGTTTAAATAATTGTATCATCTAGTCCTTTGTTGTTTCTATGTATGTTAGTAAGCCAATAGTTGTTGTCTTGTATGACAATTCTAGAATAAGACTTATTTCACCTTCTTTACGGGGCATGTATGGATGGTCAACATCAGCATTGGATTATGCATATTTATGCTTAAACAGACGTTTTCTTGTTTTAGAATCCATTTGCCTGATGTCGTTTAGAGTCTGGTTTAAGATGTTGAAACTATATTGGACAACTGGGATTGCAAGGCTATTAATGGCCATAATTATGTTCTGAGAATTCAATTCACTTTTTAATATCAGTCGTAGCCTTCTATAGTATTCTTTACGCACTATTTCTTTCATTTTTTTATGGTGAATGTTTTCACTCTCATTTACACCTAGATATTTATATGCTTCTTCTGGCTTTAATTCTTTTATTGTTACAGCAGGGTCTAAGCTAATTGAGGATGTTTCTTGTATTGATCCACGTAAAACTGTAGCTTTAGCACATTTATTCAAATTGAATTTCATTCCAATGTCTTCGCTGAAGCATTTTACAGTTTGCATAAGACCTTCTAGCTCATTATCATTCTTAGCCTACAATTTTAAGTCCTCCATGTAAAATAGATGGCTCATTTTCTTTTGGGCTATTTTATAATCACATTCTGTCTTGTTAAGTTGACTCGTTAGTGCTATTAATGATATGAAGAATAGCAAGGGAGACAAAGAGTTACCCTGAAATATAACTCTTTTGATGTTTATTTCACCAGACTTAAAGGCTCTATTTATATGATTGAGGTAAAGGGTTGTTTTCCATATCGACATGCATTGTTTGATGAAATTGATGATGACGGGTGATATCTTGTATATATTTAAAATCTTTAAGATCCAGGAATGTTGTACACTATCGAATGCCTTACGATAATCTATCCAGGCAGCACTAAGATTTTTCTTTGCATTGTAGCAGTTTTCCAGGATCATTCTGTTAATAAGTAATTGGTCTTTACATATGTAGCAGCCACGTTTGCACCCTTTTTGTTTAAACAGTAATATGTCATTTCTTTCCAAGAAGAAATATGTCTGTTTTGTTAAAATAGATGTTAATAGTTTATATGTTGTCGGAAGGCATGTAACTGATCTGTAGTTTTTCGGGTTGTTTGTGTCACTATTCTTGGGTAGAAGAAATGTAATTCCTTTGGTCATCCATGCAGGAATTTTCGTGGAATCGTTAACCATTTCTTGAAGTTCTTTGGCTAGTTTTTTATGTGCTACATTAAAATAATAATGCCAAAATTTAGGAATTTTATCTATACCTGGAACTTTTCAATTGTGTGCTATTTTCAGTGCACAATAAACATCCTCTTCTGTGATTCCAGCCAAGGTTGTTCTGGTTTATTTTTTATTTGTTCTATCTCTGGTGCAATCCAATCTACTTCTATGTTATGTTCTTTAGGGCAAGCCCATATTTTTCCCAGAACTGTATAACTTCTTCCATTTTGGGGTGGGGGGACTGTCACTTCAATTCTTTTTTACCTATTTCCCTGTAAAATGTTTTTGCATAGGTTTGAAAAATCTTGTTTTGTCTGTAGAATCTTGCTCTTTTCTCATAGCGTCTTATTCTTAGAGCCTTGTTTGCTTTATTTTTTCCTTAGTTGATAGGACTTCATTTTCATTTCTAATGTTGTATTTTCTTTCGACTCTTCTGCGTTTTCTAGTTCTTACATTTATTTATCTTGTCAGTTCATCGAGTACTGATAGTTCACTTCTAAGTTGTTCGATTTCTTTTTCTATTTTTCTTGTCCAAGGTGGATCTTCATGTCTGCGAGACTGCCTTGTTGTTTTTAATTTGATGTTCAATTTTTTGTTGCTGCTATTGCTGATGCATATATTGCTTCATTGAGATTTATATGAGTGTCTTCTTCATCCAAAATTAATTTGTGTGTTGCATTGTAGAACTTAATAGTTTCGGGGTTATGCTTTGTTGGTTGTAATTTTGAGAGCTGTTCTCGTTCCTCCATTGCAATATTTTGTATTTGACTTACATGGTTCTTGATTTCTTCTTGGCTTCTTGTATACTGTTCTTATTTTCCGTAAAATAATTCTGTTCAATGTGTTCTGAACTCGTTTTATTTTCGTCTTGTAACTGACTCAGATCACACCTTTCCAGTACTTCTAAACTTACAGCATTATCTTCACAGTGATTTGTGTGTATCACGGTTTCTACATTATGACCTGTGACTTGTTTGATGTTACTACTTTTTATTTCTGATTCCGGTTTCTTTTCATATTTTGTTGATTCGTCTATTCTGGTTGCAATTCTTTTTATCTCATTAATTTCAGCCTCTGTCAATCGGTTATTTTGCATGATGTATCTTCGTACATTGGCTAATTTATTTTCGTCAATGTACTTTCTTTTTGTTTGTCCAACCTTTTCTCGCCAAATGTCATATGTTTGGCGAGCGATGTTTTTTTTTTTTTTTTTTGAGTAACGCTTCATGAAATGCAGTAATAACGACTTTGTACTCCACGCGAGACAATTTTACTTTTTCTTTCTTTAAATATACAGTTATAGATGTAGCTGGAGAATTTTCAGGGTTATCATTAGGATTATCCTGGTTGTGGGGATTTTTCGACCTCGGGTAGGTTCCCTCCTGAAAGACGAGCTCCCAGTTTATCCACTGGAAGAGCCATACTGGACTTTTATTTGTATTTCTCATATTTTTCCCACGAGTGAAGCACGAGTCCAAAAGTCAACCCAAAGTTGCCCGGCACGTTGGGTAACGGTCTTTTACAAACAGGGTCCCGAAGCCTGTAGGGAATCGTTTGTGACCTCATAACGCAGTAGCCATTCACTCCTCGGCACGATTAACACCTTGAGTTGCGTGTTGCTGTTCGGAGTTTTCCTTCTCCTAAATGGGTTTCCAAGCGGCGACAGCTGACAGAGACGCGATTGGAATTCAAAGAGAAAGACGCTGGTTAAAAAAAATCTTGGGCGTAGCAGCCGCTCAACGAAACAAAACATCACTATACTAGAGTATTTTGTTAAAAAAAAATTGTTACTACTATCACTAGTCCTTGTAACAAAAATAGTTGTTTAAAAAAATTAATGGTAAAGAAAAAGTTGACATACGTTTAAGTTTATTAGTGCTGTGAGATTTAAAATAAAAATAATAATTTGTTCGTCCACTGTATATTCAGTTATTTTTTCATTAAAGTCGTCGAAAATAGGGTTATCAAAGTAAAATAAATTAAATTAAATAAGTAAATGAAATGAATAAATAAATAAATAAATAAAACTAAATATATAAATAAATACGTATTCTTTCTAAAAAGAATATCGTAGAAATTATAATCAAACTGTTTTTCATCGTATTTTTTCCTGTTGCTTTGTTTTGTTTTTGTTTTTAAGAAAATTATAATAGTTTTAAAAAAATTATTTCGAAATCTCGACAACTAAGGGAAATATGAATAATAAGAAAACTGATGATTCTGTTTATTAGGATCATTTAAAGAAGAAACAGATAAATAATATATGAAGAAAAATCCATGTTTATGTTAAAATAGTAAAACAGAATTTCATATAGAAAAAAATCAAAGAGAAAGACGCTGGTTAAAAATAAACAACTTGGACGTAAACAGCCACTTAACGGAAGAAAACATCACTACACTTAAAGAGTATTTTGTTAAAAGAAAAAAAAGTTGTTGCTACCATCACTAGAATTTGTAACAAAAATAATTGTTAAAAAAAAACAAACAAATAAAAAGGAAAATTTAATGGAAATGAAAAAGTTGACATAGGTTTGAGTTTATTATTGCCGTGAAATTTAAAAATAATAATTTGTTCGCCGACTGTATATTCTGTTATTCTTTCATTAAAGTCATTTATTATTATTATTATTATTATTATTATTATTATTATTATTATTATTTAACAGTAGAAATGAAATTTTGAATGTTTTGTAAAAAATAGACACACTCACATGATGTCCACCGCGTGAATCACGTGACTGTTTTAAAGAATTCTTCTTTTCAAAAAGCAAACTAAAACAAAAACAAATACCAAAACAAAAATTACATTACAGTCAAACATTAGAGCATAACAACATCGGAAAAACATCCTCGAAAACGTCCTGTGAAGAAGCTGAAAGCGCTTGGAATGTCGAAAATTATGGAACATTTTTACATTCCTTATGAAAAAACAAAATAAGAACCATGTAAAAATATTCCCTGTCAGTCGCTTTTAGCGAAACGTGTGTGTGTGTGTGTGTGTTTGTGTGTGTGTGTCTGTGTGTGTGTAAACTGAAATCAAATATAGATCGAATATGAATTAGAATCCGACAAAATGATAGCATGAGGAACAATTAGAAAACGTTTATGTTTTTATTGCTTCACTTTTATTTACGATTCATCAGAAAATTAAATATGGAGGAGAAAAGTTTGGTATTTTTGTGTTGGTCGTTTTTCTTTGGTTAAGTAGGATTCACCTGCATCTGACCTGTTAAGTAGCGTTCGTCTATATAATTTGGATATTACAACTTTAATTGGTCTATTAGGGATTAAGCTGATAATGTGTATGCGTGTGGATGGGTGTGGATGCGTGTGTGCGTTTAAGCGTCTAGTTGGCAATGTTATATATATGATAGTTGTCTATATGTTGATTGAGGGAATTTTGTGTTAGAGTGGATTAATTTACGCTACACCGGTTGTAGTTGTGGGTATGGATTTTATAAAAGTTAGGGATACAATGAAATGTGTTTGACGTGTGTTTATTGATGGAAAACTATTCATCTGAACTGCCTTTAATTATTTTTATGTAATAAACAAATTTATTTTTTAATTATGGTTATAATTATGAAATCGAATTTATCGCTTGTTTTGTTTCTGTGTATTTATTAGAAAAAAAAACAGCACATAATCATGAGGCCCAGCTAGAAATGCTTTCAGGTTGGTTAATCCAATCCGTTCAGAGGATTCAGACCTCTGAGTGCTAGTTTTCCTAAGTATCTAAGTATTATTCTAAAGTTTTCTTGGTTACCTCATCGTTCTAATTTAAAAGAAAAAACTCTCGACACCAAGTTAAATTATTATCATTATTATTATTATTAGTAGTAGTAGTAGTAGTAGTAGTAGTAGTATCTTTTGTTTTCTTTTAGTACAATACTAGCAGTATAGCCCGGCGTTGCTCGGGTGTAATGAAAGCTTTAAAACTAATCCATGGTCCTGGAGACTCTTGACTCTTTGGATGTTGGCATGAAAGACTAAAAAGCAATAGTTGTTTCCAGTTAAAACGAAACCGTAGACTGAAAGAAAAATGAATGGATGTAAGTCAAATTTTGATTTCCTGGTATCGATATCAAATTTTCTGCACTATTGTAAGAACTGCAACCTTGAAACTTCTGAATATCGTTTCTTATGTCTTTGTCTATGAGTGCATCAAATTTGATTAAAATCGGACCACTCCTTCTATAACCCGATTTTTTCGATGATCGATTTTCGATATTTATTGGGGGTACCTTGACACAAAACCTAGCTAAAAACACTCGCTGACGTTAATAGTACAACTATGTAAATTTTCAAGAAAATCGGTTCAGCCGTTTCGGAGTTTATAGGTAACGGATACACACACACACACAGACAAAGTTTCATTTCTAAATAAGTTTAGATAGGCTAAAGCAATATAATAAATATATGTTTCCTGTTTGTGCGACTTCTGATGTTAAGTGATACTTAACATGTACAGATTTTTATAGTTGATAATACTCTCTTGAATAGATGAACAGTTCCACAACGTGAGTTTTTTAAATCTATAACCAGGGTTACCAGTTATCTTGTTAGTGCTTTCTCCCTACCTTCTTTGATCGCAATGCTGGCATAACAGTAGTTAAATGTGCTACATTTTTTGTAATTTTAATTTCAAGATATTTTGTCATATATTTAGCATATATATTTTTCTTATGGTACTGCCACATCTATGAGAAGGCATTGTTATTAGTAGTCTGTAAAAGACTAGAAGCCATAAACACCGGAGGTCAGAAAGTAGAGTAACGAAAAATATGGAAATATATAAGGACTGAAGATGAAAGTAACAGTCCAAATGAATAAGATTAAAATAATACTTCCTAATCCCAAAATTTCAGTGTCAAATTACCAATATTTACTTCTATGATAAAAGTATGTTCTTAATGAACCCTATCAACATGGCATATTGGTGGGGGTTCTCTTTTTTCTGGAATTATTTAACTGCTTGGGTAAACCTTTGAAATCAAACAATATAGAAAGATGATTTTTCCAGAATCTGTGAAAACAAACACTGTTGAAGTGGACATATCTTTGATAAATAGAAAAGAAGTTTAAGGTGAAAAGTTTGAGAATTTCTTATTAAAGAGCAGATCTTGTAATCCACCTGTCAAGTTTGCTTCATGATTTGATCATCTGTAAGACTGAAGTCTTAGCAATGGTTGATTTTCTCAAGGTAATTATTCACCAAAGGCTGAACTATAAATTTTAACATTGCTGTAACGAAAGAAAGACATTCATGCGTATAATCAGTGCCGACGCAATAATTACAGATAAGCAAGACGAAATAGACAAGAAACGTACTCCGCATAAAATATCATCCCATCCACCACATTCCAACACATTTATTAGGTTTATTAGGTTCCTTAGCAGAACAAAGAAAGGATTAAGTGTATTTACCGGCTAAACAGGACTTTGATAATTTAAGTAGATTTTCGTAAATTGAAAGAAAAAAAAAGTTAGTTGTTAGCAAAGATACGTGCTTTCGAGAAGAGATACACACCCAGTTAAGCTTGTTTAAAAAGCACCTGATATAAGGCTTCTTTTTTTTTGTGTGGCTTGTGGTGTCACAGATAAAATACAAAGCAGGAATTTAAAAAAATCTTTTTGAAGATTATTTCTTGTTTCTATCCTTAGTTGATAGAGACACTCTCTAAAAACTCCACGTTTTGCAAACGTATTATATTGTCCCCTGTCGTCAATACAAAAAATATATATTTGTAGTTGGCTTTTCGCACATTTTTCGTTAATGCTCTTTCTTTTTCTTTATCTATCTCTCGTTGTTTCTCTCTTCTCTCTCTCTACCTCACTTTCTCTCTTTCTCTCTCTCTCTCTTACTATCACACACTTTCTCTTTATCTATCTACGTAGCTATTATTAATTATTTATTATTAGTCCTCTTTTCAAAAATTATCACCTGTAACAATAACATATTTTCAATCAAGAACCAAAATGATTGTTTCTTGAGGAAGAGAAAGAAAAATATTTTTTTTAGAATAAGAAAAAAATGTATTTTCTATTATTCAGAGAGATAATCTTCCCAGCAAAAATGATGAATTTATCTTTATAAGGCTTTTAATCATAAATTATCCACAAGCATGCTGCCATCCGTGTTTCGTTAGAAACTTGATGTAGTGTGTGTTTTAATACCTATTGTTCTGAACCCGTGGCTTAATTCAAACAACTGAAATAAACGATTACTATTATAGAAAAGATGATCTATTATAGCGGCGATCCTTTATACCTTGACAGAACCCAGTCATAATTCTACTAGCGAGACTAGCTTGTTAACAATTACACCACGCCGAGGTGATAAGAATGCATCAAATTGGCTTTAAAAATATAAAATAGACACGTGCAGAACTCTAAACCTTTCCGAACTGTGAAATTAGATACACCATCTAAGTTGTTGCAATGATTATATATATATATATATATATATATATATATATATATATATATATATATATATATTGTCATCCGCAGACAGATCTGTTTCGCCTTATCACAGTTCATCAGTACGGTTAGACTCCGATTGCTTTTTTACCCAGGATTGAAACCGGCGACTCTACCCCTGGGCTATGGGCGTTCGGTGGAAGTAGGCAGATTTTTTAGAGCATATCATTATACGCGCCCAATAGATAGAGCGCTCTAATTCATTTCACTAAATGAGCGATATATATATCCAGCCAGTTTTTTTAGAGAAAAATTATGTATTTTATACTAGTTTTAGTATTTATTGTCAACAATTGGATAATTCTAACTGAAAACAGAATGATTCTTTTGTTATTATAACATTGCAATTTTTTTCAAAGCAAGGAAGCAAAGATTAAATCGTTTGAATCAGCCTAAATTTTCTTCATTCTGTCATTGATGAAACTGCAATATAAGTAATTATTAAATATTTATGAATTCATTTCATGCACATGTTATTGTGCAGTATTAGCAAAAGAACCATGCTATTTTCATTTACAATTATTCACTTGACAATAAATACTAAATAAATGGTATAAAATACATAATTTTTTTAAAACCCTGGGTTGGCCTAATAATTATGGCCGTTAGTATATATATATTAAGAATCCCTTTGTCCGGGGCCACTCGAGGTAGAAGGTTATGTTTTATGGCAGTTTGTACGGCTAGGATGGGAAGATGACAATTTACCTTAGACTTGAACAGGTTAAAATTCTAGTGATCAGGGAAGCGTCCACTTGGGAGTGGAAAACCACTCACATTTCCCAACTACGGTTGGGAAATGTGAGTGGTTTCCTACAATGTGAGTGGTATGGCGACACCAAGGAATGTAGTTCGTTCGAGCACTTTTGCGGAAGTAGAGATAAAAGAAAAAAGAATGTGGTTGATGTGTGGAAAAGAATTCGTCACCCACCCACAAGAACTTGGAGATGTATTTTAACTCTATTTGAAAACTCTGAAATGCAAACAAGACTCCAAGTCAATGCAGTAAAGCTAGTTCTTAAGTAAAAAAAAATCGATATTTCAGCAGACTAGAAAACATACAAGAGAATTAAAATTAAAATTTGGAAGATGACTATGCTAAACATCATTTTGGGTTCACTTGGAGCAGTCTCGGGAATCCATGAAAAATTAGTAAAACATAATAAAGTTATAAAGAACTGAATCTATCTAGATTACATTATTAAAATCAGGGAGAATATGTAGGAAAATTCTTGAATATTGACAGAATTTTCTGTCACTTGATCTCCAGTGAGAGCCACCAAATACAACTCGTATGAGTTCCTAATAATCAAGTGGAAAGCGCCAAGGCTCATTTGAGGTCGGGAAGAACTTCCGCCGGGGGTGGTGTAAGTGAAAATCAGTTTACTAAGCATAGCAAGGAAATGTAAATCATTCAGTTTGGCATGAAAGAAGTTATATCCTTTAAAGATGTCAAGAGGTGAGTTAGATAGATTGATGTGGTTAATAATTAAAATCAACAGAAATGTCAAACAACGGATATATGAACAAATCAGATTCCATTAATCATTAAAAGATCCAACGTAAAATCTACTATTATATATAACGAATTGCTTGCTTCCCTGATTTTCTGGTAATCTCTCGTGCTTAGAAATGAAAGTGATGTGAAGTTATACGAGTATACTGTATTGATCAGCTAAAATTAAATTTAGTGATAAAAACAATAATGATGAAGATGTTAGTCTAAATAATTTGTAGAACAATGACAATCGCCTATCTCTAAATATTAAACAATATGAGGAAAGACAAGATTAAATCAGCTGAAATGTAGTGCTAAAACAACAATGATAAAGATACTAAATTAATAAATTGTGAAATAAAGATTATGACTCATCTCAGATTTTTAGACAATATTAGGAAGTTCAAGGAAAACATCAGCTGAAACGTAGTGCTGAAAACAACCAGGATGGAGATACGAGTCCGAATAACATGCAAAATGATTATAAAGTATCACCTGAAAACTGCTAGAATTAGAAAGTTCAAAAATAATGTAATTATAAATATAATAGAATTGCGGCTTAATTATGAAGAATTGTTTGTGAATTTCTGGTAATGAGCAAGGTTAAATAACGTTCAAGGGGCGGACATTTGAAAACATCGAGATTTTCAGACAATAAATTTATGAAAACTGAATTTGGGATTAAATTCATATTCTTATTTTTAGTCTACCAAATGTATAAGAAAATAATACTGCATATGGTAGGATCGAAATGATGTCCTCTACGATGAGCTCATTCTGAAGTATCAAATTATTGATTTAAGCGAGTATTGTTCTCAGACCAAATTAAGTTCGGTCATTTTTTTAATTTGTTGTGAAATTAATGTAACTCATCTGATATTGTATGACAATATGTATAAAATACAGTTTGGAACAAAAATATTAACATGAATAATTAAGGATTTTACTCATAAATAACAGAGTCAATTAAAATGTATGTGTGGTGGGATGTACGTCCAACGGTACAGAATGAGAATTCGGAGAATCTGAGTTTGAATTCCAGTCGAGTTCGTTATATGTACTTATGCACAAATACCATTTGGAAAGATACTAGTCCATCTCTTCCTCAGCACCAGCTATGAGTTGAATCGCAGAGAAGACTTGGTTCTATCAACCCTGATTCAAAAGAGACATGATCGCCCAAGCATGAACCGCGTATATCACTTGACTTGACTTTATCAATTAAAATAAAAGCAATTTAAATCTACAAAATTTGTCCAACAACAAGTCATTTAAGTCTTTACGATTTATTATTTTTTTTTCAATTGGAGTAGATAGACTAAACTATCGCCCGGTTCACACTCCACCCACATCTATTGAACAGGTGAAGAGGCTCATCCCTTTTTTCCTGTTTAGGATGCGGTTTCCGGTTTTCTCTTTTCCATTCTTTTTACCCTTACGTAGCCCCCTGCGCATCAGTGGCGTTACCGCCTTGCTTGGGGTGATATGATTAAAAAAAAAAAAAAAAAAAAGAATTAATGGAAATTCAATTCACATTTTTCTATTTTCCATGTTAGTAATTCTTTAAGTTGTTCAAATATTTGACAAAAATGATAATCAATTAGAGGATATGGAAGTTGAGGCAATTCTTCAAAATCCAGGTTTGGGGATTTTATCGTGCTATTTATGCAAGGTGTGGTTGAGTATTATGAAGTAAAAATACTCCTTTCAATTAATCTTATCTTACAAAGTTTATACACATTTGCTTTGTAAATATTTACAGTTATATACTTTTCTACTGCAAAGAATAGTGCTGTGAATAGTCGCAGACCACCATTACATTAGCCGTAATATTTTTTCTGATTGTTCAATTAAAAGATACATAATTTTTTCCACAACAGAATGGAGCAAATTTTGAAATGGTCATTTTGGCAAGATCAGAAATGTGTCAAATTTATTTACTTTTTCAATTTACTGCAAATTTTTTAAGATTTTTGAAAATGAAAGCTTTAATATTAAGACTTGGCGTTTTGGTGAGGATTTTCTTTCAACTAAAAATTGTAGTAGGATGACCTCTCCTTCTCTTCAACTTACAAACTCATATCTCCATTTGCAAATTTCAGTCACTAAGAACTTACTGAACGTTATAAAGTAGTGTCTTCACCCTTTGCTTGATCAATATTAGCAATATTCAGAATGTTTTCATGACCATGTTAAAAATTATGCAAGATTATACGTAACTCTTTAATCTAGGCCATTAAACATTTAAACATTAAAATTATTATTTATGAAAGAAGAAACATAAATGAATTAGTTAATTTTAGAACATACACATGAAGTGAGGAAAAATACTGACTTCTGCAAGATCACTAACATAAGTATAATGTGTTGTAACAATATTATTATATTCATTGTTCCGAATTTCGGAATGAGGATCAATAAAAATAGTTCAATTTCAAAAATTTCATGCTGATTGCCTACGATCACGACTAACATATTTCATCACAAAGACTCGTTAAAATGATCCAATTTTTGTTTGCAGTTTTGTTACGGTGACGAAAAATGACACATACCAGCGCAATTCTCTAAATGCAATATGATCAAATTTTGTAACTTAAAGAATAAAGCAATTTTAAGAGTAATACGTAATTTTATAATAATATCCAATCACGTCTCCCCCCCTATAATAATGTTTCAGTTTTGATATGCTTCTTTTTGCATTTGTTACAAAATTTGTTATAGAAATTTATCTACTCAGTAAAGTGCTCTAAGCTCAATCTAAGCTTGGAGCACTTTACTGAGTAGGTTAATTTGCTTTCAGCAAAAAACGCTTACCAACATTAAATCCTATAAAAGGATGTCTCTAGTCGTAATTTGAGTTTCATGCACCTGGGATGATCTTCAAACAATTTAAATGGAAATGAAAGGGAGAAGAAAGATTTATATAAGCTGTCAATGCTCTAAAGCACCATGGAAAAAATAATTTTATTTCAAGTAATTTCATGAAAAAAACAAAGTGGATGACCACACCTACACAAGAGAAAAAGAAAATAGGCAAAGAAAGAAATCTATGGATGGGCTAAATTACTAACTGCTGTACTGCAGGGTTAGATTAACTGGATGAAATTAATGCGGGACTCGGATGAAATAAAAACCAACCACACACACAAATACGTAGACATTTAGATCAGAGAACAATTACGACCAACCACACACACACAAATAAAATACATATTTAGACACGACATCAATTACGAAATAACACCTACAAAAAACAGAAAGTGCTCCAACATCCACCAAAGAACTGACATTTTTGGTCACCTAACGGAAAAGAGGATGAGGAATTAAACTAAAAAATTGGGGACAAAAATAAAAAGGGCCAATTAGCCTACATTCCCTAGGCTAAGTTAACTTAGCATAAAAATAAAAATAAAACAAGCTTAAAGCAAGCTATTTTCGACAGAGTTTCCTATGTTTAATACAGGGCTTTGAAAATCCTAACCGGCATGCCACTCTGTCAGCTATTTTCACTCTATAGATACGCGCAATACTCACCCACCTTTTGCCAAATTCCCGCTGAAAAAAAAATGCCAACCCAGAGTGCCTTTTGTATCACCAGCCAGACGACTGACGCTTCATCGTTAGTGAGGTATTTCCACTCACACAGGCAAGGTAACTTCTTGCTTTGTTAAACCGAGCTTGCCAATCAAACCATCTTGAATGAAACCCCTCACTAACACTTGGTATAATGCCTTACGGGACAACCCCTGGACGCCGGAGGGGTCATCCTTCGTCCTTAAGAGATTGAGAGATAACAAGCATTCACGATAGGAGCACTCGCGCGAGTGCAAACTTCTCATTGGCAGAACATTTTCTCAGAATTCGCCGTCCCTATCTGCTTGCGAACACATTCGGTCTAGGTAAGCGATGCGAAGCGTATATTGACGAATCTCAATGGTAATACCCAAACCGCCTTCAAAATGGTAGACGTAACAGATTTCCCGACATACTTTGGGAGCTTGACTTCCCACAAGAAAGAAAACAAGACTTACTAATTGCATTAGTATGGCATACGGTAGTGGAAGCACGGAGAGTCGGTACAGGAGAATTTGATAGATATGCGAAACATACTTCTTTTAAGGAAAGATTACTCCATAACGACAGACGAACTGCCTTCGACCTTCTCCGACCAATTCATTTCCAGCAATAGATCGGGACCGAACCAGACACTGAGTATCTTTACTAGTTCGTCCACGTAAAGAAAGACCCGGGAGGAGAATCTCCCTTCCACGCACCAAAACCGCAAGTCAATATAATTATCGCGGCTTATCTTGGCCCCTGTCACCCTCTCGTACCCTCTGATCTTTGCCGACTTCGTCAATTTCGGACCTTTTGACACAAGAATCAAAACGTCATTAACGTAATCGAAGTATCTGGCCGAGGTAATAGCAACGGTTAAGGAGATTCTGCGTAGGACCGCATTTTCTTATAACTTACGAAGAAAAGGCTTTGACGTAAAGCAGGCGGCGAAAGATGATAATCTTGATGAATCGAGCGGAACAACACGAAAGACTGATCGTACCCCATTCACTTTCACCAGAACACCAAGAGACGTGTACAGAAGTGCAAAAGTATGGACCCAAACCAGCGTCCGAAAGGACAGCCTAAATAAAACAAAGGTCAACCCTAACGAATGTATTGGACTGATCAAAATTAATCAAAACGTCTTCACTGTCGACTTTCTCGATTATCAAGGTTGAATTTTGTCTTGAATACTCCTACCATTCACAGCACGAGTCTAATCAGAGCCAGACTAGACAGGGTAGCCTGCAAACGGTTGGCTTTGATCTTGGCTAAAATCTTAAAATCGTCAAAAGCAGAAAGTTACCTATCCCATCCACACTGTTTTTGTTTGTTTTTTTGTTTTTTATTTTTTATTTTTTTTTTTTTTTTTTGCGTATTATCTTGATCGCACCCCTGGTGAAGCGTTAAGGTATAGACCTCTACTTTATCCAGCTGCTGTGAATCAGTTCCAGCAAGAGAGCAAAAACCGGCTACTGCCTCAAGTACAGTTCATAGAGAAGATGATCTGCTCTCGTTGTTTTGTCCCGGCCAACCAGCTTCAGTGCTTCTCAGATCTCAGACTATAACAGGACACTCGCATCCAGCCGTTTCATCCACCTCCCAAACACAGCCTCTTCAATTTCCGCTATAGCATTAGTATCAGCTGGTCCTGAAAATTTCACTCACCAAATAATGATGCGTAACGTTAGGCTTACCTAAGTTTACACGGACTCGGACGAGCCTATGTTCCGAGTAAACTACAGAATGGAAATTTGTACAACCGAATCTGGGGGTATAAGAGCACACGCCGTATTAAAAACAAACTTGCTCACTAGCCAGGAAATGTCTCTCGAGCGTTCATCAGATATGCTGAATAGAAAACAAAACTCGTAAACAGAGTTAATAGTTTAAAACCTGGTCACCAGTAGACATTATACATCCACCTCGAGACGCTGAAGATCAAAATTAAGCTTCCTCCTGCAAGATTCCGACCTCAGACACCGGTCATTCAAACTATCTAACCAGAGTAACATTATCAGTCCGACCAGGGTTGGGGGATCTACATAAAACTTGGCCGGAATAAGAACGCCAGTCCCATTGACTCACTCTTGATGGGAAAAGCCACCAATGTCCCAGAGGGATATTAACTTTAGGGCTCTATAAAGATAGGGATGAACAAAAAGCGTATGAACAAAATTTAACTTTTTACCGTTGTCATAATCGAAAACAGCTAACAGCGGAAGCACCGTTTACTTCTTGTAACATTTTCACAAATATTTTGAGATCACTGTCAGGTTGTAACAACAGTCAAGATGCATTTTACTTTTGGTAAACTTTTAGGGTTTTTCAACGTCTTTTTTGTTGATTTCTTTAAGGGTCGGCAGAATTTTTAAGTCTTTAATTTTCCTTGACTGTAATTGTTTTATCTGTCTGTTCAGGTTTCACTTCGGTACATGTTATCCCTCCGGTGCTGTAAGGGGGGGTTGGTTTTTTGTCTTTTAGTGCTGGCAATGCTTTTCTTGGCTACGTTATTTTTCTGCTTTTTCAATTTCTCGTTCATGGCTGTACTTGAAGGGGGTAGATTGGAAGTGGATACAGGAGCGGTTTGTTTTTGCTAGAGATTTGGTAATGGGAGCCCTTTTCAGGGTGGTCATTTTCGTTGGGGTGGAAGTAAGTGATCTGATTATGAAAGGTGGAGCCATTATCTGGTTTTTGAGGGAAAGTGAATATAGTACGAAGAAGAAACATCGTTTAGTTTTTGTTTTGTTTTGCACAGATGTTTCTTGTGCTCTTTTATTCCTTATCGATTTCTTCAACTACTTTCAAACTTCACGAAGTTGTGCTCGTATCAGAGTATTTGCTATCGGCTCTTCCTTATATGGGACCGGGGAATCGCCCAAGAAACTAGTAGAGGCAGTAGGGCAGTGAGTGTCTTTTGCCGTGGTGGTTTCTGGAGACAGAGGCCCCACATTATAGAGTCTTAAAAAATTCCTGCGATTTCTCCTTTCTCTTCAACGCAATTGCACAAGCGGCAAGTATAGGCTTTTCGGGAAATTAAGAACTCAACCGGAAGTTTTACCACATCAGTCCTCTTCGCTGGCATGCCCATTACAGTCAAAACGAAAAACGGCAATTTTCGGTCAAAGGAGGATTTTGATCGGCGAAGGCTAGAACTTCAGAGGCCTTTTCTGGGCAGGAAAAGGAGAGGTGATCAGTCTCTCTACATTTCCAGCATCACAATAACCGGAATATTCTGGGCCTCTGCGTCCTGACAGTTGAGGCTAATCATACAAGTGGTCAAAGGAAGCATTGTTTAGCTTCCTAAAATGAGCTCTTCGGAGTTTAAACCCCAGTCATGTCAATGATTTTATCACGATATCTTTTGTATAGCGATAAATTTTACGCGAACGCTTGTCGACCTGCAATTTCGTCGTTGCTGAAGTCACTTGGCAACACCTCTTCTCGATTTTAGCTATTCTTGGCCTTTATACTTTTCCTTGACTATTTAATTGTCTTTTTTTTTTTTTTTTTTTGCAAGAGCTGCGTTCTCTGTAGTCACTCTTGATTGGCAGGGTTTTCTTTTTTGCATCAAACGGGTCTTTATTAATTGACCAACATTTATCGGCCATTTTTGGTTACATTAATTTTTTTTTCTTTTTTTTAGAGAAAAACAGGGAAATGCATAAGGAAAATTCTTAAACAGATACCGAACGAATTTACGAAGAAAAATGAAACAAAAGACTTACCAAAGATGTGTTAATCAAAGAGTTTTAACGAAAAAATGTTTAAAAATTAACAAAATCCTTTTCGCAAAGAAAAACAAATTTAACAATGAAAAAAGAAAACAAAAGGGCAGGCAAAACAGGATGTTTGATGTGAAAAAATAAAATGAATGAATTTACTGAAACAACGCAATTAACTAAAAATGTTTCCTTTTTTATTAAAACTAGCAAAATTAATAAATTAGGAAATATACACTACAAAAGAAAAAAGAAACACGTGCAAATATTTTTGCCACTTAAATGAAATAGCTAACGTAACATGAAATAAAAACAGATTCAACAATAAAGTAACTCGTAGGAAATGAAATCTAAAAAGGATTAAGCAAAAGAGAAGATTCACGATAAAAAAAAGTTTATGGACAGGGGCTGAAAAATTAAAAGAATAAAATACAATACACACAAAGAAATAAGTCAACAAACTAGTAAAATTTAGATGTTACACTAGCAACAAAAATTAAAAAAGGACGTAGAGAGTGAAAAAGAAAATTGAAAATAAATCTTCCGCTAAAAATACAGTAAAAAATAGGAGACAAATTTAACTTCGAATATATCAGTTCTTCCACCACAAAAATATGAGTTCCAATCGGTTAACGACATGGATAAGTCGTGCTAAGTGAGCTTTAATGAACTTTGAATACAAGTAGAGTTCACCTGAATATATGTATTCAGGACAGATTCATTAATGGTGGGAATCGAACATATCACAGTGTTTTTCGTATTTATTGTTTTTAAAACTTACTTTATCATTACTGTACTTTTTTTCCACTCATTTTCAGTTACCTAGGTAATTTCCTCTTCTTTAGCTTGATTATTATTTTTTACCTCTCTTTTAGCCAAATAGACGATATTTTCCATTAAACAATTACATTCCAAGGGAAAGACACTTTTTACTCTACAATTACATCTTGCTTTTTTTTTTTACAGAATTGAGAAACTTTTTATGATTTTCAATTATTTTTCTGATATTTTTCACCACAACTGTAACTCACTTGAATATTTTTTTATTGAATAGTTTCTTCATTTTTTTCAGAAATAGCAAAGTGTTTTTTAATTACTTTCAGAAATATCCTTCGTATACTGTGGATCAAACCATAATATTTTTCTACTTTTGTTCTTTTTCTTACTGCTTCGCTGTTGTTTACTATGTTTTAGTTCATTTTTTGGCCGTTTTTTTAATGCTACTTAATATAGACTATTAGTTTTTTTAAATATCCCTTCGTTTTTTATTGGTCAAAAGTCTCAATACTATGGACATAGATAGATGTTTTGAGACGATAGTAGGGGGAACGAAAACAATGCTTAGGTATAATGGAAAATGGCCTGGTTTTTGTGTGGTTTATACTCTCCTGTGCATGAGCCCCGTACTGTTTAAAAACACATGTAAGTCTTTTAGGCGCCTATCGTTTATTCTGTTGCTTTTACTTTTTATTATCATTAGTCCGTCAACTCTGTACAGGCCTATTGTTTCATTATTTTATTTATAGGATAGTTTCCACAAAAAAGTTCTTACTAGTTCAGAAACTTTTGCATCGTCATAGCTACCAATTCTGATCTCGAAATCATTATCTTTTTTGTTCATATCTCATTTCTGTGGAACAATAGGTATTTCTGATAATAAGTTATGATGTTTTTTCTATTTTTATCTAACATTACAAATTTCAAATGTAGGTGTAGAAATCCTTGATATTAAATTGAAGGAATCTATACGCTTTCTTTTCTTCTATATTATCGAACCAGTTAATGGTTGTTTTGTTATTTTGCTACCAGTTAACACCTAATATACTTCTGAGTTCTTTACACGATTTTTCTTAAATTATTTTATTACTTTTCACTACTTGGCTTTTAGTTGGTTATTTAGCCAAATTAGTTGGGTTTTGTGATGTTTAATCGTTATCATAGCCTATTTTTTTCCACTTTCCCTATTCTATTGTCAATTTTTAATTTTGTATCAATTTTTGTTGCGTCATTATTTATATTTTTTTCTAAATCTAGATTATTTTCATATATTTATCAGCTTTAGCTGTAGTTAGCAACTTTTCGCAAGTGTCCTTCCTTACAATATAATTTGGGAGAGATTTAGCTTCTTTATTTATATTAAAAACTCTTCCTCGAATTTCTCCAGTTCTTTTAGCGGAGGTGGCCATTTAGTTTTAAAGCCAAAACTTCCAGTTATCTCATTAGAATCTTTTTTGTTTGAAAGAAAATTATTCCGTGTCATATTTTTTAATAACTTCTTCAATTTCCTCGATCTTATTTTAAATTCATAATTTGATACAGCGAGTACCGAAATCTACTTCCTCAGTTTTATTTTAAGGTACTACAGTGTCCTACCACCAGACTAGCGATATATATGTGTATTTACTTGTATGTGGATGACTAATAATATATATATATATATAGTCATCCGCAGACAGATCTATACATTCCGCATCCCAAAAACACTATTCTTAAAACATGCTCAATACAAAGTAGAGCGAACAATATTTATTTAGAATTTATAACATAAATATTTTATAATATCACTACAAAAGTAGCTATTTTGTTTCGACACTACTTAGGTCTTATCCAGCGATGCTGCTGGATTCGAGTTGAAGAGTTTTAAAAGGTTCCAAACTACCCAAACCCCGTCAATCAGGTCAACATTGTTACATAGTCTGTGGTGACCAATCACAATACAATTTCTAATTTTAAAAACATAATTTGTTGGCGTATTAATGTTAATATTTGATTAAAGTAGAGATTAGTATTACTAATCGACTATTATTTTCACTTTACAATAAAGAATTAAAATTTAATTTCAAAATATATTTATTCCAAATTAATGTTAGAAACTGCGAATTTTAAATTTTAATTTTAACAAGACCGAATTCATAAGACGACGTGGGCCTGAGAAGTTTTAAATAAGGTCAAGACAAACCCAGTCAATATTCCAGTGCTCAAACAAATAAATATAATAAAATATATACGCACGTAAATTTACATGAAAAAAAACAAAATGCGTACACAACTTAAAATCCACAAAGCATCATATACAGTATAAAAACACATACATGGATCTACTTATAACCAACTGTCGGCATAAATACACGCAAATAAACACAAGAACATTCACACACGTATATACGTGCATGAACAAGAAAAAAATATATATATATACGTATACACATACACATACACATACACATATACACACAAAGATATGCATATATATATATTTGTTTGTTTTTTTTAATCATATCACCCCAAGCAAGGCGGTAACGCCACTGATGTGCAGGGGGCTACATAAGAGTGAGAAGATTAAAAAAGAGAAAAACCGGAAACCGCATCCTAAACAGGAAACAAGGGATGAGCATCTTCACCTGTTCAATAGGTGTGGGTGGAGTGTGAACCGGGCAATAGTTTAGTCTATCTACTCCAATTATACATATATATATATAAATAAATGGGAAAAGATTGGAAAAGAGAAAAACCGGAAACCGCATCCTAAACAGGAAACAAGGAATGAGCCTCTTCACCTGTTCAATAGACGTGGGTGGAGTGTGAACCGGGCGACAGTTTAGTCTAGTTACTCCAATTGAAAAAAAAAGAAAAGAGTGAAAAGATTGGAAAAGAGAAAACCGGAAACCGCATCTTAAGCAAGAAACAAGGAATGAGCCTCTTCACCTGTTCAATAGGTGTGGGTGGAGTGTGAACCGGGCGATAGTTTAGTCTATCTACTCCAATTGAAAAAAAAGTAATATTAGAAAAGAGAAAACCAGAAACCGCATCCTAAACAGGAAACAAGGGATGATCCTCTTCACCTGTTCAATAGACGTGGGTGGAGTGTGAACCGGGCGATAGTTTAGTCTATCTACTCCAATTATACATATATATATAAATATATATATATAAATATATACATACGCATATGCATTTAAAACAATATATCAATATGTCTATAAACCCACATGTACATCAACATACATGCATTTATACGTAGACGCAGAGGTTTGGCGAGTTTTGAACCTTTTAAAACACTTCAATTCGCATTCAACGCCATCACATAAATTATTCTACTTGTACTTTACTTTATATATATATATGATAAATTGAATAAGAAGTAGGAAAAAGTTTCACTTTTAACAAACTTCTTCAAAGATTTATTAAAGACGAATGATAATCTCTGAAGAAGCTTGTTAAAAGTGAAACATGTTAGATTAAAAACACTTTTTTCCTACTTGTTCTTTATTTATTCTATTCATCTTGTTGGATATAGATCCATATATATATATATATATATATATATATATATATATATATATATATATATATATATATATTGTTCATGTGTAAACGAGTTATTTATATATATATAAAAATTACTGGGAAAATTCCTTTAAATAAGAGTTTCGATATCTATCATATCAGAATAATCGTTTCGTAATATGAAAATAAGACCAAAATACTGGTTTAACATATGAGACTAAGCAAAAATCAGACAAATATATGGATTAGAATCACTATTTAAGAAATGACATATATTGTCTGAAATTTTTAGACGTAGTGTTTTCTTCTACATTTTTATTTATTTTTATAACAAACTTATAATCACTCTACACTTTCGACTTTTTCAAAACAATGTAGTAAAAAATTGGTCTGAGCTAACTAAAATATAGTTAACAAATACGATATTAGAATAAATATAAGGGCAAATTAAGAATCACTTTACTTTTTAACACAGCACTGCAATAACTTGACTTTATGGATGAATACAGAAAAATATAGTAAAAACAAAAAAAATGAAATTATTTATTATGTATCTAGCCCAATGACTAGTACGGCTAAAATAAATTGAGACAATAGTTAGTATTTTGAAAATATAACCAGGCTAGTGTGACGTTTGAGTCACTATTAGTCCCATGACTAAACGATTGAAAGCTTGAGGGGTAATAATTCATGCGTAAAGTGTTTTTGAGTATGTAGATCTCCACAATCAATGTCCTACAACCTGCAGACTAGCTTTATTCACGAATCAGCCTGGACATTAACTTCCTAGTGTCTTTACTACACTGACTGTATACGTACTTATAGAACCTGGCATGTCCCACTGTGCTAGATAGCCGTTGGCCCTACAAGAAAGCTAATTCATCTGTTGACATGACTTGTTTTTGTTTTGTTTTTATTTTGTTTTTTTAATCATTTCACTCTAAGCAAGACAATAAAGCCACTATGACACAAGCGGGTTGCTGAGTGTTAGAGAATATAAGGAAACCGTTATTAAGGAAAGAGAACAATAAAAGATTAGGAAGATAATGACATTTCATTTAAATTTTGAAGATCAAAGTTGACTATGATGCTAGAAGCTAGAAGAGAATTTCACAAGCAAGAGGTACGAGTAAAGAAAAATCTAGCCAATTCAATTGTTAAACGATGAGATCTTGCTGTCACTGCGTAAATTTATAAAGTCAAGGTATCAAAAGAATGTTCGTCAGAGCAATTACCATGAAAGTTTATTTACACCGTCTCCTCACTGAGACGTGATGTGACGCAAAGACGGATTTACTGCAAGGAACTCGGGAGCATACGCTCAGGCCAGGGCCAAAATTGCCCAGCCCTCACACTGACGTCGGTATGACTACCGATCTCCTCTCTTTAGTACCATGAGAGGGTACAGCTTACTATTATCTTATGTTATTTGCATAAATTTATATTTTAAAACATTTATCTCGTCTTAATCTTGCTGGGTATCTAGCCACCCTCCCCACCAGAAAAATCTGATAAGAGAACTGGTTTAGTCATGCATGATCTTACTATGTGACAGAACTGAGTTACATGCTACTAGTAACACATATAGAGTGCCTTGACATTAGAATAACGTTTTCAAAATATGAAATCAGCTAAATATGAAATCAAAGTAAATAATATGAGATAATAGCAACATATTATTTTTTTCCATTGCCAACATACATATCAAAATATATCTCATAAAACAACTCTATAATTAATAACTACTGACAACATAAATAAAAATACCAATTGAAAATAACCTTCATGGGTATATTTACTCAACAAAATGGAAATGAAATGTTTTAAAAGCGATTCTATTTTCTTTGTTGAATATGAAGTAACTGGTTAAACTCATCATCTTTAAAAAAGATACTTTAGGCTTCTCAAGCTACAGTCCTCTAGTCGGACATTTAAGTCACGTTGACTATTTCTTTTCTGGTGTTTGAGTGCATTTGTGTATTTATGGCGTCCACAGGGTAATTTCTATTTTAATGTGGACCACTTCGAAGGTATGAACTTGTTGGCCTACTGGGCTTTAAACCCAACACCATGCACCCTTCTACCCATTGAGCTTTACTACCCGACACCTACCTCATCACACATATTTCTTCCACACGCCCAGCACCCGGTTGCTTATTGTCTCCATTTGACGTAACTATATAATTCTTTGTTTATATAAAGGTATTTATTTCATCTATATTTTGTCAAACTTTTTCTTTGCCACCGTTTATATATATATATATATATATATATATAAATGGTGGGAATGAAAAGTACATATATATATGTATGCGTGTGCGTGTGTACAATCACACATATACACACACACACACACATATATATATATGTATGCATGTGTGTATTTGTATTTTAACTCGGCGCCGAAATTCTTGTTTGATTTTAATTAATTTTTTATTTGTTTTTCTTTGTCTGTATATCTTTACACCCGCCTGTGTTTAATTTAAGGATATAAAACACACACACACACACACACACACACACACACACACACACACACACTACCGCATATGTACATAAACGCACATATAAGCCTACAAATATATGCATACAAATGGATACTTATTGTATTGCAATACTTGGTGAACATGTTTCAAAGCAAATTGGCTAATAGAATAAAGCTGTTCCATATAGATTCATCCCCTTCCCCCGTAAATGTCATATCCATAAAGAATGTACATGAATATGGCCCTCTAAATTTTCCTTAAATTAATATTAAACTGTGTATTGCCATGATAATGGAATAGTTTAACTTTGCATTATCCACGGTTTTTAATTCCGTGTCTTCCTTCTTCAGTACTGGTTGCTAATCAAGACGAGATAACACAATGTACTATTTAGAAAAAACTAGCTAAAAAATTATGCGGATTCATGTGTTTCTCAAGAATATTAGTGTTAAGTGAACACAAACTGTAACAAACGAAACAACCTCGCTATTACACTCTACATAAATTATCAATTGGGTTAAGATCTGGGCTTTGGCAACATATATTATCTTACTATAATTTACTAAATGTCTTGTTCGTCTGTCTCTTTCTCATCGCAAAACTCAATGAAAACTAGTATAATGGATACCACATTTTCTGTTACTACTATTACATGTTTTCAGTTTTGGAAAATTCCATAACTTGAAAGATTTTAGCATAGTGTTTTCTTTATAATATAAATATGATGTTAAATTGAACCCTGACTTGCGTACATTATCAAAAATGAATCTATATTTTTTATTAACCGCATAAATTGACTGATAATCTATTTTTTGTAATGGCAGGGAAGTTTTGCTCCTGCAAGTTTTTATATGAACCAAAGTGGAATAAAATAAACTCCATGTTTTAATTCATCGAACTCGAGTGATAAAATGTGATAATTTGCAATTATAGCTAAGAATGAACTTTAAAATTACAGCCGAATAATTTTCTAATCAAATTGCAAATAATTTCACATCCTGATTGAGCACTCTGGAAGAATGGTAGACTTTGAAAAAAACAGTAGCTACTCTAACACCTACGCATCGTTCATTCAGTAATTAATTAGAACACTCCAACTACTGGCGTATGTATACATGGTATATGACACGCTAAAAGTTTGCCTCTGCTCAGAGGTAGAATCGCCGACTGACACCAATTCGGTCGGGTTTCAATTCTTGGTAAAAGCAATCGGATGTCTAATCGTACTGATGAGCTGTGATTCAGCGAAACAGTTCTGTCTGCGGATGACCACACACACACACACACATATACATATATATATATGTGTGTGTGTGTGTGTGTGTGTGTGTGTGTGTGTGTGTGTGCAAGCATTTCCTCACCTAAGCTTTTCATCAGTAACGTTCCATCATTTCACAACTATGTAGTTGATGACACAACTATTTACTCTTGTCTTAATAATAAGTCTGACCGGTTCGATAAGATTCAGTTGGCAGCTGATCTAAAAAATGATTTGCATTCTGTTAACTAGTGCAAAGAATGACTTGTTCATTTTAACAGCTACAAAAGAAAACTACTTTCTATTAATTTTGCAAAATAACCCTTTTTAACTCCAATCACCATGACTAATAATAACCTATATGAAAGTGACATGCTGTACCTTCTCAGGTTAATGTTTAAGATTATATTGAATCAACTGTTACATTCTCAGCTAGGAAAGTTCGTTCACTGCATCGTGCTAGACAATTTTTCTCGCCCGTATCTATCTTACATATTTATAAGTCTACCTACTGTCCATGCTTTGAATGTTGCTGCTACATATGTTCCGGTGCTTCTGTTATAAACTGAGAGATCCTTGATAAAATTCATAGAAGTATCTGCAATATCATTCGTCTTAACTTGACATCTCGGCTTAGTCACTTTCCCACGGCCAAAATATAGCTTTCCTGTGGCTTTTCTATAAATATGTTCATGGTAGTTGTTCTGCTCTGTTAAACTTTCCAGTATGTTATCTAGACTCTATGAATTTAAACTCAGTACGAGATTGGCAGCAAGGTCGCATCATTTTGCAGATAAAATAGCTAGATGTAACCATAAGTTCTATTCCAATAGTTTCTTTTTTCACACTTGTGGAATTCTCTTCAGTTAAGTATGATCCTCAAAAATTCAAATGCAATATCGATCGTTATCTTCTGTCTTCTTAATTCTTGTTATTTTATTGTTCTCGCATAAATAATAAATCATTTCCGTGACACAGGCTTTTCTCGCAACGAGAATTAAAGAATGGAAATGAGTGATTTAAAAAAATACATTAATATTGATTCTGTATATTTTCGTTATAATTCTTAGTTAATATCGAAAGTTATTTATATATTCTCCCAGTTTTTTTAAAATTTAATTCAAGGTACGTCCTTGTTCAATGTTTTCAGAATACTTAAGCATAAACACAAATGCACATATTTTTCTTTTGTTTTTTGATCTGAGTACTCCTAGAAAAGCGAAAATCGTAATCAAATCTAGTTTAAATGAAACGGTTTTCCATTTGTTATATTTCTTTAAAACTTAGTCGGAATTCTATATCCTATTTAACACACACACACACACACACACACACACACTCACACACACACGCACACGCGCGCACACACACACACACACACATTGTTTGATCTAAATCTAAACTTATTTATAAATGGAACTCTGTGTGTGTGTGTGTGTGTGTGTGTGTGTGTCCGTTACCTATAGACTCCGTAACGGCTGAACCGATTTTCTTGAAAATTTACACAATTGTTCTATAAGCGGCTGCGAGTGGTCTTATCAAGGTTTTGTGTCGAGGTACTCCCGATAAATATCGAAAATCGATAATCGAAAAAATCGGGTTATAGAAGGAGTGGTCCGATTTTAATCATATTTGATACACTCATAGACAAAGACATAAGAAACGATATTCAGAAGTTTCAACGTTTTAGTTCTTTCATTAGTTCATAAAATCGATAATATATATATATATAAAAGGCAAGATGTTTGTGTATGTGTGTCTTTTTATCTGCCTGTATGTAAATTTTGTCCGCCCTTTTATTTTAGTTTTTGCTTCGGGTTTGGCTCTAAATAGGTATAATTGTAATTCTTAGTCTCAGCCATGATACCATTTACTCAGAGGACTTATTTATCCTTCAAAATTCAGTTTACAACGAAAAAAACTTATTTGATATCGATACCAGGAAATCAAAATTTGATTTACATACATTCATTTTTCTTTTCGGAAAAGACGTTAAGATAATCAAGAATCTATATTGGCAACAAACCGCTTGCGTACGGATAAGAAGTGAATTCAGCAGATATACAAGTATAGAAAGGGGTGTAAGACAGGGATGTGTTTTCTCACTGGATCTATTCATTTTATACAGCGAAATAATTCTGAGAGAAAAAAAAACATTGCCAGGATTCGTCATGACAGTGTATGACACGGTGCTGATAACGGACAAGGAGAGGAGAATGCAGTATCTCCTACAAAAGGTAGCAAGAGAAAGCAAGAAAAAGGGACTAAGCATAAACTTCAAGAAAGCTGAATGTATGATCATCAGCAAACACAAGACCCCAAAATGCTAACTACAAGTCGGAGAAACTAAAATAAAACAAATAAAGATATGGGAAGTGCAATGTTAAGATCCAAAGACGCATTGGCATGGCCAAATACGCATTTCAAAAGCTAACCAGAGCACTAAGAGACAGGAAAATTTCATTGAAAAACAAAGAATATAGAGCTGGATTGCTATGTGATATCTGTCCTTCTGTATGGAAGTGAATGTTGAACGGTCTCATCAAAGATGTAAAACCACATCTGTAAAACCACATTTCTGTTGCTTGAGGAAACAGAAATGTGGTTTTACAGAAGGATGTTGAGGATACTATGGACTTAGCACGTGAGCGACGGTGAGGTGTTGGAGAGGATTCAAACTAGAATAAAACTCATACTTAACATCAGGAAGAGACAGATGAGGTTCCTGGGCCCAAAGATAAGAGAGAAGGTGCTGGATAATTTAATACTCACAAGACGGATAGAAGAGAAGAGACAAGAGAAAGCAGCGCAAGACCTACTTGATAGGCATGAGAAAATGGATGGCGGAGCAGGGTTCGGGGGAGATGCCACGATGAAAAATATTGAGAGCGACAAGAGACAGCGCCAAGTCTATGATCGCCTACGTCCTGAAGGGACGCAGCACATGAAGAAGAAGAATTACTTGTAAATTTTAATGCCTCTAAAACGAAGTTGCTCTTCTTTAATCATCATAGGAAAACTTTCCTACCAGTTTAGATGATGCTATTCTCTCAGAGAGAGCAACGCAATGAGCCTATTTGGCCTTACTCTCTCGACTGACCTCAAATGGAATGACGTGGTCCAGTAAACAGGTAAACTATCAAATGTAGAGATAGAATGTTAAGGATAGCCAGAAAAAAGTATGATACAAACTTGTATGCTTTGGAAAAAAATAATAATAGTAATAATAATAAAGAAAATCATACCAGAAGGAAATAATCTTTTAGTAATATTTCAGGAGCGACAATAAGCTAAATATTTACGTTTCAAAATGTGAAACAAAAAACAAACAGGCAAAGGTAATATAGTAACATATATTTTTAAAGATTCACGAGAAAAATACTACTGAAGAATAATACAGCTATTTACCTAGTGAAAAAGAAAGATATATAAAATCTTCAGTCTACGAATATGAGAACGTAAACAGTAATTACTTCAGAAACTGCATTACATTAGTATCAATTATATACAAATTATTCTCAAATGTGCTTAAAACAGAACCATCCTAAGTGAAAATCATCTAGACGAACAGACAAAACATCTGTAAACAATAGAACAGAGAAACTATTTTCGCTCTTTTCAACATAAAAAGACATTTAATTCAGCAGTACATTCGGCAGTATTTAACTCATTATGAAAGTTGGATATTAACAACAATTAAATAAAAGTTATTAAGTATATATACGATAGAAGCATTAGAATAATTCAAGTAAGCAAAAATACAGATAAAATAAAGATTTGATAAAAAGCAAAAGTTTACGGTTTTCACCTTAATTAAAAATGTAAAAAGTTATAAAAAAGAGAATATTTGATGACCCTAATGGTGGAATATTGCTAATATTAAAATCATCAGGTGAGTTACAACGTCCTAGCCAACAATAATAGTTAGATTAATACATATATATATATATATATATATATATATATATATATATATATATATATGTATATATATATATATATATATATAGTTAAATAAATAAGACAAGAAGAAAATTATAAATTTCACGCCTACGCGTTTCGTCCTGTGATGGAATTTATCAAGGCAAAGAGATGTAAATTTATTGCATAAAAAGTGCAATTTGGGCACAAGGCCGAAAACGGGAGAGGGAGTAAAAGCTGAGGCTGGCTATCACTTAGTAGCTAATGAAATTCACACCTAATCACTAATTACAATTTGCACATTCGCCAAAGGAATTAAACCACCATATACCAAAATTCATCTGTCATGAATTAAATCACCATATACCAAAATATTGCTTACTCTCTGTGAACCTAAAAATTTATCCTATGACATATAATATTTTTTTATAATTGTGATCCTATGCATAAAAATTTGTAAATGATACGCAATGAGGAAGGAGAGAGTGAACCAAAAAATAAAAAAATAAAATATTAAAACAAATACACAAATAAAAATTACTGATGTTAGTTGAACCCGTCAAACCATCAAAAAGAACTTTTTACTGTTCTTTTCCTCAGAATATAACTGTGTATACTTTTGAATAACAACCTTCCATCATTTCTCAACTCTGTATCTATGTTAATGGCACAACTATTTAGTCCCGTCTTAATAATACGTACTAATAATCAAAAAGATACGTTGAACTAATTATTTCAGGAATAATTTCCAGTTGTGAAATACGTTTTAAGCTGATTATTTCATGAGTTAATATTCTAAATAAACATTTTTTCATTTGCATTGTTGTGTAAGTAGAAATCTATTAAAGAACATCTAATTACTTGATCTTCCCCCAGAAAATTACTCGTATACCTGCTAATATTTCTTGACCATGTTTCAAATGGATAGTTTTTTTTCCGATTCTCAACTGACTAATGATGAATAAAACATTCAGATCAACCTAACATAGATGAGGTGTATTTCGCGTTTTGACAAAGAAAGGTATTATTGAAAAATAAATATTTATTTTTTTTTAAAAATGTTTCTGCCATAATTAGGCGCTACAGAACTATTGATGTAGTTTTTCTTTTTACGAACAATATTTATTTTTAAAATAGTCCCTTTCACTTCCAATGCCCTTAATTCATTTGTGATGCAAATCAAACATTATTTAATGAACATTTTTAATAAAACTGAAGCTCATGATTACGTGTCTGTATAGAAACTTATTTTCCTACCTTGCATGAATAATATATATATATATATATCCTCTTTTTCCTTCTCTCTCATTGTTACCTCTCCCTATTTCTACTCTTTCTAAATTCTTGTTTTGTTTTAGTGAATTTTATTATATTCGTCTCACATACGTTTCACTTGCTCATTGCATCTTCGATTCCCTAGTTTACCTTTCTTATGTCCCTTCTTTTTTTCCCCAACAGGTCACATTCTGTACCCTCCAGCACTGACATCCTGCTCTATTTTCTTCTTGTACCCACCACATCTCCACTCGCCTACGAAAAAATTATACTCTGAGGCAATGCAATCCAACCCATACGCACTTTCTTCTTCTCAAACACACACAAATATACATTCGCCTTGGCCCAATACGGCTACAGTAACTCCTTTCCATTTCTCTTTCCTCTGTCTTCAATGCGTGTCTGGCGGGAACCACTCTAATTCGTAATCCTGGAAGACCTTGTTATACGATGCTTTAGTTGGACAGTGCCTGCAAGTGAGGGTGGTTGGAGTGGATGAATGAAGAAGAGACGGTCGGTTAGCGAACTGAATTCCACCATCGGGACCAGCCGCCATTTCCGATTTGTTCGTGCTCATGTTCCTTAAAACGCTGATCAGGCTCATTTTGTTTTTCGACCACCACATTTCTTTCTTTCTTTCTTTCTTTCTTTCTTTCTTTTAGTTGGTCTCTGTCTGTCTCTCTCTCTCTCTCTCTTCCACATCTCTCTCACTCGCTCTTTGTATTTCTCATATTCTTTCTTCTTTACCCATAAACTCAACTTTCTCGTTTTCCTAGACTTACTCCTCTACTGAAAGAGTATTGAGAAATGATTAGGAAGACACTGTCGTAGACAGCTGTTTACGTAGTAATTTTCAATCCTCACTAGGTGTCTCATTCTTCATGTCTTCCTGCCAGATACATACATGTGTTCGTAACTTAATGCTGAAAAACAAACAAATATATATTTTTTTTTTTAATAGAATAACTTAACTTGTTAATGCACTTAATCCAACGTCTTTCCATTAATCACATAGATCAAACATTATACAGTAAACACATCTGATGAAATTTCCGATAATAAATATGTCAGGTTACGTACTAATAGAACCATAGCGAAGAAGAGAAAAATGTGAGATCAGATTTATTGTTTTCAGTACATAGATAATGTCTCTATAAATGTTTTATTTTATATATATATATATATATATATATATATATATATATATATATATATGATAAAGATATAGGTTTAAGGTATACTTAGTGGTTAAAGTACTCAATAATCCGAGATAGAGCATGTGTAAATATAAAGATGGACACAGGTGTGAACACCGAGTTGGGACAGCCTATTTCATGTTTGAACGCAATCTTCAGGCCATATTTGTGTGTGTGTGTGAGAGAGAGAGAGAGAGAGAGAGAGAGAGAGAGAGAGAGAGAGAGAGGGAGAGAGCTTAAGTAGCATATCCATTTAAATATATTTCATTGAAAAATATAGGCATATTATTTCAATTTATTTTTATAGTAATCCGTTTTAATTCTCTATCTTCTTGATGTTAAGTTGAAACTCATCAAGGAAGGCACAGTAGACATCTTCCGAAAGTATCTTCAGGAGCGAACTTCGAAAACAAACTTAATGTAACGGAGATCGTCGTGATGATAACTTTTTGTAAACAGGCGATCTGTTATAATTTTTTTTTTTTTTTTTTTTTTTTTTTTTAATCATATCACCCCGAGCAAGGCAGTAACGCCACTGATGCGCAGGGGGCTACGTAAGGGTAAAAAGAATGGAAAAGAGAAAGCCGAAAACCGCATCCTAAACAGGAAACAAGGGATGAGCCTCTTCACCTGTTCAATAGATGTGGGTGGAGTGTGAACCGGGCGATAGTTTAGTCTATCTACTCCAATTGAAAAAAAAAATAAAATAATAAAGGAAAAGAGTGAAAAGATTGGAAAAGAGAAAACCGGAAACCGCATCCTAAACAGGAAACAAGGGATGAGCCTCTTCACCTGTTCAATAGATGTGGGTGGAGTGTGAACCGGGCGATAGTTTAGTCTATCTACTCCAATTGAAAAAAAAAATAAAATAATAAAGGAAAAGAGTGAAAAGATTGGAAAAGAGAAAACCGGAAACCGCATCCTAAACAGGAAACAAGGGATGAGCCTCTTCACCTGTTCAATAGATGTGGGTGGAGTGTGAACCGGGCGATAGTTTAGTCTATCTACTCCAATTGAAAAAAAAAATAAAATAATAAAGGAAAAGAGTGAAAAGATTGGAAAAGAGAAAACCGGAAACCGCATCCTAAACAGGAAACAAGGGATGAGCCTCTTCACCTGTTCAATAGATGTGGGTGGAGTGTGAACCGGGCGATAGTTTAGTCTATCTACTCCAATTGAAAAAAAAAATAAAATAATAAAGGAAAAGAGTGAAAAGATTGGAAAAGAGAAAACCGGAAACCGCATCCTAAACAGTAAACAAGGGATGAGCCTCTTCACCTGTTCAATAGATGTGGGTGGAGTGTGAACCGGGCGATAGTTTAGTCTATCTACTCCAATTGAAAAAAAAAATAAAATAATAAAGGAAAAGAGTGAAAAGATTGGAAAAGAGAAAACCGGAAACCGCATCCTAAACAGGAAACAAGGGATGAGCCTCTTCACCTGTTCAATAGATGTGGGTGGAGTGTGAACCGGGCGATAGTTTAGTCTATCTACTCCAATTGAAAAAAAAAATAAAATAATAAAGGAAAAGAGTGAAAAGATTGGAAAAGAGAAAACCGGAAACCGCATCCTAAACAGGAAACAAGGGATGAGCCTCTTCACCTGTTCAATAGATGTGGGTGGAGTGTGAACCGGGCGATAGTTTAATCTATCTACTCCAATTAGTTTAATCTATCTACTCGGGAACCCCTTCCTAAACTAGAAACAAGGCGATCAACTCTACTCCTGTCCAAAAGAAGGGGGTGGAGTGTGAGACCTGGCGATAGAAGGTACTATCTACTCCAATTAAAAAAAATAAATATGTGACTGAAGTTAATGAAGTTTTAACTTAGTATAAGTCAAACCTAAATTTCATAATTAAGAACAATTTACACAAAAATTAGGCAGAAAAGATAAGAACCGAAAAAGAATAAAATAAAATAAAAAATACAAGTAAAAATAAGTAAATAAATAATTCAAAAATAATAAAAATAAGATCACACTGGCTAAACTCACCAAGTTGCAGGCTTGCTGACAGAAAAAGTTAAGAAAAATTTCTAAAAATTATTATCTTCATTCTGTTTCTTCTGCTATACAGTTCTGGAGATTAAGTTACCTTAAGCAAGCAGTAACAGACAGTAGTGTGATGGAGGGGGGAATCACCTCCAAGCCATAACCAGTTAGCAAGGGAATGACAGAGAACAATAAAAAAAAAAACAAAAAAAAAAAACATGGCCGGTCTTAGAATTCCTACATATAACCAAAACCCTAATATACCAAACCTAAATTTCATAATTAAGAACAATTCTACACAAAAATTAGGCAGAAAAAGATAAGAACCGAAAAGAATAAAATAAAATAAAATACAAGTAAAATAAGTAAATAAATAATTCAAAAAAATAATAAAAATAAGATCACACTGGCTAAACTCACCAAGTTGCAGGCTTGCTGACAGAAAAGTTAAGAAAATTTCAAAATTATCTTCATTCTGTTTCTTCTATACAGTTCTGGAGAGATTAAGTTACCTTAAGTGTTGGTAACAGACAGTAGTGTGATGGAGGGGGGAATCACCTCCAAGCCATGTGTCCAGTTAGCAAGGGAATGACAGAGAACAATAAAAAAAAAAAAACAAAAAAAAACATGGCCGGTCTTAGAATTCCTACATATAACCAAAACCCCAATATACCAAACCTAAATTTCATAATTAAGAACAATTTACACAAAAATTAGGCAGAAAAGATAAGAACCGAAAAGAATAAAATAAAATAAAAATACAAGTAAAAATAAGTAAATAAATAATTCAAAAATAATAAAAAATAAGATCATACTGGCTAACTACCTGCCAAGCTGCAGGTTTGTTGACAGAAAAGTTAAGAAAATTTCAAAAAAATTATCTTCTATTCTGTTTCTTCTATACAGTTCTGGAGAGATTAAGGCCTAAGCAAGCAGTAACAGACAGTAGTGGATGGAGGGGGAATCACCCTCCAAGCCATGTGTCCAGTTAGCAAGGGAATGACAGAGAACAATAAAAAAAAAAAACAAAAAACATGGCCGGTCTTAGGAATTCCTACATATAACCAAAACCCTAATATACCAAACCTAAATTTCATAATTAAGAACAATTTACACAAAATTAGCAGAAAAAGATAAGAACCAAAAGAATAAAATAAAATAAAAAATACAAGTAAAAATAAGTAAATAAATAATTCAAAAATAATAAAAATAAGATCACACTGGCTAAACTCACCAAGTTGGGTGGCTTGCTGACAGAAAAAGTTAAGAAAATTTCAAAAATTATCTTCATTCTGTTTCTTCTATACAGTTCTGGAGAGATTGGGTTACCTTACAAGCAGTAACAGACAGTAGTGATGGAGGGGGGAATCACCTCCAAGCCATGTGTCCAGTTAAAGTGCGAATGACAGAGAACAATAAAAAAAACAAAAAAACATGGCCGGTCTTGTTCCTGTACATAACCAAAACCCTAATATACCAAACCTAAATTTCATAATTAAGAACAATTTACACAAAAATTAGGCAGAAAGATAAGAACCGAAAAGAAATAAAATAAAAAAATACAAGTAAAAATAAATAAATAACTAAAAATAATAAAAAATAAAGATCATTACTGTTAAACTCACTGGGTTGCAGGCTTGCTGACAGAAAAAAGTTAAGAAAATTTCAAAATTATCTCACTTGCTTTCATACAGTTTCTGGAGAGATTAAGCTAATTAAGCAAGCAGTAACAGACAGCAGTGTGATGGAGGGGGAACTACCTCCAAGCCATGTCCAGTTAGCAAGGAAACAGACAGAGAACAATAAAAAAAAAAAAAAAACAAAAAAAAACATGGCCGGTCTTAGAATTCTAGCACATAACCAAAACCCTATAATATACCAAACCTAAATTTCATAATTAAGAACAATTTACACAAAAATTAGGCAGAAAAGATAAGAACCAAAAAAGAATAAAATAAAATAAAAATACAAGTAAAAATAAGTAAATAAATAATTCAAAAAATAATAAAAATAAGATCACACTGGCTAAACTCACCAAGCTGCAGGCTTGTTGACAGAAAAAGTTAAGAAAATTTCAAAATTATCTTCTTATTCTAGTTTTATACAGTTCTGGAGAGATTAAGTTACTCTAAGCAAGCAGTAACAAGGTAGTGTGATGGAGGGGGGAATCACCTCCAAGCCATGTGTCCAGTTAGCAAGGGAATGACAGAGAACAATAAAAAAAAAAAACAAAAAAAAAAACATGGCCGGTCTTAGAATTCCTACATATAACCAAAACCCTAATATACCAAACCTAAATTTCATAATTAAGAACAATTTACACAAAAATTAGGCAGAAAAGATAAGAACCGAAAAGAATAAAATAAAATAAAAAATACAAGTAAAAATAAGTAAATAAATAATTCAAAAATAATAAAAAATAAGATCACACTGGCTAAACTCACCACAGGCTTGCTGACAGAAAAAAGTTAAGAAAATTTCAAAAATTATCTTCATTCTGTTTCTTCTATACAGTTCTGGAGAGATTAAGTTACCTACAAAGCAGTAACAGACAGTAGTGTGATGGAGGGGGGAATCACCTCCAAGCCATGTGTCCAGTTAGGCAAGGGAATGACAGAGAACAATAAAAAAAAAAAAAAAAAAAAAACATGGCCGGTCTTAGAATTCCTACATATAACCAAAACCCTAATATACCAAACCTAAATTTCATAATTAAGAACAATTTTTACACAAAAATTAGCAGAAAAGATAAGAACCGAAAAAGAATAAAATAAAATAAAAAATACAAGTAAATAAGTAAATAAATAATTCAAAAAATAATAAAAAATAAGATCACACTGGCTAAACTCTCACCAAGCTGCAGGCTTGTTGACAGAAAAAAAAGTTAAGAAAATTTCAAAATTATCTTCATTCTGTTTTCTTTCTATACAGTTCTGGAGAGTTCTGAGAGATTAAGTTACCTTAAGCAAGCAGTAACAGACAGTAGTGTGATGGAGGGGGGAATCACCTCCAAGCCATGTGTCCAGTTAGCAAGGGAATGACAGAGAACAATAAAAAAAAAAAAACATGGCCGGTCTTAGAATTCCTACATATAACCAAAACCCGCAATATACCAAACCTAAATTTCATAATTAAGAACAATTTACACAAAAATTAGCAGAAAAGATAAGAACCGAAAAAGAATAAAATAAAATAAAAAATACAAGTAAAAATAAGTAAATAAATAATTCAAAATAATAAAAAAAATAAGATCACACTGGCTAAACTCACCAAGTTGCAGGCTTGCTGACAGAAAAAAGTTAAGAAAATTTCAAAAATTATCTTCATTCTGTTTCTTCTATACAGTTCTGGAGAGATTAAGTTACCTTAAGCAAGCAGTAACAGACAGTAGTGTGATGGAGGGGGGAATCACCTCCAAGCCATGTGTCCAGTTAGCAAGGGAATGACAGATAAACAATAAAAACAAAAAAAAACATGGCCGGTCTTAGAATTCTACATATAACCAAAACCCTAATATACCAAACCTAAATTTCATAATTAAGAACAATTTACACAAAAATTAGGCAGAAAAAGATAAGAACCGAAAAAGAATAAAATAAAATAAAAAATACAAGTAAAAATAAGTAAATAAATAATTCAAAAATAATAAAAAATAAGATCACACTGGCTAAACTCACCAAGCTGGTGTCAAGACAGAAAGTTAAGAAAATTTCAAAATTATCTTTCATTCTGTTTCTTCTATACAGTCTCCCGAGAGATTAAGTTACCTTAAGCAAGCAGTAACAGACAGTAGTGTGATGGAGGGGGGAATCACCTCCAAGCCATGTGTCCAGTTAGCAAGGAATGACAGAGAACAATAAAAAAACAAAAAAAAACATACTTGTCTTAGAATTCTACATATAACCAAAACCTTAATATACCAAACCTAAATTTCATAATTGCCATCAATTGTTACCAAAAAAATTAGGCAGAAAAGATAAGAATTAAAAAAGAATAAAATAAAATAAAAAATACAAGTAAAAATAAGTAAATAAATAATTCAAAAAATAATAAAAAATAAGATCACACTGGCTAAACTCACCAAGTTGCAGGTTTAAGACAGAAAAAGTTAAGAAATTTCAAAATTATCTTCATTCTGTTTTCTTATACAGTTCTGGAGAGTCTGAGAGATTATTACCTTAAGCAAGCAGTAACAGACAGTAGTGTGATGGAGGGGGGAATCACCTCCAAGCCATGTGTCCAGTTAGCAAGGGAACACAGAGAGGAAGCCATCACATTAAAAAAAAAAAAAAAAAAAAACATGGCCGAACATCTTAGGAATTCTACATATAACCAAAACCCTAATATACCAAACCTAAATTTATAATTAAGAACAATTTACAATAAAAATTAGGCAGAAAAGATAAGAACCGAAAAAAGAATAAAATAAACAAAAATACAAGTAAAAATAAGTAAATAAATAATTCAAAAAATAATAAAAATAAGATCACACTGGCTAAACTCACCAAGCTGCAGGCTTGCTGACAGAAAAAAGTTAAGAAAATTTCAAAATTATCTTCATTCTGTTTCTTCTACAAAGCCCTGAGAAGCTCAGAGAGATTGTTACCTTACAAGCAGTAACAGACAGTAGTGTGATGGAGGGGGGGAATCACCTCCAAGCCATGTGTCCAGTTAGCAAGGGAATGACAGAGAATAATAAAAAAAAAAAAACATGGCCGGTCTTAGAATTCTACATATAACCAAAACTCCTAATATACCAAACCTAAATTTCATAATTAAGAACAATTTACACAAAAATTAGGCAGAAAAGATAAGAACCGAAAAAGAATAAAATAAAATAAAAATACAAAAAAATAATAAAAAATAAAAGATCACACTGGCTAAACTCACTGTTGCAGAAGCCATTGACAGAAAAAAAGTTAAGAAAATTTCAAAAAATTATCTTCATTCTGTTTCTTCTATACAGTTCTGGAGGTCTGGAGAGATTAAGTTACCTTAAGCAAGCAGTAACAGACAGTAGTGTGATGGAGGGGGGAATCACCTCCAAGCCATGTGTCCAGTTAGCAAGGGAATGACAGAGAAATTCACACAAAAAAACAAAAAAAAACATGGCCGGTCTTAGAATTCCTACATATAACCAAAAACCCTAATATACCAAACCTAAATTTCATAATTAAGAACAATTTACACAAAAATTAGGCAGAAAAGATAAGAACCGAAAAAGAATAAAATAAAATAAAAAATACAAGTAAAAATAAGTAAATAAATAATTCAAAAATAATAAAAAATAAGATCACACTGGCTAAACTCACCAAGCTGTAAAATACAGACAGAAAAAAGTTAAGAAAATTTCAAAATTATCTTCATTCTGTTTCTTCTATACAGTTCTGGAGAGTTCTGGAGAGATTAAGTTACCTTACAAGCAGTAACAGACAGTAGTGTGATGGAGGGGGAATCACCTCCAAGCCATGTGTCCAGTTAGCAAGGGAATGACAGAGAACAATAAAAAACAAAAAAAAACATGGCCGGTCTTAGAATTCCTACATATAACCAAAACCCTAATATACCAAACCTAAATTTCATAATTAAGAACAATTTACACAAAAACTAGGAAAAGATAAGAACCGAAAAAGAATAAAATAAAATAAAAAATACAAGTAAAAATAAGTAAATAAATAATTCAAAAAATAATAAAAAATAAGATCACACTGGCTAAACTCACTAAGTTGCAGGCTTGCTGACAGAAAAAAAAAGTTAAGAAAATTTCAAAAATTATCTTCATTCTGTTTCTTCTATACAGTTCTGGAGATTAAGTTACCTTAAGCAAGCAGTAACAGACAGTAGTGTGATGAGGTGGGGGAAAATCACCTCCAAGCCATGTGTCCAGTTAGCAAGGGAATGACAGAGAACAATAAAAAAAAAACAAAAAAAAACATGGCCGGTCTTAGAATTCCTACATATAACCAAAACCCCAATATACCAAACCTAAATTTCATAATTAAGAACAATTTACACAAAATTAGGCAGAAAAGATAAGAACCGAAAAAGAATAAAATAAAATAAAAATACAAGTAAAAAATAAGTAAATAAATAATTCAAAAAATAATAAAAAATAAGATCACACTGGCTAAACTCACCAAGTTGCAGGCTTGCTGACAGAAAAAAAGTTAAGAAAATTTCTCAAAAATTATCTTCATTCTGTTTCTTCTATACAGTTCTGGAGAGATTAAGCATACCTTAAGCAAGCAGTAACAGACAGTAGTGTGATGGAGGGGGGAATCACCTCCAAGCCATGTGTCCAGTTAGCAAGGGAATGACAGAGAACAACAAAAAAAAAACAAAAAAAACATGGCCGGTCTTAGAATTCCTACATATAACCAAAAACCCTTAATATACCAAACCTAAATTTCATAATTAAGAACAATTTACACAAAAATTAGGCAGAAAAGATAAGAACCGAAAAAAGAATAAAATAAAATAAAAAATACAAGTAAAAATAAGTAAATAAATAATTCAAAAAAATAATAAAAAATAAGATCACACTGGCTAAACTCACCAAGTTGCAGGCTTGCTGACAGAAAAAGTTAAGAAAATTTCAAAAATTATCTTCATTCTGTTTCTTCTATACAGTTCTGGAGAGATTAAGTTACCTTACAAGCAGGGCTGAGACAGTAGTGTGATGGAGGGGGGAATCACCTCCAAGCCATGTGTCCAGTTAGCAAGGGAATGACAGAGAACAATAAAAAAAAAAAAAAAACAAAAAAAACATGGCCGGTCTTAGAATTCCTACATATAACCAAAACCCTAATATACCAAACCTAAATTTCATAATTAAGAACAATTTACACAAAAATTAGGCAGAAAAGATAAGAACCGAAAAAGAATAAAATAAAATAAAAAAATACAAGTAAAATAAGTAACAACACCCAAAAAATAATAAAAAATAAGATCACACTGGCTAAACTCACCGGTTGCAGGCTTGCTGACAGAAAAAGTTAAGAAAATTTCAAAAATTAATTTCATTCTGTTTCTTCTATACAGTTCTGGAGAGATTAAGTTACTCTTAAGCAAGCAGTAACAGACAGTAGTAGTGATGGAGGGGGGAATCACCTCCAAGCCATGTGTCCAGTTAGCAAGGGAATGACAGAGAACAATAAAAAAAAAAAAAAAACAAAAAACATGGCCGGTCTTAGAATTCTACATATAACCAAAACCCCTATATACCAAAACCTAAATTTCATAATTAAGAACAATTTACACAAAAATTAGGCAGAAAAGATAAGAACCGAAAAAGAATAAAATAAAATAAAAAATACAAGTAAAAATAAGTAAATAAATAATTCAAAAAATAATAAAAATAAGACGACTGGCTAAACTCACCAAGTTGCAGGCTTGCTGACAGAAAAAAAGCAAGAAAATTTCAAAATTATCTTCATTCTGTTTCTTCTATACAGTTCTGGAGAGATTAAGTTACCTAAGCAAGCAGTAACAGACAGTAGTGTGATGGAGGGGGGAATCACCTCCAAGCCATGTGTCCAGTTAGCAAGGGAATGACAGAGAACAATAAAAAAAAAAAACAAAAAAAACATGGCCGGTCTTAGAATTCCTACATATAACCAAAACCCTAATATACCAAACCTAAATTTCATAATGGGGAACAATTTACACAAAAATTAGGCAATATAAGAACCGAAAAAGAATAAAATAAAATAAAAAATAAAGTAAAATAAGTAAATAAATAATTCAAAAAATAATAAAAATAAGATCATACACTGGCTAAACTCACCAAGCTGCAGGCTTGCTGACAGAAAAAAGTTAAGAAAATTTCAAAATTATCTTCATTCTGTTTCTTCTATACAGTTCTGGAGAGTTCTGGAGAGATTAAGTTACCTTAAGCAAGCAGTAACAGACAGTAGTGTGATGGAGGGGGGAATACCTCCAAGCCATGTGTCCAGTTAGCAAGGAATGACAGAGAACAATAAAAAAAAAAAAAACAAAAAAAAACATGGCCGGTCTAGAATTCTACATATAACCAAAACCCTAATATACCAAACCTAAATTTCATAATTAAGAACAATTTACACAAAAATTAGGCAGAAAAGATAAGAACCGAAAAAGAATAAAATAAAATAAAAATACAAGTAAAATAAGTAAATAAATAATTCAAAAATAATAAAAAATAAGATCACACTGGCTAAACTCACCAAGTTGCAGGCTGTTGACAGAAAAAAGTTAAGAAAATTTCAAAAATTATCTTCTTCATTCTGTTTCTTCTATACAGTTCTGGAGAGTTTCGAGAGATTAAGTTACCTTAAGCAAGCAGTACAGACAGTAGTGTGATGGAGGGGGAATCACCTCCAAGCCATGTGTCCAGTTAGCAAGGGAATGACAGAGAACAATAAAAAAAAAAAAAAAAAAAAAACATGGCCGGTCTTAGAATTCCTACATATAACCAAAACCCTAATATACCAAACCTAAATTTCATAATTAAGAACAATTTACACAAAAATTAGGCAGAAAAGATAAGAACCGAAAAAGAATAAAATAAAATAAAAATACAAGTAAAAATAAGTAAATAAATAATTCAAAAATAATAAAAAATAAGATCACACTGGCTAAACTCACCAAGTTGCAGGCTTGCTGACAGAAAAAGTTAAGAAAATTCTTTAAAATTATCTTCTATTCTGTTTCTTCTATACAGTTCTGGAGAGTTCTGGAGAGATTAAGTTACCTTAAGCAAGCAGTAACAGACAGTAGTGTGATGGAGGGGGGAATCACCTCCAAGCCATGTGTCCAGTTAGCAAGGGAATGACAGAGAACAATAAAAAAAAAAAAAAAAAAACATGGCCGGTCTTAGAATTCCTACATATAACCAAAACCCTAATATACCAAACCTAAATTTCATAATTAAGAACAATTTATACAAAAATTAGCAGAAAAGATAAGAACCGAAAAAGAATAAAATAAAATAAAAAATACAAGTAAAAATAAGTAAATAAATAATTCAAAAAATAATAAAAAATAAGATCACACTGGCTAAACTCACCATGCCACAGGCTTGCTGACAGAAAAAGTTAAGAAAATTTCAAAAAATTATCTTCATTCTGTTTCTTCTATACAGTTCTGGAGAGTTCTGGAGAGATTAAGTTACCTTAAGCAAGCAGTAACAGACAGGATGGAGGTGGGGGAATCACCTCCAAGCCATGTGTCCAGTTAGCAAGGGAATGACAGAGAACAATAAAAAAAAAAAAAAAAAAAAAACATGGCCGGTCTTAGAATTCCTACATTATAACCAAAACCCTAATATACCAAACCTAAATTTCATACTAAGAACAATTTACACAAAAAAATTAGCAGAAAAGATAAGAACCGAAAAAGAATAAAATAAAATAAAAAATACAAGTAAAAATAAGTAAATAAATAATTCAAAAATAATAAAAATAAGATCACACTGGCTAAACTCACTACGTTGCAGGCTTGCTGACAGAAAAAAGTTAAGAAAATTTCAGAAAATTATCTTTATTCTGTTTCTTCTATACAGTTCTGGAGAGATTAAGTTACCTTAAGCAAGCAGTAACAGACAGTAGTGTGATGGAGGGGGGAATCACCTCCAAGCCATGTGTCCAGTTAGCAAGGGAATGACAGAGAACAACAAAAAAAAACAAAAAAGTACATGGCCGGTCTTAGAATTCCTACATATAACCAAAACCCTAAATATACCAAAACCTAAATTTCATAATTAAGAACAATTTACACAAAAATTAGCAGAAAAGATAAGAACCGAAAAAGAATAAAATAAAATAAAAAATACAAGTAAAAATAAGTAAATAAATAATTCAAAAAATAATAAAAAGATCACACTGGCTAAACTCACCAAGTTGCAGGCTTGTTGACAGAAAAAAGTTAAGAAAATTTCAAAATTATCTTCATTCTTGTTTCTTCTTATATGTAGTTCTGGAGAGATTGCTACTTCCAAGGAAGCAGTAACAGACAGTAGTGTGATGGAGGGGGGAATCACCTCCAAGCCATGTGTCCAGTTAGCAAGGGAATGACAGAGAACAATAAAAAAAAAAAAAAAAACAAAAAAAAAAACATGGCCGGTCTTAGAATTCTACATATAACCAAAACCCTAATATACCAAACCTAAATTTCATAATTAAGAACAATTTACACAAAAATTAGGCAGAAAAGATAAGAACCGAAAAAGAATAAAATAAAATAAAAAATACAAGTAAAAATAAGTAAATAAATAATTCAAAAATAATAAAAAAAAATAAGATCACACCAGCTAAACTCACCAAGTTGCAGGCTTGCTGACAGAAAAAAAAGTTAAGAAAATTTCAAAAATTATCTTCATTCTGTTTCTTCTATACAGTTCTGGAGAGTTCTGGAGGAGATTGGGTTACCTTTAAGCAAGCAGTAACAGACAGTAGTGTGATGGAGGGGGGAATCACCTCCAAGCCATGTGTCCAGTTAGCAAGGGAATGACAGAGAACAATAAAAAAAAAAAAAAAAAAAAAAAACATGGCCGGTCTTAGAATTCCTACATATAACCAAAACCCTAATATACCAAACCTAAATTTCATAATTAAGAACAATTTACACAAAAATTAGGCAGAAAAGATAAGAACCGAAAAAGAATAAAATAAAATAAAAAATACAAGTAAAAATAAGTAAATAAATAATTCAAAAAATAATAAAAAATAAGATCACACTGGCTAAACTCACCAAGTTGCAGGCTTGCTGGACAGAAAAAAGTTAAGAAAATTTAATTTCAAAAAATTATCTTCATTCTGTTTTCCCATACAGTTCTGGAGAGTTCTGGAGAGATTAAGTTACTCATGCTGTAACAGACAGTAGTGTGATGGAGTGGGGGGAATCACCTCCAAGCCATGTGTCCAGTTAGCAAGGGAATGACAGAGAACAATAAAAAAAAAAAAAAAAAAACATGGCCGGTCTTAGAATTCCTACATATAACCAAACCCTAATATACCAAACCTAAATTTCATAATTAAGAACAATTTACACAAAAATTAGGCAGAAAAAGATAAGAACCCTAAAAAGAATAAAATAAAATAAAATACAAGTAAAAATAAGTAAATAAATAATTCAAAAAATAATAAAAAATAAGATCACACTGGCTAAACTCACCAAGTTGCAGGCTTGCTGACAGAAAAAAAGGAAGGAAATTTCAAAAATTATCTTCATTCTGTTTCATACAGTTCTGGAGAGATTAAGTTACCTTAAGCAAGCAGTAACAGACAGGCAGGATGGAGTGGGGGGAATCACCTAAGCCATGTGTCCAGTTAGCAAGGGAAAATACAGAGAACAATAAAAAAAAAAAACAAAAAAAGTTATGTACGGTCTTAGAATTCCTACATATAACCAAAAAACCCCAATATACCAAACCTAAATTTCATAATTAAGAACAATTTACACAAAAATTAGGCAGAAAAGATAAGAACCGAAAAAGAATAAAATAAAATAAAAAATACAAGTAAAAATAAGTAAATAAATAATTCAAAAAATAATAAAAATAGACTACACTGGTTAAACTCACCAAGCTGCAGGCTTGCTTGACAGAAAAAAGTTAAGAAAATTTCAAAAATTATCTTCATTCTGTTTCTTCTATACAGTTCTGGAGAGTTCTGGAGATTGGTTACTTCCATAAGCAGTAACAGACAGTAGTGATGGAGGGGGGAATCACCTCCAAGCCATGTGTCCAGTTAGCAAGGGAATGACAGAGAACAATAAAAAAAAAAAAAAAAAAAAACATGGCCGGTCTTAGAATTCCTACATATAACCAAAACCCTAATATACCAAACCTAAATTTCATAATTAAGAACAATTTACACAAAAATTAGGCAGAAAAGATAAGAACCGAAAAAGAATAAAATAAAATAAAAAATACAAGTAAAAATAAGTAAATAAATAATTCAAAAAATAATAAAAAATAAGATCACACTGGCTAAATCAACATGTTGCAGGCTTGCTGACAGAAAAAAGTTAAGAAAATTTCAAAAATTATCTTCATTCTGTTTCTTCTATACAGTTCTGGAGAGATTAAGTTACCTTAAGCAAGCAGTAACAGACAGTAGTGTGATGGAGGGGGGAATCACCTCCAAGCCATGTGTCCAGTTAGCAAGGGAATGACAGAGAACAATAAAAAAAAAAAAAAAAAAAACATGGCCGGTCTTAGAATTCACATATAATCAAAACTCAATATACCAAACCTAAATTTCATAATTAAGAACAATTTACACAAAAATTAGGCAGAAAAGATAAGAACCGAAAAGAATAAAATAAAATAAAAATACAAGTAAAAATAAGTAAATAAATAATTCAAAAAAATAATAAAAATAAGATCACACTGGCTAAACTCACCAAGTTGCAGGCTTGCTGACAGAAAAAAGTTAAGAAAATTTCAAAAATTATCTTCATTCTGTTTCTTCTATACAGTTCTGGAGAGATTAAGTTACCTTAAGCAAGCAGTAACAGACAGTAGTGTGATGGAGGGGGGAATCACCTCCAAGCCATGTGTCCAGTTAGCAAGGGAATGACAGAGAACAAGTAAAAAAAAAAAAAAAAAAAAAAACATGGCCGGTCTTAGAATTCCTACATATAACCAAAACCCTAATATACCAAACCTAAATTTCATAATTAAGAACAATTTACACAAAAATTAGGCAGAAAAGATAAGAACCGAAAAAAGAATAAAATAAATAAAATACAAGTAAAAATAAGTAAATAAATAATTCAAAAAATAATAAAAATAAGATCACACTGGCTAAACTCACCAAGTTGCAGGCTTGCTGACAGAAAAAAAGTTAAGAAAATTTCAAAATTATCTTCATTCTGTTTCTTCTATACAGTTCTGGAGAGTTTGGAGAGATTAAGTTACCTTAAGCAAGCAGTAACAGACAGTAGTGTGATGGAGGGGGGAATCACCTCCAAGCCATGTGTCCAGTTAGCAAGGGAATGACAGAGAACAATAAAAAAAAAAAAAACATGGCCGGTCTTAGAATTCCTACATATAACCAAAAACCCTAATATACCAAACCTAAATTTCATAATTAAGAACAATTTACACAAAAATTAGCAGAAAAGATAACCGAAAAAGAATAAAATAAAATAAAAATACAAGTAAAATAAGTAAATAAATAATTCAAAAAATAATAAAAAATAAAGATCACACTGGCTAAACTCACCAAGTTGCAGGCTTGCTGACAGAAAAAGTTAAGAAAATTTCAAAATTATCTCTATTCTGTTTCTTCTATACAGTTCTGGAGAGATTAAGTTACCTTAAGCAAGCAGTAACAGACAGTAGTGTGATGGAGGGGGGAATCACCTCCAAGCCATGTGTCCAGTTAGCAAGGGAATGACAGAGAACAATAAAAAAAAAAAAAACAAAAAAAAAAACATGGCCGGTCTTAGAATTCCCACATATAACCAAAACCCTAATATACCAAACCTAAATTTCTATAATTAAGAACAATTTACACAAAATTAGGCAGAAAAGATAAGAACCGAAAAAGAATAAAATAAAATAAAATACAAGTAAAAATAAGTAAATAAATAATTCAAAAAATAATAAAAAATAAGATCACACTGGTTAAACTCACCAAGCTGCAGGCTTGCTGACAGAAAAAAGTTAAGAAATTTCAAAAATTATCTTCATTCTGTTTCTTCATACAGTTCTGGAGAGATTAAGTTACCTTAAGCAAGCAGCAACAGACAAAGAGGATGGAGGGGGAATCACCTCCAAGCCATGTGTCCAGTTAGCAAGGGAATGACAGAGAACAATAAAAAAAAAAAAAAAAAAAAACATGGCCGGTCTTAGAATTCCTACATATAACCAAACCCCTAATATACCAAACCTAAATACAATTAAGAACAATTTACACAAAAATTAGGCAGAAAAGATAAGCAAACCGAAAGAATAAAATAAAATAAAAATACAAGTAAAAATAAGTAAATAAATAATTCAAAAATAATAAAAAAAATAAGATCACACTGGCTAAACTCACCAAGTTGCAGGCTTGCTGACAGAAAAAGTTAAGAAAATTTCAAAAATTATCTTCATTCTGTTTCTTCTATACAGTTCTGGAGAGTTCTGGAGAGATTAAGACTAAGCAAGCAGTAACAGACAGTAGTGTGATGGAGGGGGGAATCACCTCCAAGCCATGTGTCCAGTTAGCAAGGGAATGACAGAGAACAATAAAAAAACATGGCCGGTCTTAGAATTCCTACATATAACCAAAACCCTAATATACCAAACCTAAATTTCATAATTAAGAACAATTTACACAAAAATTAGGCAAGAAAAGATAAGAACCTAAAAAGAATAAAATAAAATAAAAAAATAAGTGAAAAATAATAAAAAATAAGATCACACTGGCTAAACTCACCAAGTTGCAGGCTTGCTGACAGAAAAAGTTAAGAAAATTTCAAAATTATCTTCATTCTGTTTCTTCTATACAGTTCTGGAGAGTTCTGGAGAGATTAAGTTACCTTTTAAGCAAGCAGTAACAGACAGTAGTGTGATGGAGGGGGGAATCACCTCCAAGCCATGTGTCCAGTTAGCAAGGGAATGACAGAGAACAATAAAAAAAACAAAAAAAAATATGGCCGGTCTTAGAATTCCTACATATAACCAAAACCCCAATATACCAAACCTAAATTTCATAATTAAGAACAATTTACACAAAAATTAGGCAGAAAGATAAGAACCGAAAAAGAAATAAAATAAAATAAAAAATACAAGTAAAAATAAGTAAATAAATAATTCAAAAAATAATAAAAATAAGATCACACTACAAACTCACTGGGTTGCAGGCTTGCTGACAGAAAAAGTTAAGAAAATTTCAAAAATTATCTTCATTCTGTTTCTCTCATACAGTTCTGGAGAGTTCTGGAGAGATTAAGTTACCTTACAAGCAGTAACAGACAGTAGTGTGATGGAGGGGGAATCACCTCCAAGCCATGTGTCCAGTTAGCAAGGGAATGACAGAGAACAATAAAAAAAAAAAAAAAAAAAAACATGGCCGGTCTTAGACCTACATATAACCAAAACCCTAATATACCAAACCTAAATTTCATAATTAAGAACAATTTACACAAAAATTAAAGAAAAGATAAGAACCAAAAAAGAATAAAATAAAATAAAAAATACAAGTAAAAATAAGTAAATAAATAATTCAAAAATAATAAAAAAATAAGATCACACTGGCTAAACTCACTCAAGTTGCAGGCTTGCTGACAGAAAAAAGTTAAGAAAATTTCAAAATTATCTTCATTCTGTTTCTTCTATACAGTTCTAGAGAGATTAAGCATTCTTAAGCAAGCAGTAACAGACAGTAGTGTGATGGAGGGGGGAATCACCTCCAAGCCATGTGTCCAGTTAGCAAGGGAATGACAGAGAACAATAAAAAAAACAAAAAACATGGCCGCCTTAGAATTCCTACATATAACCAAAACCCTAATATACCAAAAAACCTAAATTTCATAATTAAGAACAATTTACACAAAAATTAGCAGAAAAGATAAGAACCGAAAAGAATAAATAAAATAAAAAATACAAGTAAAATAAGTAAATAAATAATTCAAAAAATAAAATAAAAAATAAGATCACACTGGCTAAACTCACCAAGTTGCAGGCTTGCTGACAGAAAAAGTTAAGAAAATTTCAAAATTATTCTTCATTCTGTTTCTTCTATACAGTTCTGGAGAGATGGGGTTACTCTCCAAGCAAGCAGTAACAGACAGTAGTGTATGGAGGGGGGAATCACCTCCAAGCCATGTGTCCAGTTAGCAAGGGAATGACAGAGAACAATAAAAAAAACAAAAAAAAACATGGCCGGTCTTAGAATTCCTACATATAACCAAAACTTAATATACCAAACCTAAATTTCATAATTAAGAACAATTTACACAAAAATTAGGCAGAAAAGATAAGAACTGAAAAAGAATAAAATAAAATAAAAAATACAAGTAAAAATAAGTAAATAAATAATTCAAAAAATAATAAAAAATAAGATCACACTGGCTAAACTCACCAAGTTGCAGGCTTGCTGACAGAAAAAAAGTTAAGAAAATTTCAAAAATTATCTTCTCTCATTCTGTTTTCCATATACAGTTCTGGAGAGATTAAGTTACCTTAAGCAAGCAGTAACAGACAGTAGTGTGATGGAGGGGGAATCACCTCCAAGCCATGTCCATAGTTAGCAAGGAATGACAGAGAACAATAAAAAAAAAAAAAAAAAAAAACATGGCCGGTCTTAGAATTCCTACATATAACCAAAACCCTAATATACCAAACCTAAATTTCATAATTAAGAACAATTTACACAAAAATTAGGCAGAAAAGATAAGAACCGAAAAAGAATAAAATAAAATAAAAAATACAAGTAAAAATAAGTAAATAAATAATTCAAAAATAATAAAAAAAATAAGATCACACTGGCTAAACTCACCAAGTTGCAGGCTTGCTGACAGAAAAAAAGTTAAGAAAATTTCAAAATTATCTTCATTCTGTTTCTTCTATACAGTTCTGGAGAGATTAAGTTACCTTACAAGAAAAATAAGGTAGTGTGATGGAGGGGGAATCACCTCCAAGCCATGTGTCCAGTTAGCAAGGGAATGACAGAGAACAATAAAAAAAAAAACAAAAAAAAAACATGGCCGACTTTAGAATTCCTACATATAACCAAAACCCTAATATACCAAACCTAAATTTCATAATTAAGAACAATTTACACAAAAATTAGGCAGAAAAGATAAGAACTAAAAAGAATAAAATAAAATAAAAAATACAAGTAAAAATAAGTAAATAAATAATTCAAAAAATAATAAAAAAATAAGATCACACTGGCTAAACTCACCAAGTTGCAGGTCATTGGACAGAAAAGTTAAGAAAATTTCAAAAATTATCTTCATTCTGCTTCTTCTATACAAATTCTGGAGAGATTAAGTTACCTTAAGCAAGCAGTAACAGACAGTGTGATGGAGGGGGAATCACCTCCAAGCCATGTGTCCAGTTAGCAAGGGAATGACAGAGAACAATAAAAAAAAAAAAAAAAAAACATGGCCGGTCTTAGAATTCTACATATAACCAAAACCCTAATATACCAAACCTAAATTTCATAATTAAGAACAATTTACACAAAAATTAGGCAGAAAAGATAAGAACCGAAAAAGAATAAAATAAAATAAAAAATACAAGTAAAAATAAGTAAATAAATAATTCAAAAAATAATAAAAAATAAGATCACACTGGCTAAACTCACCAAGTTGCAGGCTTGCTGACAGAAAAAAAAAAGTTAAGCTAAAAAAAAACAAAAGCCATGTATACACCTCCCTCTCAGCATTATAGTGAATCGCATATCTTTGTTAATGGACATAGATTAGAAGTTGTTGGTACTTTTATTGATCTTAGGAGTGTTCTTTAAAGAGACAGCTCACTTGATAAGTCATCGTGTACAAAAAGTAAGTAACGCCTTAATTATTGTAAAATTAACTGTTGTATATTGTCCTATGTATAAAATAAATACTATTTCAGATTCTCATTTTGCAATAAACATTAAGAAATCTAATGAATATTAATTGCAATCTCTTTTTTATTATTATTTTTACATTTTGAAATTTAGTTCTTACATAATTAATAGGCACAAAGTCTAAAGGCAACTCATAATAAATATCAAAACCTTCCATAAGGAATTAAGAATTATTGGCCAGAAAAGTCAATGTCATAATATTCTGATAAATATGTGAATAAACAATGAACTAAATTCCTCATTATTTATTAATCAAACATTGTTCGACTATATGCTTATCTTGAAGCTATTTCCAGCCTTTACCTATTATCATATCAATTGTACTTTCATTTTATAATCTCTCGAACGTTCCACTACATTAAACTTGTTTAAAGATCTGCATATGGGATCTTTCGATTATACTAGCTCTGATGAAAGTTTACAACTGATGGTTGCCTAGTTTTTTACTTTCTTTCAACTAATGAAGTAGTTACCAACTTAAAAGTGTTAGACCAATTTTGAGAAGTGTTCTTAAATGTGCGTTGTAGCGTAATAGACATCGGCTCGGTAGAAATAAGAAATCAGAAAGCAGTGTTTGAATTCCAATCAAATTCGTTTCATTCACTTGCGCACAAATACTCTTGGGAAAAGTATTACTCCATCTCTTCTCCTTCCAGTTGTGAGATGAATAACAGGACATATTAGATTCTATAGCCTCGGTTGGTGACCGGTCTACTGCAGAAAGTAATGGCTACCTACTGCAGGAAAATATTCTGTCTAGTGAGTCATGTCTCTTTAGAGACATGATCACTCAAGCGCGTATCACGGATGGCAATTAACTGACTGCTAAATAGTTTCATTTTTGTCCATTGCCTAAAATCCGCGCGTCTGGGGTATGACTGCATCCGGCAACGAGGCTTCCGAGGTTTGAAGGAGCGTGGAATCACTTCGTAGTTACTGTTGTTTCCAAGTCCACCCTGAAACGAGATGGTAACACTTGTTAGGGTACCAACTATGGACAAATACTTAAACCCGAACTGGAGTCAAAACACTATGAATATATAAAAATACATTTTTTTTAGTAAAAACGTTACCAGCAATACATTTGTGTAATAGATAGATAGATAGATAGATAGATAGATAGATAGATAGATAGATAGATAGATAGATAGATAGATTACCAGTAATATTTTTGTAAAAGAAATTACTAATGCGCCCGAGAAAATTAAATTTCGGTATTAAATGAACCATGAGGAGTTGATATGCACTAAACAAGCAAACAAAACTCAATTCTGCGACTCAACGGATTCGAATATCAGTTTAAAATAACTTTTTAAAATTGCCAGTCTCTTAGTTTTTATAACATGTGAAACAAAATGTACAGCTGAATCGTACTCATATGGCAATATTAACAACCGTAAAAAATTGATGTGTAATAAATATTATTTATTTATTTAGAATAGTCATTTTTCTTAAAAAAAAAATTTATTATTGTCTGAATTACTCGGATGAAGAATCGTCATTTTTCTTAAAATATTATATGTTTATAATTTATTAAAATAAATAGTCCTAACTAATATGAATGTTCTTATATGCGACTTTTATTTATTTTTTTTTTTTAGTTAGCAAATGTTATTATAGACTGTTCATGGCATGGACGCCATTTGTTTCTTGTGAACATATTTGCATATGATTCAGGTTATATGAAGTACTTTCTTCTATAATGTTTCACTAACAACAATCTGATTCGTCCAAATCGAGCTCTACAAATCGAGTGTTATGTCACTAGTGATGTCACTCAATTGCTGCTATTTATACACTCTACCCACCCCCGCCCCAGTAGACAGGAAGTTGCAGGAAGTGACATCATAGTAGTCGTGACAGTAGCCTTAGCTCAACTATTCAACAAAGGTCATATAAAATGGCTCCCACAATAATTTCGAGGATAATTTGCGTGCTTGAAGATGTACATTCTCACAACATTAAGACATTTTCAGCGTGCCTTGCATCATTTATATTCTGTTTATCATCATCTCCTCCCCCTCTCTCTCTCTCTCTCTCATCCTCTCTCTATCTATCTCACGCACACACACACACACACACACACACACACTCACTAACCCTTTCTTCCACACACTTTGTTTTTATTATCAGTTATGTCATGATCATTCATCACTACTCAAAATTTCATTCTTTTTTATTCTAATTTTATCTTCTATATCATTTTTACTTATTTTTATAATTTTTTCACTCTTTCTCTTCTAATCTTTCTCTCAATATTATCTTTGCCCTTCGTCTTCATTTCTACCTTGTATTGTCTTCGCCCTCAAGTCAGATTCGTCCCTCTCATTCTCATCTGTTTGTCTATTATTTTGTATAATCTGTTCCGCTTCAATTAAATCTAGTTGCTTAATCTCCTTTGTGATATTCCATTAAGTGCTCTATCAAATTGTCAATTATTCTTTCTCTCTCTTCCTGTCCCTTTCTCTCTCTCTCCTCCACACTCTACTTTCTAAAGTTTTTCAAATTTTCTCTCTATCCATATGGATTCATGTATGTATATCTATCTGTCTATCTATCTATCTATCTATCTATCTATCTATCTATCTCTCTCTCTCTCTCTCTCTATATATATATATATATATATATATATATATATATATATATATACGACTACGCACAACAGTATACACCCTCAAGGAATCCCGAGAGGAGGGAGAATGAAATTCCCGCTAGGACGGATATTACGATACTCACCCCTATGAGCTTCACATGGGCTACGACGTCGATTTGCGGCTGCAGAAAGGAATGCAAGTATGTGCGCGGCCTTAGAATACACCGGGACCGGATTAAATGCATGGATAAGGAAGGTCTAACGCAACGCACATCCCCTGGTGAGACGAAGGAGGGGCATGGCCGGGACTCACACCACAGCGCCCAGTCCCCCCCCCCCCCCCCCAAGCAACTGACCAAACACACTCGAGCAAAGTAATTCTGGAAAGACGAATATTCAGTGTTTCTCTTTTTTGCCTCGTCTTGGCTGAGGCGGAAATGACATACGATGTTTCTGATTGGACGCTTCCTATTTCATAACTGGCAGTAGCAGTTATAAATCTGTTGTTGTTTGCTTAACGATTAGAGGATCGCCTGCTGGAATAATAGCATTGTTCCGGTAGGGTCTTTTGGGTAAACAAGAATAATACTGAAAAACCCAAAACTTCTAATGGCCCAAGAAATAACATCATTGATGAGGCGATCCTGTGAATTTGTAGGAGTGTAGTCATTATATATAGAGAGAAATTAAAGCAGACACGTTATTTCATGGTAAATCGGAAGTATAGGCCTATTTCAGACCAACCATCATCAGCTTCCGTCTTTATTGTACAGAAGATTTTACACGAATGAAATTCACAAAGGCCTAAAAAAAAATGGAATAAAACTAAAGATCGCCCCCTTAAACGAGAAAATTTAAGAAAAAATACATCATTACATCAGTTCGGCGAATACACACACATAAGAGCGGATGTCAACTTAAATCTAAAGATACATTCAGCAAATCAATAAGACTGTTGACTCGTAGATTTCAAACGTAAAGGAAGGGAGTTAGGTAAGAGAGAGAGAGAGAGAGAGAAAGCGTTAAAAAGGAAGGGTAAGTATCTTAAAGCGTAAACGAAAAGGGAAGAAGAAAGAAGAGAGGAATAAATTTGAATAAGAAAGAACAGATGATAGGAGAAAAGGAAAATAAAAAATAAATATTATATATTAACGATAAAAGGATAAGAAATTGGGGTCTAAAAATTAAAAATATTTAAGAGATAATAGTTAATCAATCAATAATATATATATATATAGATAGATAGATAGATAGATAGATAGATAGATAGATAGATAGATAGATAGATAGATAATCAATCAATAATACATATATATTCTCAACAGTAGCATATCTCGGTTTCATACACGACAATATCATTTGATATCAATATTTGAATTATGCATCAGTCATTTTTCAATCAGTACCTGATGATTGCGTTGTGCATGAAATTCATACATGAGTCGTTTTGCCGGTGAGTAAATATGTATATTTATTAATAGTATAAATTACAGCTCTATTATTTTAGATCGAGCACCATTTACTAGTATTAACCGTCAATGAGCGATATTTTATAACCATTTATATAGAGAGTACGGTGAATAATTTATCGTCTAAATTGCACGAAAATAAAAATAACACTGACATCTCATTTTAACTGATATTAGCAATATTTACCAAAATACACACTCGCATCTTGAAATACTGGAGTAAATTTATTTAATAAAATTGTCATTGATTTCAACCGCAGCCTTCAGACGATTTAGCAACAGTTCTGAATGGCCTTCTTGTTTAAGTTGGTGAATGTTGCCATAATACTTACCTTCAGTAATCATTGCTTTTTCAAAGAGATTTGTTGGTTTCTTGCTTAATTGTGTCCCACGCATGATAATCAAGGGGGTTGCAGTCTGGGAAGTTAGGTGGCCGGATATAAGGGGGTGATGTGATCACCGAAATTGTCTGGCAGCCATGATTAGATTCTCTAGCTTGTGCCGCATGATGCAGAGTTCTATTGCCAGGCATAGTGTCTTCCAGAAGCCACCATCTTGGCCCAGGGCAGCACTATCTCATCAAAACACTTGATTTAGAACTCTGTGTTGAGTCTAAGGCTCTCATCAACAATTTCCGGAGTTCTTTTCTTATTAGAACGATCAGAATGAGATGTCCGAGCTGTCGTACTTTCATAATCCTCATTAACCTCATTTAACTCTTTCTGAAACCTCTGTACTGTCCACAGTACAGTGACCCAAACACTCTGAAATGTTTGTATTGAAGTATCCAGTGTGAATGAAAAACAGAATAACGTGCGATTTCCAAAATTTTTGGCTGGGCAAATTGCGTTCTTTTTTCTCACCGACGGTGGCGAACTGATCGTATTTGTGCAGTCGACAAAATCAAAAACAATCAACGTGCATGCAAAAAATTAAAAATGAATTATTATATGGCAACGATTTACCCATCGCACCCTCTGTGTGTGTGTGTGTGTATGTGTGTGTGTGTGTGTGTGTGTGCGTAAAAATTACTAGAATTTAACTTATTTTCTATCAGCGAAATTGTATGTATGTGTATGTATGCAGATAGGCGCGTAGTTCACATTCCGAACACCCAAAAACACACGGACTCGAGTTGGGGCTTTTTTGCCGTATTTTCCTATGGTCATTTGTATATTACCCAGCAATGTGCATTTCCTATTCAGTGCCCACATATCGTACTATACGTGAAACTTGTGAAAATTATTCAGATGATGTCACCTGACCCTTTTAGATCTCCGACAGCTAGAATCATCATCTCATGGGGAGAGAGAGATAGTGGGGAGGTGAACGATCGGAAAGGGAACGATAGAGAGAAAGGGCTAAAGAAAGGTAAGCAGAGAAAGTGGAAGATAGTATACACAATGTGTGTAGTCAGAGGTGAAATTAAGGAATACATTAGTAGTTGAGAGAAAGATGCTTCATATGAATATAGAAAATTTGCATGTTCATATCGCGTCGTGATTACCATTATAGAAGTGGTTGTTTTTTATGAAGTTAGCTATAGTTTTTTCACTTAAAAATCCAATACGTATTAAATTACTTTCATTGCTCTCGTACGCTGAAGTAAAATAGATGAGGGAACGAAAGAGACAAAGAGGCTAGAGATATTTCTAGATCTTGAATTTATTCACAGGGTAGCAACTATCTTTTGAGAGGAAATGTTTTCCCCAGCAAAAGGTACATCTTGTCTCGTTGAGAGTCCCAGCTAAAAAAAAAAACGAGATTCTCTCAGTTTTTTATTTGGCGTCAGGAAGCCCGCTTTACCCGCACATTTCTGTTAGTAGCCTCCTGGGAAAATTTTTTTTGGTTTTTATTTTATTTTGTACTTTTATTTTAACATCCACGTATTCTAACCAGTGTGTTTGGAGTAGATCCAAGTCCACTGATGATCCTGTCAATAGCATATCAACTGTAAAAAAGTGATGGTTCCATAATGCTATAGAGTTTTTTCTCTTCCTCTACCCTGGAAAACTCAAACGAACTCTGGCGAATACGAAATAAAATAGACATTTTGGAAGAAAATATTTTAAAGCCTACAAGAAGACTGAAAAGAAGTTCACATTTCCCAGACATACATCTCGAACAACTCAAGAACTGTTTCGGAAGAAAATTAATAACTTTTCAGACTAGCCATGTTGCAATTCGGGTAATAACTGCATAGAAAACCGCTGGCGAAATTTTAAAGTGCTATATCCAAAAGTCACCAACAAGCATAACTAAGATGGACTGGTAATAAAAAGTACGTTAAATTATTCAAAACTTGTCAGCATCACTCCAAATTAATTTGATACTATTTTTATTTAAAAAGAAGCTACTGCTTATTACTGATTACACCGTATGGACTAAATGGAAATACTTTGGAAATACTATTAAATCAATATTTTTAGATTGTCATAAGATTGAATTATAGAATAAAAATTTCAATTATTTTCCAAGTGAACAAAATTTTATGCACGTCATCTTAATATTTAATGAAAACGTAACTTAAGTTAGATTATAAACATAAAAACTAGACAATGAATATCTAAATACATAAACAATAACGTAAATAAATTAGACAATAAACATATATTTAAAATGTGTTGCATAAATATAAGATATTGTCCATCGGGATCAAAACTGGCTGAACTGTCAGGTGTTCCTGTTTAGTTTTCTTTTTGTACAAGTATTTTTGTACGTCTCCATGATTATCTAGAATTGGTCTTGTTTTTATGATAGAAAATGTTTTATTGATACATCCTGGCATTTTTATCACTGTGGTTAATCCAAAGTGACATCATGGTTACTTGGAGCAAGACGGCAACGAATTTTCACAAAACGAATGAATAAAAGCACATTTTCCACTGATCATTCTTTTAGAAAAAAATCATACATGTTTTACATAGATAAAGCTCATCCTAAGGTGTGAGCTATAATTGTGAGCACAACTTTTTGTGTCTCTTTAAGGTTTGGGCTAGCAGGAAGGATCTTCCCAATAATTTTATAGAAACCTTTTCCAATAATTTCGAGAGATCCAACTACACTGGAATTATTCATGTCCTTGTCTACCACATCTTTTAAAATTTCCACTTCAAGATTCTTGTATTTTGATAGTATTTTGAAGATTTTCAAATATACATTACAATCTGCGTCACTGCAGTCATGTTAATAAGAAAGTACATTCTGTTCTTGTTGCCTTTGATCACAATTTTTGGGCGATTACTATTGATTATTCTGTCTGTGTGTATTGTAAAGTCCCATAAAATTGTTACAAGTCCTACCACTTTATATTCAGTGGGTGCTAACACAGTGAATCCTGATACAAAATGATCAATAGTTTCTCGATATTTATCATAGAATCTGCATTTCGGGTTAATACAATTTTTCAGTTCTACTGCTTGGTAAATTCTAATTAAGAAAAATATAACCCACATTTTCAGATTTTAACACTGCACTACGTAACCACTGTAAGGGTACGGGGTTTCTCTACATCATCTTGTTTGGTACTGACAAGTTATTGAGGTTTACCTTGCCATCGTTTTTACATTTGGTACATTGTATTTGCTTTTTCTTTCTTTCTTAGGTTCTTTACTGTTTTTATTATTGATATTAGAGATGCAATCTTCGAGAATGCACAAGAATTCATAAACGACAACTTTCACGTGTGTGCCAAGTAACTGAGAACAAATTAAAGATTTTCGTGGCATGAGGCATTCACACGAAGTAAAATTATCAATACATTTCATTGCCTAGAAGATTTTTCTGTGAAAGCGTATCTTTGTTTTTTACTCTTATGTTACGATCTTGTGCGTTACAGAAAATATTTCATATTTGATCTCACCATAGAGATAAGTTTTTGCTGCAGTTGACGGGGATATTGCAAGACATTTGCTTGTCATATAATATTCGTAATGTCTTGCTCTACTTGTGTTATATCCTCACATTGGTGACACTAAGTGGAAGTGACTTTCTTATGACGAGGGTTCGGGTTCTTCTTTGAGGTGAAGATGTCAACTCCGTAAAAGGGAAGAGTACAACAAAAATAATTGAAATATATTAAAATACATGTGAAAATCTTGTAATAATAATAATAAAGAATTTCACTAAATATGTATTTTGTATTGCTCCTATTTTTGTTTGTATGTTTCTTTGTTACCTTAAAACAGCAAAAATGGTACTTCGTAGCGTAGTTTTGCCACAGTCATACCGTTAAATTGATCTAGCATGAAAAAATAAAGCCATCTCTAATTTGCATCTTAATAATTATAGTGTAAGATCTTCAGCCACGCTTATTTCGATGGTAATGACTTGATTTTCGTATGTTTATGTTTCTTACGCACTACCCAGTAAAATCTTATTTGCTACAGAAACCAAAGCAACACATAGAGTGGCTCTATTCCCAACAAGGAATTCTTCAAGATTAAAATATTTGATTTGTTTCAATGCTGATTAAAAACAAATGATGTCAACACTGAAAAAAATGAAAAGGTAACTAATTACAGCATAAAAGTAATAATACCGTGATATAATAATTGCTTTTTTAATTTGTGCAAAAATTATCGCCATTTATATGCCAAGTGTTCTAACGAATTACATTCTTTAGACTCACCAGTTAAAACATTCACAGTTAGCGCCCACAATGTTATGTTCACAGTGGCATATTTTATATTTTTATTTTATTTATCTTTATTATTATTATTATTATTAGTAGTAGTAGTAGTAGTAGTAGTAGTACTTATTTCTCCTTTAGTTACTTAGTTAACCTATGACCCAACCACCCTTGGTCTCATGGTGCATGTTGCGTACGTTAACTTGCCGTAAGTTAGTCCACCTGAGTCTGAAGCTGTTCGCTTCCGTTCCGCCCGCAAGTGATCGAAGATGTCAAATGACTAGTCGAAAACCCTTTACTTACTCTGCCACGTCGTGATTTCTGATCTCAGAGAAGTTAAGGATCTGAGGAAAAGAGCCGGTAGTCTTCGTGCTGCATTCCTCGACAACTGCAAATCAAGATGCGGTTAGGTGTATAATACAGAAAGGAAACAGAAAAGAACAAAAAATAACAAGACAGTATCGAAGGCCAGTCTATGTCGACTAATGATTATATTGCATCTCTTTGTACAACAAAATAAAGAGAGTAAAAGAAGAAATTAAAAGGAAAAAACAATCCAATTTTTTTAGAGTCCACAAATTTCTGCTGCTACTATGTCTTTTGTTGTTAGAATTAATACAGTCTTTATGCTCTCCTCTGCTTGTGGTTCTGCTTATGGGTGGTATACATGTTACTAGCGTGGTGGGAGATAGTAATTTTCCGCGTTTTCACGCATTCCCGGCGAATTCCTTGTCTGTTTGACACTCTGTGACAATCTCTGCGTCTGTCTGACTTGAACATCAAATCCGTTGTCTTTTGTTGAAACCGTTTAAATATGGTGTGGGGTGGTAAGTGATCAGAATATCTCTCCATTAAAATGTAACGTCAACTTCGAGTATCTGGTTTAAATCACCCGCCTGCGGTTTCGAGCCGATGCCTGCAATCAGGAATCCTGGAGACACGATTCTGTTGGCTTTATACATTCACCTTTCAGCGTTAATTACAATTCCATCCTCACGTGGGTGGTCTCCTTCCAAATCCGATCGATAATTTCCAATTTTCAGTCAAAACAGAATTCTCTCCCTTTCGCAAGGCCATATAGTCTTTGTTAAATTGTTATTATCAGTCGATGTCATCTCGTAAATATCTTGTGTTCTCTCTCTCTCTCTCTCTCTCTCTCTCTCTCTCTCTCTCTCTCTCTCTCTCTCTCTCTCTCAGCCCTTCCTAAGAAAAAGACAAAAAATATATATGCACACAGAGATATTCTCCAAATATGTATTCCTGGGATCAAATCCAGGGTCTGTCGATACCCGTTTTAACGCATGTGCATAAAGAACGCTTACATTGTTACAAACCCGTATATGCGTATCAGCCTGTCAATACCTCATAAATAATGCAATATACCGTTTTAATCAAGTGGAAAGACGGAAAAGACATATCAACTTAGTTTTAAAGAAAGAAAGAAAGAAAGAAAGAAAGAAAGAAAGAAAGAAAGAAAGAAAGAAAATACGGAAGCCGTGGAATTTTCATCGGTACTACCAGCTATTAATATTATTACATGCAAAATTATTGGTTTCATTTTTTTTTCCTTTTCTACCGTGAACATTCGCAGACTATTGCAAAAAATTCATTTTTCTAAAGTTCATAAATAAATGTAGTTTGATTTCGATCAATTACAGAGTAGTTCCTCTTATTTATTTATCTACTTACTTGCAAATAATTAATATAAATCAGAGGAAGAGAGAGAGAAAGAAACAGATTGCGTTATTTTACCATGTTTAAATCATGAAATCTAACCCTTATTTATTTTGCGAATAAATTTAACACTGATACTCAACAAAATAAAAATTATATTTGCCTAGAAACTGCGTTAAAACCCTTCAGAAGACAGAGAAGCAGATGGACGGGTTCCCATTTCTAATTATTATCGCTGACGTGCGTACACACACACGCACGCATGCGTGCGGATGCACACACAAGCAGGTGCGCACGCGCGCACTAAAAGAAAATTATAAGCCAATATCAGCCATTTTGTATCAAAGCTGATGAGTATCATATTAAGTAACTGGATAGTAATAGGACACATATTGCCTAATTACATATTTCGAACACAATTACACACGCACGCGCACACACACACACACACACATGTGTACACCTATTTCTCCCCACTCTCCTATATATATATATATATATATATATATATATATATAAACAGTGTAAGTGCATTTTTCTCTAAGTCTCCTCTCTTTCCCTCTATTTTTCGCTTTTCTTTTTTATTAGTACCTATACTCATTATCTAAATACACCAACAGACTAAAATCCATGCAAATATTCCTATACATGTACTCCTTCAAACGCTATCTGTAGAATTAGTCAGCTAGTCCAAAAGATATGGTATTTAACATTTAGTATTTTACCACTGAGTAAGATGAGTGATTCTATGATAAATATTCATTTACTATAGAATTGCCGTTTGCAGATTAGTTTTGTTGCGGGTAATGTGAAAATTTATTGTCTTGTAGTTCTGTGCTAAATTAAGGTAAATATTTAGCATCTTAAGGTCATGATCTTTAAAGGGGGTTTACCAAACTAGTTTCGTCAACCATTTTAAACGATTTTTATCCTCAAAAAGTTATGAAAGATTTTTACCCTGCGCCAAATTTTTATACCTTCTACTTGCTGTGTACCTTCAGATCATGTCCAAGTATAGCTCTCCACAACGACTTATCCCTTTTTTTTTAATCATTTCACCCCAAGCAAGGCATTCCACTGCCACTATTGCGCTTGGGGCTACAGAGGGGGAGGTAAATAGGAAGAGTGGTTGGATATAGGAAATGTCAGAAGGGGGGGTGATAGATAGTTGGGTGGGTGGGAAGAGTGTTTGAAAGAATGGAAGTTAGTTTGTTAGAAGGTGTCTTACATTTAAACTCCTGGAGATTGTAGCAGTCGGGGAAGCAGTCATGTGGAAGAGAATTCCACAGTCGGGAAGTGCGAGAAAAGAAACTGTTGGAGTAGAAGTTGCGGTTGCATTTTATCGGTTTCACTGTAAAAGGGTGGGATCTAGTTGCTAATCTAGTATCTCGTGCAAATTCGAACCTAGGGGGCACCAGTGATCTAAGTTCATCGGAGTAGAAGCCATGAAAGTATTTATAGAAGAGACACAGGGAAGCCACGTCGCGCCGGTGAGAGAAAGAGAGACTGCAGGCGGTCTGCTAAGTCGGTATCGATCACATTACAGACCCTCCGCTGTACCTTGTCGAGAAGCCCAAGGAGAATAACAGGGGCACCCGACCAGATATGGCAACAGTATTCAATGCACGGGCGGATGGTAGATTTATAAATGTGCAGGATAGATTCAGACGGAAAAAACCTCCGGGCCCTGCACAGAGAACCGACTTTTATAGCAGCGGATTTAGCAATGGATTTGATATAGTCATTCCACTTGAGGTCCGCTGAAAGTGTGAGACCAAGGAGGCGTAGTGTTTTACTCACTGGGAGGCAAGCCTGGTCCATGCTAATAGGAGCTAGGTGCGATTGTTGGAGCTCTTAGTAACGTTTGCCCTTATACCACCTTTCTCAACCCATTATACTACCACTTACTCGCACAAACTTTAGAGGTAGGTGGACCACTGATTTCATCAGTATCTTTTGTCCCCGATAAACTCTGTGAGTGTTAAATTCCTCAAAGCGTCTTTCCTCCATGTATACAAAAATGTATGCTGTCTCTTTCTGATTCTTAGCATCCTTCTGTAAATCCACATCTCTGTCACCACAAGTCTCTTTCTCATTTGTGAAGAGATTTGTGAAGAGATTGTCCAGTATAAATGTCTTTAATACTGTTGAATTCTGTTCTGGGTGAGCCATTCATTTTTTTTTTTTTTTTTTTTTTTTTTTTGTCGTTTTGCCGAATTTTTGCTTGATTTTAAAACTTTTTATGCTTAATTGAAGGATTGATTTTGTTTTCTTAGAAATTTCATTGCCTGGAATCTTGTCTTAGTTTGCCATGCTTTCCTCTTCTCTGCTGGCTGGTTGGCTAGCCTCTCATTGCCACATTCTGTGATGAAAAAGTTAAATATTTTTTCAAAGTTCAGTAGCTTTGTGTTCGGCTCGGAATTAAAATGTCTTTAATACTGTTGAATTCTGTTCTGGGTGAGCCATTCATTTTTTATTTTTTTTTTTTTGTCGTTTTAGCGAATTTTTGCTTGATTTTAAAACTTTTTATGCTTAATTGAAGGATTGATTTTGTTTTCTTAGAAATTTCATTGCCTGGACTTTAACTAAGTTAAAACTTAGCAATTCAACAACTTTTTCCCATTTTTTTTCAATTGGATCGGATGGACTATACGATCGCCCGGTTCACACTCCACCCACATCTGTTGAGCGGGTGAGGAGGCTCATCCCTTGTTTCCTGTTTGGGATGCGGTTTCCGGTTTTCTCTTCTCCAATCTTTTCACTCTTTTATCTATTTTTTTTTTCTCCAATTGGAGTGGATAGACTGGACTGTCGCCCGGTTCACACTCCACCCACCTCTATTGGGCGGGTGAGGAGGCTCATCCCTTGTTTCCTGTTTGGGATGCGGTTTCCGGTTTTCCCTTTTCAAGTCTTTTCACTCTTTTATTTTTTTTTTTTTCAATTGGAGTAGATAGACTAAACTATCGCCCGGTTCACACTCCACCCACATCTATTGAACAGGTGAAGAGGCTCATCCCTTGTTTCCTGTTTAGGATGCGGTTTCCGGCTTTCTCTTTTCCATTCTTTTTACACTTACGTAGCCCCCTGCGCATCAGTGGCGTTATCGCCTTGCTTGGGGTGATATGATTTTAAAAAAATATATATATATACTTGGAAATTTACTGCCATATTGAAGGATTGATAGTGAAGCAGATTTATAGATCACTATCTGAAAGAGAAATCTACTAGTAATTAATTTCCATCTTCCAGGAAAGCTACAAAAAGTAACGATAATAGAATTAATTTAGAATATTAAAGATTTTAGAATCGATTATATTTTTAATTGTCTCCGCTGCAACATTACCTGTTTAGGATGCGGTTTCCGGTTTTCTCTTTTCCGATCTTTTCCCTCTTTTCTTTCTTTTTTTTTTTTCAATTGGAGTAGATAGACTAAACTATCGTCCGGTTCACACTCCAAACACGTCTATTGAACAGGTGAAGAGGCCCATCCCTGTTTAGGATGCGGTTTCCGGTTTTCTCTTTTCCAATCTTTTAACTCTTTTCTTTCTTTTTTTTCCAATTGGAGTAGATAGACTAAACTATCGCCCGGTTCACACTCCACCCACGTCTATTGAACAGGTGAAGAGGCTCATCCCTTGTTCCCTGTTTAGGATGTGGTTTCCGGCTTTCTCTTTTCCAATCTTTTTACTCTTATGTAGACCCCTGCATATCAGTGGCGTTATCGCCTTGCTCGGGGTGATATGATGAAAAAAAAATATAAGATAGGACACCCGATAGATTTCGTAGATAGAGATCAGCAAAAAAAATAAGAATATGAATTCGGATGTTTTTCCTAGCGACAGCTGATCATACAGAGCAATTTCAGAGAATTCAGCCTACACTGGAATTTTTAATCTGTCAGATCAATGTAAACTTTTTAAAAAGTATCAGTAAATTAACGAAGAGTAAAACACAATACGCTTGCAGGTTATTTGCTGGAAGGTGTATATGTCTTCAACATAGTAGAGCGAAAATATATTTATAATGTCGAGTTTCGTTCAACCTAATATTGCTACAAAGAAACTGACGACGTGATTTGTTAACCCTAGCAAGATTACAAAAATAGAGACGAGAATTCGAAACTTATGCGACTTACAAAAGTGACATTAAAAAAGTAGCATTACAAAAGTGGCGATGAGAGAATCATTTTAATTTAAACAAACAATCGAAAATTAATCGACAAAAATTCAGCAGAGTACAGCAAATATGGAGAAACTAAAAGCTGTCGTGACGTAAATGTTGGCACTACAGAACCAGCAACTAAAACAACCGTTGTAACAACCCAAATACAACGACAACAATAGCAACAACAAAAACAACAACAGGAACAACATCTACAACAACAACAACATAAGGTTTTGAATTGTTGACTAAAACAAGGGAAGAAAAACTTCAGATTAATTCTCTCCAGATGCTGTTGCAAATTCAATAATTTATATACAATCCAGAAGAAGGAATAACTTTTCCAACCTATTAGAAAAGATAAGAAGGGATCTTCCAAAGGATGTGCCCATGGAAATTATGAAAAAAGTTATTGTTAAGGAAATTGTCCCCTGCTGAACATGAACAGTATGTGAATTTTATTTTACCAAAGAAACCAGATGAAATAAACTTTGACGAAACATTATTAAATTTTGGAGATAGGACTTCATTGTTTAACATACGATAGCAATGTCTAAACTTGGTAAAATGTGACGATGCAGAATTTGTGACTTATGCAGGAGTTGTGAATCGAGAATGCGAGAAATTGAAGTTAAATGAATTAACTCCAGATTTATTTACATGTCTCAGGGTTTAACTGCGAATAAAGACGCGTAAATAACTTCTAGGATACTTGCAAAATTAGAAATGGATTCAAAATTAACTCTCCATAAAATAGCGGAAAAGTATCGACGTATTGTTACCCTAAAATTAGATACCACAAGTGCATAGCGACCGATCATCTAAGGGGGAAAACTATAGACGTTTCTCAACTCCTAAGAAAACATTTTTTTAAAAAAGAGAAATCTCTCTCAATACCTAATATTTACTACGGTTGTAGAGGTAAGGATTTCAAAAGTATAAGAATGCCAAGAATGTGGAAGGTTAGAACACAAAAGTACTTGTTGCAGATACAAAAAATAGGTGTAAAATAAAATTCATGTAAACATGGTAAATACATGGCGTAAGGTCAAAAAGCATAAAATTAACATGACTTTGAACGAAACATCTCAAAAGAGGGAATTTGTTTTTGTGGACATGAATAATTTAAAAATAAAATTACAACAGGATGCAGGATTTGATATCACTATTATAAAGGAACACTCATAGAGAAAAATGAGTAAACCTATTTTATTGCCTTCCAATAAAATTGTGCATGGAGTTTCAAGAAATAAGTTAAATATTTTGTGCGAATTCACCTGTAACATTTCTTTTATTGGGAAAACCAAAAAAGCGGCGGTGTATAAAACTGGAAATTTATTTGGAACAGAAATCTTTGGGACCTTCCAGTTAACTCTTTTTGCAGCAATATAAATATTTCAACCGCAGTGCTAAAATGGCAACTAAAGAATTACAGAAGGAATTGAAAACAAGTTTTTCAGAATTTTTCTCAGAAGACGCACAAAAACAAAGGCTAAATTCGAAGTAAATGAGAATGTAACACCGACATTTATGCCAAAAAAGAGTGTATATTTTGCAGCGTTGGAATCAATTAATAAAAAACTGGACAGACGAGAAAAATTAGGTGTGATCTCAAAAACAGACTATTCTGAATGAGCATCACCAGCAGTCTACGATAAGAAAAAATCCGCGTATGTGCTTATTTTTCTACGGTACTCAATGAAAGTTTAAAACAATATAACTACCCGTTATCGAGTCCAGATTAAATTTTTCCTAGTTAAATGGTGGAATTTTTTCCTCTAAATTAGACTTGTCAGGCGCTTACCTACAAGCACTAGTAGACAAAGAGTTCTCAGAACTATTAACAGTTAACACACATATAGGACTATAAATTTAACTGACTGCCTTTCGGTACAAAGGTAGCACCAACAATATTCTAATTAGAGATACGATGCTTGCCGGTTTTGATTGTTTACAAGCATATTTAGATGATACATTTATTAAAAGAGAGACCCGAAAGTAACTTACGGAATATACAAAAAAGTATTTGAGATAATTAAAGAATACGGTTTTAGGATCAGTGAAGAAATATGTGAATTGTCTATGTCCATAATTAAATATCTGAGACAAATTATCGATAAAAACGGTAAATGACCGGATCCTTTAAGGGCGAGCACAATAAAAGACACGCCCACCCCAACAAATGTAAAAAAGTTACAAGCATTTTTAAGATTTGCTAATTACTATCATGAATATATACCAAACATGCATGAACGAATAGCAACCTTGGATAGCCTGTTAAAGATTTGAAATGGAATTGGTTAGATAAATGTTAAAGTGCTTCTAAGAGATCAAGAAAATTTTAACGTCGGACTTGTCACTAGCTCATTTTTCCCTAAATTAAATATTGTGATTGCATCAGATTGGAGGTAGTGATACCACACAAATATGAGGACGAAAGAACTAAACCAATAAACCAATAGCTCATTCTTCAAGATCATTAATTGCAGCTCAAAAACGCTACGGCCAGATAGAAAAGGAAGCATTGGTCAACGTATTTGCTTTGAAAAGTTTCTATAAATTCAAACAAGGTAGCGAATTCATACAACAGACATGCCGTTGTCCATTATTGTCCATATCTGAATCAAAAAAGGGTGTTCCTACATATACAGCAAATACACTGTAGCGCTGGAGAACTATCTTATTGAACTATAATTATAAAATGGCGTATCTACCATCCAAATCATTAAGTCATGCAAACGATTAATTAGACTAATACCAAAATCGTGCGAACCACTTAAGAACACAGTAATTGCAGCGATAAGGGCTGAAAATGAAATTAATGATGTATTATACAATATTATAAGAGAACTACCCATAACATCGAAAGAAATAAGAATTAAATCGGAAAAAGACGACTTTATAAGGAAAATGATGAAGCAATTAAGATTTAAAGAAAATATTACTGGAAATAATATATTTTCATCATGCAATAATGTATCTATGTACGCAGAAAGAATTGTGATACCAGCATGATTGCAAAAACGTATGATAAAAGAATTTCACATAGGACATACAAGAATTTCTAGAACGAAATCCTAAATGATATTTTATATGTACTGGCGAAAAATGAATCCAGATATCATAAATTTAGTGAAATCATGCAGAAGTTGTGTTCTAGCAGTAAAGTCACCGCAAATTTCAACCTTGGCCGGAAACTGATATGTCATGGTTCAGAATACATATAGATTTCGCAGGACCGTTAAAGCGGAAGTCGAAAGTTACACTAATTTTTTTTTTAATCGTATCACCCCGAGCAAGAAATGACCAGAAATATTAAAAAACCGACTACCGTAGTAACGATAAATTTTCTACATGAGATTTTTGTAAAATTTGATGTACCTGACGCTATTATTTCAGATAAAGGGTCACAATTTACGTCCAGTAAACTTAAGGCTTTCTATAAGTCATTAGCAATAGAACATATTACAACTCCCCCTTATCACCTAAGCTCAAAAGAACAAGCGGAACGATTTGTCCATACACTTAAAAGGACATTTAAAAGATGATTCAGATGAAGTAATGCTTCAACAACTGAGTATTTTCAAAATAACATCAAACCAGAACATCGTGTCTGAAATATCGCTTACAGTGTTGATGTTCACCGTTTTTAATAAAATACTACCAGACGTAAGGCAAGACCATCCATAAATAACCATATAAGTAAATACTTCAAACCTGAAGATAAGGTATTTTTAAAATGTGTCAATGTGAAAAAGAATTCTGGGAAGATGGCGTTATAAAAAATGGATCGGTAAAATAGCATACATGGTACAGGAATAAAAATGGGAACATACGTAACACCTTAATCAGTTAAAACACACATTAACTGATTTAAAAAGTCTCCAAAAAAGGCACTTATGAAAATTTTGTATGACACGTTTGACGTACCATCAGAAATTGTTGAAGCAAGAGAAAAAGAATAGCAACAAAATATCTAAATACTGAACCGATGCTGAAGAAATGTAGACGCCAAAGGGGAAGTGTCATATATAATGTGTCACTGCTGGCACTTGTGTAACACTATTTCTGGTGCCGAGAAAGGAGATAAAGAAGGAGAAGAGATCATAACTGTTTTTTTCTTTCTTCTTCATCTTAGGTGAAGCTAGGTGAAGGATATTCTAAGAAAACAACCCAAGAAAAATTGATATACAGAATTACGGTCACAGAAAACGAATATTCACTCGAGATAAAGCTTTTTTATTACTCTTAAATGCTAGCTAGAAAATTCGATCCGTAAGATAAGGTTTCTGTATTATTTCTAGTCGCAAGGTTCGAATTGCCATTATCACGAAAAGTAAGTCTCTCTGTTATTGTGAAAACATAACGAACATTGATAAAATGACAACTATATAAAGATTATTATTTGAGATATACTTTTTCCTTACATGAAAATTGTTGGAAGGATTTTATGATCCTAAGGGCCAAGCCAGGAGAAGAAACGGCAAGAAAGCGCTAAGAGAAGGAAATAGTCATTGAGGCACGGATTTTATAAGCCCACACCGGGTCGGATGATGCAAGTATATTGGACCTGTAATTAAGAAGGCCACAGGGCGGTGAGCTGTCTAACTAAGAGGAGGACTGCTCGCAGATTTTTACATATCCAGATGCGCCAGGTGCAGTCATCGAGGGCATAAAACGAAATGGTGTGGGTTCAAAAAGAGGCACCCCTTCAGACTCCTGTTAAATAAAACGCCCCATGAAAATAGAACCAGGGAAACGTCAATAGGCTGTCCCAAAGATGTAAGGACGGGTGACTCACGTAAAAGTAATAGAATGAGAAGTTGGACATGTGGTCAGACTTGTCATTTTGCTGTAAACTGCTCGAGAAGAATGTGTTGGTTTTGTTGGAAACCCGGGCACCTGAAGAGAAGCTGTCCGTATAAAAGTAGGTAGAGAAAATGAAAAACCAGAAAACCCAGCTAAGGGCACCTCGGCATAGAAAAAGACGATCGGGTCCCCTTGTAGTAAGTGTAACGAGGGGTTATTGCTATCCGTATGTACGTTTGGGTGGGCAGAGGGCCTTAAACCCAAGCAAAAAACAGCTAAGGTTTTCTCCTTGTTGACCCATGACGAAGAAAAAATATAGGTCCCTAAGAAATCAGGAAAGAATAAGAAGGCTTGATATAGAGATTACTCAGCAGATGGCAAACCCATAAAAATAAACAGAATGGTAAAACTCCCAGTGAGAGTAAATCAAACAAGAGGTGTCCATAACTTCTGTGTCACCCTGACCTCTGTGAAGAAGTAATTTTAAGAGAGGATTGGCTATATCACCAAAGGGTCCAAGTAAGGTTTAACCTCACCGTTAATAGTGTTTGGCGTAGAGACACCACTGAAAAATGCCCCGGATACATTAGTAGCAGGGGTGGTTGAGGAGGATATAAACCTACCCCTCTGTCAACATTAAAAGATTGAACGTTACCTCCAAGCCCTTAGTGATGCCTTTACCTTTGATAGATGACATTAGCTCTACTGGTGAAGGCTAGATACTTTTCTCAAATAGATTTGAGATCGAAATATTGGTATTTGATGAGGCCGTTAGAGAGAAAGCAGAATTTGCGTGCCACATGGGTTTGTTTCAGTTGCGGGTTATGCCATTTGGGTTGGCTAATGCCCCAGGTATATTTCAGCAGCTAATGTCCATAGTGTTAAGCGTCTATCTTGACGACATTCTGGTGTTTCTGAGAACACTAGAACATTTCGACCATTTAGAGTAGGTATTGGGTCGACTGAGAAGTCACGGATTGAAGCTGAAATTATCAAAGTACCAGTTTCTGAGAGAGGAATTTAAGTATCTAGGTTTTGTTATCAACAAAAATGAACTAATCCAAACTTAGATAAGGTGGAAATGCCTGAGACAAAAACAGTCAAACAAGTCTGAGGATTCATATGGGCTATAGATTTTTCTAGCTTGGCGTCCCCGCCGATTGTATTAACTAAAACATATGCCAGATTTAAGTGGACAGGATTGCCACAAAGCATTTGATTGCATAAAGAAACAACTGACCTTTGCTCTCTTGCTAACATATCCAGATCTCAGCAAACCGGTGGTCCTGTACATGGATGCTACTGAGCCTTGTATAGGATAAGTCTTCACTCAATCATGCCCAGATAAAGATGGTTCAGTTCTAAGTATACCAGAGAAAATACAGGTAGACTTTCTGCCACATAGGCTCTCAGAGACATAGCAGAGAGAGAGAGGATGCATACATCATTATATATGCCTTACAAAAGTTAGATTTCTACTGGAATGGGGTGGTCTTTACTACCATAATCTTGATCATAAGCCACTCCTGTAATTACTGAGGCTGACTGGACAAACAAAAAAATCCAACAATACCTGTAGAGATTTGTTCTCCAAAATACCGAAACAGTTGAAAGAAGAGTCTGAGAGGGTAGGGAAGTAGACGATAGGGCTTACCAAATAGGAGTAATTAATTCAAATAAATTGAAAGACCGTCCTGTGTGGGAGGTGGATGTAGAAGAGACCACACAGATGATGAATGATCCTCATTTGATGGAAGTGATAGAGAAGGGTCAAGACAATGAGATAGCTTTTCTCAGAGCAAATGTGGAGGCAGGGGAAACCCTGCAAGTATATGATGCACGAAAGGAACCTATATTACCCCCCCCCCCCAGGCAAAGACGAAGAAATGAAAAGATTAACATGCACATGTCAGGACCATACGAGGAAATATGTATATAGTAAGCTTTGTATACTGACTGTCCGGTAGTGTATGCCGTGCGAAATAAGAAAGCTCAAACAGTAGTAAGTTAGTAATGGACGAAATATTTCCTGGATATGGTGACCTTCTGAAGCTGGTTATAGAGAATGGACTAGAAATTTGAATAGAATAATGGCTGAAACCCTAGCATGTCTGAATATGATACACATAACTACTTCCCCTTATAAAATTGGACCAGAGATGGGAACCCTATTATAGAATAGTAGAACAAATGGGTTCAGTATCAGTTGTGGTCTGATATCAGATGGCAGGGCAAGGTAATAGGGTTCATGCCAATGACCTGAAGTTAGTCAGGATAGCTGATTGAGGAGCGTCTGAACCAAAGGCGAAAAGGACAAGAATGAAGAAACCAACCTTTCTAGAGCCTGAAGACATGAAAACAGACAAAGACTCCTGGGAGGAAGAAGAGAGTTAAGACAACAGCCAGTAGAAACTATCGATGGCGAACCGGACAGCGTATGGTGGTCCAAGTACCCTGCACAGAAACCGACAGTGGTGACCAGCGACGCTCATTCGGCATTAGTACTTAGGACGACCATAGAAAAAACTGATGATATACTCGAAAAAAATAAGCAAATGACTTTAATTCATAGCACAATTTCAGAAAAACGAAAGAATGGATCATCCAGAAAGAAGGAATGAAAACAGCAAAGATTAAAATACTCGTTCGATCTTCTTTTATGTGCCGTGTTTCTTCAGAACGTGGGCGCTAATTTATTATTGTTTCTTATAGCAATATATTTCGCTTTACCATCGCTCCAAATTTCCTGTTTCTGCCGTCCATTTACACAAACTTGTTAGTAGGTTTATTCTCATCTTATATTCCCTTATAATAGACAACAGCTCGGAATTGGAACCCCGACAACCGAGTCCCAATTACAGTTCCAATTGAATTCGTTATATTCCCTTGCGCGCAAATACTCTAAGAAAATACCCTCAAATACCCTCAAATAGCGTCTTCTACCTCACATCAGCTGTGCATGAATTAATAGGACCTCTATCAGTAAATCATTATTATCGTCAAAAAAATGTTAAAATCTAAAATTATTTTCTGGCTTTAATTAAACCTGCACAATAATAATAATAAATCACTCTAACAAAAAATAAAATCCTGTTTGTAAATATTAGGTTGTCCGGAAAGTTCATGCCCATTTTATTCGTTCATATTTCAACGCGTTAAAACACGTCTAATTTATCGACTGATATCATATGCTTATGTTTATGATTAGAATACACTTCTAAAATTCACGAGGAAAAAAAAGTTTAAAATTACTTAATTCGTTAATTTTGCATCCCTATAAAAAATGGAATATTACAAGGTTCATTTTAGACAACGGATGCTTTTTTTATTATCGTAATGGCAAAAATGTCTTACAACCAACAAAAAGATATGTGCTATGTACGGTAAAGTTGCTTTAGCTGATAGAACGATACGGAAGTGGTTCGTTAAGTTAAGAGTTAGTGATTGTAGCTAAATTAATAAAAAACGCTCAGGCAGACCCCTCCCCACTACAGATGACTACCAAATCAAGACATTGATTAAAAATAATCCGCATTACACAACGCGGGAATTAACAGTAACACAAAATTTATCAAAAATCTACTATGAGTACTTATTGAAGCTTGGGTACTGAAATTACTAGGATGTTTGAATACTACATAAGCTGAATGAAAAGAATATTTTGGAACGCATTTCTATTTGTAATGTTCTAAATTAAAAAAGCCCCACCTTTTGAAGCAAAATGTGAAATGGATAGTTTAGAACAATGTTTAGTGAAAATGATTCTAGGGTTAAGTAACATGATTTAACTTTCTTCTTCTGTGTGCCCTGTCCATTCAGGACGTAGGCGATCATGGCCTTCCACGTCTCCCTTTCCCTGCTGGCTCTTAGAACGCCTTCTCCTGTTACACCATGCAACCCTCCTTCCACCATCCACCTGATTAGTTCCTTCAAATATATTATCCGCTACTTTCCTCTGTCTCTTTTTCCCTCTATCTGACCTGTTAGTATCAGGTTCTCCAAGCCCTTCTTCCTCGTTGCATGTCCCAGGAACTTCAGCTGTCTCTTCCTGATGCTCAGTATTAATTTCCTTTTTGTTTTCATCATTTCTAAGACCTCATCATTGCGCACATGCTCGATCCATTATATTCACAGCATCTTTCTGTAGAACCACATTTCAGTTGCTTCGAGTTTTTCCTTCATCTTTGATGATATTGTCCAGCAATCACTGCTATATTGAAGAACGGAAAACACATAGCAATCCAGTACTTTCTTCCTTGTTTTTAGCAAAATTGTCCTGTTTCTTGATACTTTACTCAACTTCTTGAATGCTTCCTTCGCCATGCCAATTCGCCTTCGGATCTCTGTGTCGCACTTTCCGTCTTCTGTTAGAACATTTCCCAGGTATTTAAATTTTTGTACCTGCTTGATTCTAGTATCCCCGACCTGTATTTGGCATATTGGGCTGCCCATTTTTCTGATGACCATGCATTAGGTTTTCTTGTAGTCTACTTGTAGCCCTCTCTTGTCAATCTCTTCAGCTACCTTCTGTAGGATGTCTTGTAGTTCCCTTTCTGTGTCTGTTATCAGAACTGTATCATCTCCGTACCTTATGTTGTTTAAATTGTGGCCTCTGATTACGAATCCAGGCATAACTTCTTGAGTCCTCAAAATATTCTTGCTGTACAAGTTGAACAGATCCGGTGAAAGGACACATTCTTGTCTTACGCCCCTTTCTATCTTTGTATATCTGCTGAATTCGTTACCTGATCGTATACAAACGGTTTGTTGCCAGTAAAGATTCTTGATTTCTCTTAAGTCTTTCTCAAATATGTCCATGCTGCCGAGCATCTCCATCAATTCTTTGTGGCGTATTTTGTGGCGTATTTTTGCATAATCAATGAAGTACAGGTATTAGTCCTTCTTCATTTGTATTGCCCTTTCAGAGAGCATCCTAATCATAAATATTGCATTCCTTGTTCCAGTGTCTTTGACGAAGTCGCACTGTTCTTGTCCTATGTCTGGCTTGATTATGCTTCTCGCTCTATTCATCAGGATTCGGACGATCAGTTTCGTTATATGGCTCATTAAACTGATGGTTCTGTAGAGTTCACACTCGTTTGCTCCTGGCTTCTTAGATAGTGCTATGAAGAGAGACTTGCTGAGGTCATCTGGTATTTCCCCACTATTATAAATTTCATTTATTATTTCTTTAATTTTCTCTATACCAAATTCTTCTAGGGCTATCAGCAGCTCTATGACTATGCCGTCTGGTCCAGCTGCTTTATTCAGTTTCGCTATTGCAGATTCCACTTCGCACTTCAGTATTTCCGGTCTGTCCTCATCTTTGTGTATTATCGGTTTCTCTCTCTTGTCGTGGAAAAGATTCTTCCCATCGTTGGAGTATTTTCTCTTTCTCCAAAATGATTGTTCCATCCTTAGATCTTATGCATCCTGTTGAAGAGCAGGTTTTTTGTTCTGTCAGTTCTTTTATTTTCTTATGCATGTCTGCTTTATTATGCCTGCTAAATCTTTCTACTTCTGTACATTTATCATTCAGCCATTCCTCTTTAGCCTGTCTGCACTTTCTTCTTATTTCCTTGTGTAGTTCCCTGTGCTCCATTCCATGACTTGATATTATTTTCTGGCTCTTTTGCATCATGTCCAGAATCTCTTCAGTCATCCACTTGTTTTTCTTTCTGCGCCTAATTTCCTTTGGGGTAATGTTGTTAGCTGATGTCACTTTTGCTTCCTTTAGCGAATCCCATTTCAAGTGTTCTTTTCCAATTTGTTCATCGTGTTTGATTTTCACGCTGTTAGTGTATTCTTTCTGTAGGTTGATGCCATTCAGGAGTGCGTTGTATTTCAGTTTTGGTGCTGCACTACGCTTCTTCAATCTTCGGAGTTTCACCTTTTGGGACTTGGTCGCTTCCACAGTCAGCACCTGAATAGAGTCACCCGAAAAGCATATCCTAATCCTAAGAATTTCATGCCGGGCATCTGGTGGGATTAGAAAGGAATCCTCTACTATGAGTTTCTGACAAGTAACCAGTTAATTGATTCTGAAAAGTTCTGCTCGACACCGGATGAATTAAAAGCAACAATTAAAAAAAACTGGCCAGAATTGGTGAACGGGAAAAGTATTGTTTTTTTGGATATTCAGGCCAATGTAAATAAATATACTGTTTAATAATAAATAAAAGAGCATCTACTCAACTGTGAATATTTATAAAAAATAACGTTTAAACAAATAAATCAAATATATATATATATATATATACTGTAATGGTTGTTACAAACTCTACATTTGTATCAAGCACTCTTTATAAAAGTAAATGCATGAACAAAAGGTAAATAAACCTACGATTTCAAGAACTTAGTTCCAACACTATATATATATATATATATATATATATATATATATATATATACACCTTTTAGTGAGATTTCTTAGAGCGAAAGATGTCCTCTAGTTATTCATATTCTTCATTCAACATTCTTCTTCTTCTTCTTCTTCTTCTTCTTCTTCTTCTTCTTCTTCTTCTTCTGCTTCTTCTTCTTCTTCTTTATCCTACAACAGTCTTTTTACTGTTTTTTACAACTTCAACTATTTGGATATCAATTCTCATAACGCCATCTAAATCCAAACAATAGATTCTTTCGACTTTCTTACCGCATTTGTTCACATATTTAATCATTCGTTGCCTCCTAACTTACTAGGAAGGTTTCACGACGACTAATTACAACAGGGTGCATTGTTACACAGAATTGGTTCTCTAACCGTGTGTGTGTGTGATAGAGATTTGGTCTGATTGTTTATGCTCTGTGAGTGTATGCATGTATGTATATATTTATTTATATATTGATATTATGTACGCGTACATGTAAAAACTTCTGTAGAATCAGCCACACTTCTGGGAACTGCTGGTAACAATGAATGGGTGCAATCGTTTGCCACAAAAACAGTCAACATGAGATCTCATATGTCTCCGGATATAATGTTTTTTTCTCTGAGAGTACTTACGCCCAGGATCACAGAATTATATATATATATATATATATATATATATATATATATATAAGTGCGTATGTAAGTGCGTTTGTAAGTGTGTGTGTCTGTCTGTCTGTGTTTGTTTGACTTTGTATGTATACATATATGAGTGTGCAGATAGATAGATAGATAGATAGATAGATAGATAGATAGATAGATAGATAGATAGATAGATGAATGTTTGTTTCAAGTGTGATAGTGACGGATACAAGTATTGAGATTCTGCAAATTCTGGGATGTTATTTTAAATAAACTTCTCTCCGAATTTAAGAAATGTAAGGAAATGAAACAATATGTGTCCGTACAACGCAAAACTGCTTTCAATGTTTTATATACACTTACTTCTCCATTACAATAAAACCTTGAACAACCACCAGTTATTGATTATGATGCTTTAAAATGCAGGTTTAATTAGAACCAACAACCAACACTCGAAAATTTTCAATAGAAAACCAGAATCAACGTAAATTGTTATATATAGAATAATATATAAGCAATGTAGACGTCAATATATAAGCAATATAGATGTCAATATATAAGCAATATAGAGATCAATATATAAGCAATATAGAGATCAATATATAAGCAATATATAAAGCAAGATATAAGCAATATATAGAGTTAAATATAATCAATATAGAAACACTATATAAGCAATATATAGAACAATATATAAGCTACAAACGGACTCTCGAGTAATTTTCATAAACAAAGAATACTTCTGATAAGCCTTAATATTTGCATTGGAAAACTGTGTTCATCCATTTATATATGAATGCATATAAATACATTATATGCATATAACATAGATATGTTATATGCATATAATGTATTTATATACCTAATGTATTTATATATCCATTTGTATTTATATATCCATTTGTGGGCATGTAAATGATAAAATGGCAAACGTCATCGCAATGCATTCCGTTCCGCGAAAGAAATTTATCAAAGAAATTAGTAATTTTATTAACCAGAATCAATCTTATTCATAAAAAGGGAAAATGATTGTGAAAGAAATACAGCAAATATCAGTTACACTTTATAATGAAAAAGGATTTCTATCTTGTCATTTATTTGCTCATAATTATAATCATATTTTTTCTATGTGCATGTGTATGTTTAATTGTGTATTTTACCTCTGTGTTTGTCCGTGTGTGTGTGTGTGTGTGTGTGTGTGTGTGTGTGTGTGTGTGTGTGTGTGTGTGTGTAGAGATATGTCGCGCAATAGAAATCATATAAGATTAGCTAGGATTTTATAAGCTCTCATCCGAGATAAGTGTTTATATCAAGATAAAGTGGGATGTGTAAAAAAGAATAGAAATGAAATATTTCCTGGCGAGCATGATAAATAATGGAAATAAGCAAAACGTAGGAAAAAAAAACAATACAATCTAGAATAGAAAGTGTTCAAGGTAAGATATGTCAGAAACTTAACGACGAAATGCAGTCAGAATGAATATATGTGATGGATTTTAAAATATTTCAAAATGAATTCAAAAAGATTTAATGTTGACAGTTCAGAAGCAAAATATACATTTCATTAGTTCTGGAGCTTTCAAACGACTTCACTTGTAGAAGGAATATTAAAATTAAACAATTGATTTTTATTACTATAATCGTTATCTTTTAGTGGATATATGCATTTGAGTTACTAACCCTATTTTTGTTGTTGTTGTTTTTTTTAACCCTAAAATTAATAACAGTTACCCACATGTTGAGAATTCCTACTACAGAAATTATTGTTTCAGATAGGAGTTGAACCTGTATCTCCTTTTTCATTAGAGAAACCGCTTTATATCGGAAATGTGCCTTTTACCAATTTAGCCACTGAGACCGCCTTGAAAGGGCAAGGTTTTAAGGAAAGTACATTTCTCACTTATTCTTCTACAGATCTATACAGTATGTCATTTTTACTGGGTGCAGGTATTTGGGTTGCTAACCCTGTTCTTTATTGTTTGTTTATTTGTTTGTTTTTATTTTCTTAAACAAAGAAATTGATAACAACCAGCTTATAGTGAGATATTCTAGAAAAAAAGGATTGTGCTTTCGAAAGGAATCTAGCCTGTTCCCCTTTTTTTCCATCAGGGAAATTGCTCGTATAATGTACATTCTTAAAATAGTTAATACAAACTTCACTCTATCAAGGCGGACATCATGACCAAAATGATAAAAGGTTCGTTTGGGCTAAAGAAGCGATTTTCAAGTTGTAAAATCGGATGCAGGTCCATTCCTGTCGAAGGAACAATCTTTCATTAGTAAAGAAAAACATATTTGTTTTTGTTTTTTGTTTTTTTGTGTTTCTGTTTTGTTTTTGTTTTTTTACAATATATTTTTTATTCACCATGTACGAGACCCGAGGGTCATTTGAGGTAGAGGATTACAGAGTATAGGGGAACAGATGCAGATATGTGTGAAAGATTTAGATTTTAACAGGTTAAGATTGTAGTGATCGGGGAAGCATTCTCTTGGGAGTCTGTTCCACAAGGCAATGGTTCGTGAGAAGAATTTGATCGAATGAAATTTACATCTCACGAAAGGAATATGAAGGAATGAGAGTGACTTGTTACAATGAGCTTGGCATGGCGAATCTTAGCAGTGAAGGTTAAGATGAGTGGAACTAAGAATTGTAGTTTGTTTGAGCACTTTCCACGGAAAAACTGATCGAGTAATGGGAAGCTTCCGACATTTAGCCTCTGAGAAAGAGGTTGTACGGTAGAAAATAATTCGTCCCCCAAGAAGATGTACAGACATTTTTTAACTCCATCGATAGTGGAAAGTGAAGATGAGACAGCTCCTGACCAGATATGGAAGCATTAACCATTTTTGGTCTGATCTGATTCTTGAAAGGTAAAGGATAGCAAAAGGAATCAGGTACTTGCTGGAGCGGTACAGGGAATCGACAATTTTTCATGCATCTTTAGCGATGAATCGTATGTTCAATTTCCACTTGAGGTCAGGGATTAGTTTATAGGCGCTCAAGGGACGGGAACATCTTTTCATTGTGATTGACGAAAATTCTGGATTCGATCGGTGATGCTGAAATGTCCCTAGTTTGATTTTCGAGTGATTGACTAAAACCGTACAGTTGTCTCTCCACTGATTTGTTACAGTTAGAGGGAGATTAGCTGCCAAGCTCCAGTCATCTAGAGTTTTAAAGGTACACCCACTTGGAAGTGCACCGATTTTAGTAATGAAAATAATGTAGAATAAAAAATCAATTAAAAAATTACAAGTAATTTTTTAACAAATATTTGGATAAAATAAAACAGGTGTCAAAAATTTTAAAAACCAATAAGCCAAAATAAATGGGGGTGAGTGCTGATTTATCCAAAGAAGAAAAGTCAATACACTGGATATAGTCAACAAATATTTTGAAGTGGGATTCACTGAAATACTTGTACGCAACAATTGTTTATAGTTATTAAGAAAACCATCCATGGTTCTACTCCATGACATAAGTGACTATCGGGAGCGTTTCTGCTAGCTATAAGAATTAAAGGCCTTGGAACAGACTGCAGAATCACTGCCAATTGATGATTCAAAGGAGATCATTGTCATTTTTCTCTCAAGGAGATCTTTGGTGATATATTTAGTCAACAGACATTAATTGGGGCATTTTTTCCTGAAGAAAGATCAAAGTCACATTTCTTCTTCATTGAGTCGCAGAATTGTAAACATCCACCTGTAATATTCAACAAAGAAAAATCAGACTGAAATACAACTGTATTGAAAGCTTTGATCTTTATTTTTCATGTATTATGACATGACAGATTCATCATAGTGTGAGTAGAGAGAAAAAGAACGTAAACCATCAATACAATGTGGGCTAAATGTACTACAGAATGCGTGAATTTTTTCAAAATATTTTGAAAATAACAGGATACCAAGTCGTTAACAGAGTGTGGATATGGGGTTACAGCGGATGGCCTTGCAATAACTGTAGAAAAAAGTAAAGATTAAGCTATTCCCACGGCATAGATTCAAACTAATAAAGAAACGAGAAGTAATGAATACGATAGCACCAATAAGCGAATTGATGAAATGAATAGATGTACGAGTAATAGCCTCAAGCCATCTCACAGATTACTGTCTTCGTTAGCCCTGTTGATTAACTTCGATAACCATAACGAAACCAGCTCATGTCCGTCTCTACTGAAGAATAGCAACTCATTGAGTGACGGTAGTTAGTGTATCTGCTAGTGATACAAATTGACGTCAGATAAGACATGTTACAAGTTACATGACTATTTATAGATGTATGAAGTGCAAACGTAACATTTCTAATACACGTGTTGGGCCGCCTTTTGAATCTACCTATTGTGAGTAGTAAACATAGTTGGTTAGTAGGCAAACAGTTTCACATGGTTACTTCCATGTAAACGATGAAAACTCTCTTTCATAATATATGAATGAGTGTATATTTGATTGTTTGCGTATTTATGTGTTTCTATTCATCTGTATAGATGTATGTGTAAATATTTGTTTTTATATGTGTGTACATGTTCATATTTTGCGTATGTATGTGTATGTGCGTGTGTGGCTGTGAGCTTACGTATGCATCAAATGTGTAGTAAAGATGTATAAATGAAAACAAAACTAGTTATTAGGGCTAGCGTTATTTGGGTGGTGCGCGAGGAGGAAAAATACCGATAGAATAAAAATACGATTGTGTTTTTACGTGCGCGTGCGCGTGTTGGTTGAAGAAGAAGAAGAAGAAGAAGAAGAAGAAGAAGAAGAAGAAGAAGAAGAAGAAGAAGAAGAAGAAGGTCTTTGGGATGGAAATAAGAAAGAGACAAAGAAAGTTAAGAACAGAGAAGATGAGTGGCGGAGGGGGTGACAAATATTTGGTGGAGTGACTAAGCATTCCTCCTTCTACCGCTCAATAACTGATGGAATGCAGTAATGTATATTCCCTGAGCAGAATCTGTATGGCCCATCGCTTCCAGCTGGCAAACTATTTACCAGTTCTGGCACGTGTTTTTGTTACAGTAGCTAGCATTCCATCGTCTGAGTAAATTCGACCATTATATATACCAAAACAGATAAGACGCGTGATAGTTTGACTCTAATAGGAAACCAGCCGGCCGACACCCAACAGACGCGTACAAGAACGGGCATAATACTCGTAATAATTTGTGTTTTGCTTTTAGCTACTTCCCGACACCCCCTATTCATCCAGCATCACCAAAATGTACTTTTTTCTTCCTCATCCTGTTTCTTCGTTCTCTAATTGTTTTCTCTTTCTTCTCTTAATTTTTTCCTATCACTACTCATTCTTCTTCTTCTTCTTCTTCTTCTTCTTCTTCTTCTTCTTCTTCTTCTTCTTCTAATCTGAACGTCTAAATTTAGTTCATTTTTTCATTCTCAGTTTACTTTTTCTTGCTTTCTCTGTCGTTTTTTATCGCTCTTTTCGACCTAATCCTTTTACAACAGCTGATATCTTTCGAACTTTTCTTTTTTTATTATTCATTTCCTTATTCATGCTATTGTATTTTTATCTTCTGAATTCTTCTTCTACTTATTGACCCTGTTTATTTTTCTATTTTGGTTGAGTTTCTCTTTGAATACTCTTACTACGATTCTTTTTTTTTTTCTTTCATTTAATGAAATTTCATCCATTTATGTAATTATTATCATTGTTATTATTATTAGCAACATTATTATTATTAGAAAAATTATCATTATTTAGAATTAAATATATTCGTCTTGATGTCCCGTTGTTGTTGTTGTTGTTGTTGTTGCTGTTGTTGTTGTTGTTGTTCTTCTTCTTCTTCTTCTTCTTCTTCTTCTTCTTCTTCTTCTTCTTCTTCTTCTTCTTCTTTGTCCTACAACAGTCTTTTTACTGTTTTTTACAACTTCAACTATTTGGATATCAATTCTCATAACGCCATCTAAATCCAAACAATAGATTCTTTCGACTTTCTTACCGCATTTGTTCACATATTTAATCATTCGTTGCCTCCTAACTTACTAGGAAGGTTTCACGACGACTAATTACAACAGGGTGCATTGTTACACAGAATTGGTTCTCTAACCGTATATGTGTGTGTTTCTTCATAAATGTCTAATTTTACATATTTTCCACTCCTCCTCACTATCTATCTATCTATCTATCTATCTATCTATCTATCTATCTATCTATCTATCTATCCGTTTATATATACATATACACACATGCACGATTTTATTGTTAATCTTTTACTAGCTTATTCATTTTATTCTTAAAATAAAATAACCTCTGGTACTCATAACCTTTGATTTTTTTTAATGTTAACATCATGGCACTGAAATAAAGAATTAGCTTTGAACAAGACTTGAATTCGCTTTCAGTATCCTGTAAGTTCATATTGCATAGTTGATCATTTAACCACTTTGGACTTGACAGAGATCATATCTACTGTCGCATTACTACATTTACACTATAATACTTATCTAGTTGTAATACTACTAATAGTAATATTCTAAGCGTGTTTGATATGAATTTAATGAATATTCATTTTCAACAAATTTCTTCCTTTCATGATTTTTGTTGATTTTTTTCACGCTTACTGCAGTGAATATTCGTCGACGTTGGAAGCAAGCGGTGTCAAATGAAAATATAGTGGTTTCCATCAAAATTTCATATCCTCGCTCCCAGAAATATTACTTTTATTCATGAAGTTCTTATAGCAACAATAAGAGAAGGTGTTGTTCATGAAAGACAAACTACTAAGATATAACATGAGCATTCAACATTACATTTTAGTCTGTTTCTATAATGCTTATTTTGACTGCATAAAGACAAGAAAAAAGCAATAAGAATATGCGAATAAAATAGTTAACATGAATAATGTAAATCGCTTTTGATAAACACAAACAGAAATACAGAATTATATAATAAAATTAACGGTAAATTGTGGTGAAGCTAAAAATCCTAACGAACTAAAAAAACGAAAACAAAGACTAATTCATAAATTCAAAAGATAGGATATTTTATAAACGTTTAATGATAAAATAAAGAGCTTTATAAGTATTTTGTTTTTTTGCCAAACTTCAATAATATAAAGGTAATATATTAATAATTCATTAGAAAATGTTTACACAAACCCTTATTCAAAGCGTAAATACTAGTCTTTGTCTATATTTCTGAGATGAGGTAGTATTTACAGTATTTACATTATACGGACTATTGTCCTCATAAGACATTGTTGCCATTTGTACGACGTTTCGGCCGTTCTTCAAGTGCTAGGAATTTCGAACCGAACTCTTTATTACAATCACTGGAGTATATCATCCTCATTCCGTTCGTAAAGCATGAGTTATCTCCCTCTAACCCTGCAAGTTACTTGTTCACCACTGCTGTAGCCTAGTATTGAACTCACAACTCTAAAAGTCAAGTCAAGAACTAACCAACGCCTATATCCAATTTCGATGTTAATGGTTTTCTTTAGTATTTTTGATGTTAATGGTTTTCTCTAGTATATGTGGAGGGAGGAAGGGGATAATAATAACTCGAACAGAGGTGGAGTTCAGGACATCCGTATACCGCAAGCCAACATTTACCGGACAATACCTCAACTTCAACTCCCACCACCCATACAATGTAAAGAAAGGGATCGTCCTCTGCCTGCAACATCAAACGAGCGGCGACCCAGACTCATACGAACAGGAAATGGTCAGTATAAGCAGTACCCTACAACAAAACAGTTATCCAGGGTACATGACAACAACTCCAACATACACGGAATGGGGGGGTGCATGAGGATAACAACTCTCAGAAAACAGCCTCGGTCTGTCTACGCTATGTGAAGGGGTTATTGGAGAAAATACGAAGAATCTGTGGTCTATATATATAACACCAGGACGATCTTCAGAAGTGGTTGTACACTTGGCAGATACCTCTCCCGAGTAACACCACCAACAGAGGAGGACATGACTGTGTGTACGCAATTCCATGTAGTTATGGAAAGAAATATAAAGGAAAGACAGGCCATCCCCTTAAGGTAAGACTACAAGAACATCACAAGGCCGTAACACGAGGGGAGATAAAAAAAATCTGGTGTACCTGACCACGTATGGAGGGAGAAATGGGATCACCACCCTCTATGAGATGAAGTTGAAATGATAGATAGAGAACACCACTGGAAACTACGTAAACTTAAGGAATTAGCACATATGCTAGGCTACAAAAATCTCCTAAGCCGACCAAGCATAGAGATGGACACAATATGGGAACCAGTAATACGGAGTGACAGAAAATCATTAGTGTAAAAAATTGCAATATGAGCTCTAATAAAAAAAATTCTAGAGAAAACCAATAACATCAAATATACTAGAGAAAACCATTAACATCAAAAATTGCAATATGAACTCTGGACAAAAAGTGTTACTAGACACTAGGTTTATAAGTCCCCAAAATTCCGTTGTGGATATAGACGTTTGTTAGTTCCTGACTTGACTCTTAGAGTTGTGAATTCAATACTAGGCTACAGCAGTGGTGAACAAGTAACTTGCAGGGTTAGAGTGAGATAACTCATGATTTCCAATCGACGCTTTACGCAATGAATGAGGATGATATACCCCAGTGATTGCAATAAAGGGTTCGGTTCGAAATTCTTAGCACCTGAAGAAGGCCGGAGCGTACAACGACTGAAACGTCGTACAAATAGCAACAAAGATGAGGATAATAGTCTGAATAATGTAAATACTGTAAATACTAGCTGCATTAACTTCTAAATTCCAATTATATAAAAAAATATTTAATACTTATTACAATTTCAAATTTCTTTTAAATCAATTCACCCTAAGTATGACGATAATGCTAATAAGACGCAAGGAGCTATTAGGAGTGAAAAAGAATTAAAAGAATGTAGAAGGAATCAGAAATCTAATACTAAACAGGCAACAAGGGACAAAAATCTACTTTTATTCAAAAAACCGGAGAGGAGTATAAACTGGGCGATTAGTGAAAACATTGTAAATAAAATTTCAGAGTCCAGGTGGAGATGTTAAAAATATAGTGTTGAAGTAGACTTTAGAAGGAACTTGAAACTGAATCTTAACAGGGAAACCTCTACTCTTATTCAAAAGGTTTGAGAGGAGAGAAGTATGAAACGGACGACATTGAAGAGAAAATTAAATTAGAAATAAAAATTACAGAATTTTGAAAGATACATTGCATATAAAAGATAGGAACAAAATATAGAAAGATAAAATGAAGAACAATGAGAGGGTGATGATGTTCCAGATGTGACATTAACATTAAATACGTGTGTTGAGTTATAGAGCTCAGCAATTTGTCAAACCATTATTGCTTACTATGTTTTATCTTAGTATAAGTTGTGATGACTTCTTTCAACTAAAATAAAATTAAGCGTAAAATTATTATTCTTCTAACAACAAAGACTGTTCTGGCACTTCCTTTAAGATAGGTATGCAAAAGAGAGACTCTTCAATATATTCATCAGTCACCCAGATGACCAATAAGATTACAAATACAATAAATGTAGTTATTTGTGGAAAAAAACGTTTTGTTAATTAATCAAAATTAAAAGGTTCAATTTAAGAACAGTTGCAACAATTCGACTTGAACAGAAAAAATATAATAATAATAATAATAATAATAATAATAATAATAATAATAATAATCACCATAAAAAATGGAAGAAATAGTGCGTAAAGAGTACTATAGAAGGCTACGACTGATATTAAAAACTGAATTGAATTCTCAGAACAGAATTATGGCCATTAATAGCCTTGCAATCCCAGTTGTCTAATATAGTTTCAACATCTTAAACTGGACTCTAAACGACATCAGAAAAATGGATTCTAAAACAAGAAAGCTTCTTTCTAAGCATAAGATGCATCATCCAAAGGCTGATGTAGACCGTCTATACATACCCCGTAAAAAAGGTGGAAGAGGTCTTATTCAGCTGGAATTGTCATACAAGACAACAACTATTGGCTTACTAACATACATAGAAACAACAAAGGACTAGATGATACAATTAGTAAGGCAACATGAAGAAAGAAAGAAAAATATTCAATAATAAAAGAAGACAGTAAATACAAACAAGATTTACAGTTAGTAGATTCTGTAGAAAAGCAAAACAGAAGCCAAGAACCAACTATTGCGGCAAAAATATGAAAATGAAAGCCAAAGATAAAGCTCTTGAACAGATGAAACAACGCTGGCAAGACAAACCTTTGCATGGCTAATATCCAGAACGTGCTAATAAATCCAATGTTGATAAAGTTAATACTCATCGATGGTAACGTGCATCTGGATTAAAGTCTGAGACTGAAGGTTTTATTCTTGTAGCGCAAGACCAAAGTCTTTTCATTAGAAACTTTCAAGCAAATATTTTACTTAATAATATGGATCCAAAATGCAGATTTTGTGATAAACACCAAGAAACAATAGACCATCTAACCTCAGGTTGTTCTGTACTAACACCAAATGAATATAAAAATCGTCATGATAGAGTGAGGCAATATTTACAGTGGACAATTTGCAAACACTGTGGAAAATCTGTAAACAAACACTGGTATGAACATCACCCAGCACCGGTAAATAGAAGATGTCACCATTCTATGGGATTACACCATCTA